>CM046881.1:546806308-547343266 GCA_025667525.1 Glebionis coronaria | reverse complement strand
CTCGGTTATCAAAAACAAGGTGCCTCGTGGGGGATTCTCATGCTTATCCTTGTACATATTATTGGTTTCTTAGTTAACGTAATGAGGGGACTTGTGCTCTTCCTACCTTTGTTTCGTGGTTGTTTGTGATTGTGATTCATTAGGTTCATCGTCATCATTGAAGCCTCTCGTGTTCGTTTTATGGATCACTCGAGCTTCGATCGTTGCCTTTGGAGATTCTGATATCCGATGATATCCTTTTATGTTCTAACGTTTATCTTATTAGCATAATTCATAAACGGCTTTTAGGTTATTCGTTTTACCCTTTCCATGCTCGAGATTAAGCATTCGACTTCGTCTCTAGTATGGGGGTGTTTACACCCCTAGACTCGAAACATTGAGGACAATGTTTAGTTTTAGTATGGGGGGTGAGTAGATACATCACCTTGCTTACGTCACCACGCAATCCAAAACTCATCTTTTTGTTATCATTTTATGCAAAATAAGGCTAAAAATGGCCAAATTTTAAAATTTTTCTTGTTTTTCATAAGTGTTTAAGACACGAATGTAGGTTTTCCGATGGTGAGAACGAGAGTAATTTTTGACTCGACCGTACGTGTTGAGCACTTAGCTTCGATTCCTTAACTTTTTAGGCTAAGTCTCTTAAATGAGGACGAGAAATGATAGAGTTATTTATAAGTCTCGTAATCGTCATGATCTCATGTGTAGTAATTATTAGCTTATTCTCCCAACGCTTTTGCATAATAAATTGTTAATAAATATTGATTTGGCGGTTTAGTCACTATTGTTGGTTTCTAATTTGTTTTGGTAGCTTCCATGTAATTAAATTGGGAAAACATTAAGGTATCGCCAGCGTCACGGTTTTGAAGTATTGGCACCCGAATAATCGAAAGCTTCACCTAATAATAAGATTTCAAGTGCTCACCTAAATTAAGCAAAAATTTGAAGCTCACAAGGCCGAAAAATCTATGCCCAAATTGAAAGTGAATCAAGCCTTAATCTTCGAAGCTTTAAAGATCCAAAATTCTCCTTAGCGTGAGGATATACGTCTTTGGCTAATAAAACCACCGATAAGGCGGATAATAAAAGGCAAGGCAAGACCAAAGTCATAATAAAAGCTTCATGGCGAAGTTGAATAAAAGATGGAGGTAAACCAAAGATAATAAGGCCCTTCCATTAGGGGGCGTATAAAAGTCTTGGTAATAAGTCTCATGTTCAAAACCTTTATAAAATCGTGTTTATCGATCCTTCTTGTTGACTTAATTTTTTGACATCGTTGTCTATTGGGATGAATTATTGATTTAATGATTTTGGTTACACCGTTAAAACTCTATTTTTAGACTTAATCTCTATTCACGCATAAGTCAATGATGTATCCTCATGATCATTAAGACAAAATAAAATATAAGAGATACCAAGTAGGAATAAGGGAGTTTAGGTTCGTAATTAACACTCATGAGAAGTGATCGTGTTGCTAACTTATAATAACAATGATCTCGCCACACACTTAGCATGGAATTGGATGAAAATCGAGGACGACGAAATTATTTCTAACGAAGCATTCACGTGTTCTTGTTAAATGATCCTAAAAGTCACATTCTCGTGATGAAAACAATACATTATGTCTAAAACACGTGTAGTAGTTTATTTAAATTTATGTCTTGAATAAATGTCATCATAAAATGAAATTTGGAAGTGCTACGATACTTAATTCTAGCATTGCGTGGGGACACGGCAATGGTTTAGTATGGGGGAGTGATGCGACTGTATTTATACATAGTCTCATCGTCCAAATCGGGCTTAAAACGCTTAAAATATCGTCAAAATACCCAAAATATGCATGTGTTTGTTCATTGTGTATTTCAGGTACGGATATCGTGAATTCACCAAAATATCAAAGGAATCAAGCAAAAACGAACACGGGAAACGAAGTCGCACAAAGAACCGGGCCCAAGTATGAATTTTCCAAATATGCCCTTGAAGTTTGAAGATTTGGCAAGATTGGTCCCTGAACTTTTGAAGACTTGTCATTTTAAACCCTTGTAAAACTCAAAATTACATTAAGGGTCCCTAAAATGACAAGATTGTCCATTTTAGCCCTTGTAGAATGCAAATTGTGCATTTTAAACCCTTGGTAAAAGTTTAGAAATGCCATGTGCCATTTTTAACAAGTGCATCAAAGTTATTTACAAAGGATTAAGAGTATGAAGCTGTTTTATACATAATGAAGAAAACAAGGAAGACCAGGGGGTAAACATGGACAAACTAAACCCAAACCCACTCCATACCTGGTCTAAGCCCACAAAAACCCACCATAAGCCCAAAACCCGGTTTATTTTTAAACCTGGTCAAAAATTGGTCAAACCAGTTCAAAACCTTATTAACCCTATCACAAAACCTTTTTGAACCCATTTTTTAATTAAACATGTTTAATTATTAAAGTGGGGGAAACATAATTTCAAAACTTAATTATCCCCCAAACGGATTAAACCCAACTTCTCACCACCCCTAATCCCTATAAACCCTAATCCTAATCTAACACAAATCAAAGGGTTTCTCTTTTAAACTCTCTAGAAACTTAATTGACACTAGCCTCACTAAAACCCACCTCACAAAACTAATTTCCCTCCACCCAAATGGTCCCCACAATGTCCCCTGTCACCTCGTTTATGGCAAAAATCAAATCCTTTGACTCCATCAATGATTTAGATGCATTTGCGTGATCCCCACAACACATTGGACGTCTAAGATCAAACCTCACCCTGCTACATCACATGGCACAGCAAGAAGGATCTAGAACGAGTTTCAAATTTAAGCATCCTGCAAGCATATGCCACGAATCTTTCAGGGGTGTTTTTGGAAGTTCCTAGTTAGGGTTTTTATCATAGTTAGCAGTATATAACAAGGTCGCCTATGACCTTGTTCTTTGTTCCAGTTTTATTGTATTTTTCTTAAAAGTAATGAAAATGAAATTTTTGAAATTTATGCAATAAATATTGAGTTCCTTTAGTTTAATTATCTCAAGTCTAGTTAAATTTTCAAAGTTTTCTTTTATCTTAAATTTTCAGAAATCCGTTTTGTTTTTCTGTTTGAAAGTTGTGTTGAAAGAAGTTTTTCAAAGGCTTGAAATCACCATCACATTGAAGTGAAAGTGGATATGTGATGGGGATTTTAGGGTTTGTCATTGATAGTTCATAGTGTTAAGACTTCAAAGTTTGGTTTTTAAAGGGGTTTTGATTTTAAAAAAAATCTGTTATAGGCTTAACTCTTACTGTTTCAAAAGTTATACCCACAAGCTCTTGACACCAGCTTGTGGGCTTAGCTTTTTGAAGCTTGGATTGTCTTTTTGGTCTGCTGTGTTTGTGCAGGAACAAGGCATCAATCAAGACACCTCATTCTCATCTCTTTTTCATTTCAATTTTCTGTTTGAAGATATAAATACCCTGGTTCTGTTGTTGAACCACAACAGGGTTTCTCTACTATTCCATAAGCTTCCATAAGCTCAAACATACACCTTTTGGAAGGCATCAGCTAAGGTAAAGGCTTTGAACCCCATTAGCTGTTTTGCTTGAGTATTTTATGAGATTTTGTGTGATTTTTAGTTTTGCCTGTTCATTTGTTTTTTTTCTTGCTTGATATTGCTTTATCTGAGTTTATTTGCATGTTAGAATTAGTAGAAGTAAGTCTGGTCAGTGTTTGATTAAGTTTTGTTTGCAAAAATCTTGTTTCTGAATATAAGGGTGTGTTTGGGACTAGGGTTTAAGGTAAGATTTGTGAAAATTCTTGGCTAAAATCAGTCTTAACATACTTATTTGGTTAGTGGAAGGTTACATTTATAACTTGTTTTAAGTTTCATAGGTTAAAATTCAGAATTGCATGCTCACTTTTTGGTAACACTAGCTAAAATCAGTAAAGTGCTTTAATCTGCTTGTTTTAAGCTTAATTTTGCCCACCAACTTGTAATCTGCTTAGGTCTAGGTGTCATCTAGGGTTTCATCTATCTTACATGTGCTTTGGTTGGATTTTGTGCAATTTGTGAAGGCTTAAAATTCGTCCTAGAACCAATTAGATCAGCAAAAGTCCATCAGTCCTTCATAGTTTAAATAGTCACTGTATTTGGTGCCTTTGTGTGTGATTTTGGTTGTTGCTGGTTGAATTTATTGCACTTATTGACTCCCCACAACCCAACTGGTTGTGGGGGTGCCCTATTGTCCAAGAATAGCCACTAGAAAAGCTTTCCTAAGCTTTTCAGTCACCAACACGTTTTTTATAACTAGCAGTGGGAACCCATTTCCCACTGCCAGTGTTAAAATTCCCCCTGTTTAGCTAAAAGACAGAAAACACACACATGTCACTTTCAGTTACTTATTTTTTTGTCTTTTGTGAACTTTTTTAGGAATTAGGACTTCATTCTTTTTCCATTATTTTTCTTTTTTAATTTCTGATTTTTCAGTTTAGTTTATTTTGGTGTTACTGTTCATCTGCTATTTTTCACATTTAATTGCATTTTTAATTAACTTTTTATTATTCAGTTTTTGTCTTTTAGTGTAGAAAAGGTATATTTTTCACTTTTAAAATTTTTCTTATATTTAGAAGATTAATTTAAGATTTTTAGTTTTAACAATATTTACTGTTCACCTTTTTAATCATTTTTATTAATTAATTTAGTATAATTAGGGTTTAATTATTAAACTGTTTTGTCTTTTAGTGCAAAATTTTACATTTTTCAAACTTTTTCATTTTTCTACTGTTCATTAGTGTAATTTAGGATTTTTAAAATAGTCAAATTATTTTTGGCATTATTTTATTATTTTTTATGATTATTTTAGTTTAAAAATAGTTTTTAGTGTTTTAAAAAATAGAAAAATAGTTTTTAAAAAATAGAAAAATAGTTTTTAGTCTTTAAATAATATAAGTGACTTATTAGTTCAATAAAATAATATTTTGGGCATTTTGTTAATTATATTTAATTTTTGGGCTTTAATTAGCATTAAAAATTGAATATTTAATTAAAAAAAAGTTTTAAAATATCTTTGTTGGATTTTTATTGTTATTTATATTATTTTAGACTTAGTTTAAACTTTTTATTAATTTTTAGGTTTAATTTTTAATTTCGTCGCGTTTTACGTATTTACGTTCGCGTTTTACGTCAACGTCGTAGTTTTAATCGTAGTCGTAGCTCGTCTTTACTTTTTCCCTTCTAAACCAAAAACGTCACTCGTCCAAACTTGAATTTATATATATTGGCACATTAATACACACACCTCCTTCGAGAACGAACTTGGAATTTATTCGTCTTCACGGTTTTCCTAAATCGTGTCGATTAATACTTACCGCACTCATATACGTTTTTACTGGTTTGACCAATTTTTGACCAGGTTTAAAAATAAACCGGGTTTTGGGCTTATGGTGGGTTTTTGTGGGCTTAGACCGGGTATGGAGTGGGTTTGGGTTTAGTTTGTCCATGTTTGCCCCCTGGTCTTCCTTGTTTTCTTCATTATGTATAAAACAGTTTCAAACTCTTAATCCTTTGTAAATAACTTTGATGCACTTGTCAAAAATGGCACATGGCATTTCCAAACTTTTACCAAGGGTTTAAAATGCACAATTTGCATTCTTCAAGGGCCAAAATGGACAATCTTGTCATTTTAGGGACCCTTAATGTAATTTTGAGTTTTACAAGGGTTTAAAATGACAAGTCTTCAAAAGTTCAGGGACCAATCTTGCCAAATCTTCAAACTTCAAGGGCATATTTGGAAAATTCATACTTGGGCCCGGTTCTTTGTGCGACTTCGTTTCCCGTGTTCGTTTTTGCTTGATTCCTTTGATCTTTTGGTGAATTCACGATATCCGTACTTGAAATACACAATGAACAAACACAGGCATATTTTGGGTATTTTAACGATATTTTAAGCGTTTTAAGCCCGATTTGGACGATGAGACTATGTATAAATACAGTCGCATCAATTACATATTTAAATAACAAGATGATAGGAAGAAATAATCTCTATACCACCAATGTGATGAAAAGATGGGATTTTGATGAACAAGGCTTGGTTCCTTGTTACCAAACCTTCAACTTGGCAAATAAACTTCTTGGGTCCTTCAAATGGATGAATATCTTCATGAAAATAAGCCTAGGAACTCCATGGAAACTTCCTTCTAGTTGTTAAAATCACCTCAAATCTTTATTCCTTCAAAGGGTTACCATCTTATGTAACTTATACATAAGATTCATGGTTAAAATTTTTGATCAATGGTTGGTTATGGTAGGGAGTTTGGAACGACACAAGGAGGAGAGAATAGATGATTTGGAGTGGTTTGCATGAGTGTGTATGTGAGAAAATGGTTTAGCTAGTGGTATTATCTAGTTAGATGGTTTGGTGCAAGCTTGTATGACAAGTGTAAGTAAACTTGTTAAGAAATTGACACCAAGTTGGTGTGGTGTCACATTGTGGCCGTCCTATGTGTGGGGGTAGGGCAAGTTTATCTTGTCTCATCCCATTTATTTACGGGTACTCCTCGATTCTAGTTTCCTCGATTTGCGTGCCCTCGGGTCGTTTTACGAAAAACGTTTTTATAAATTATGAATCAACGGCACAAAACGAATCAAATAAAAATTGTCTCATAAAAAACAGAGTTAAAAAACGTAAATACGTAATCCTAGGGTTTCCGGTTTAGTCGTAAAGGACGTTAAATTATGCACTTAGGTCCTATTCTCTTCTCGTAAATTTGTGGGTTTATGAACCAACACAAACTAAAATCCCAAAATAATATTCAAGAATAAATTTTATTTTCTGAATGTCAGACTGTCACCAAAAACGGTGTATGTAAAGGTAAGCACGTAACGTAGAATGCTCCGGTTTAAACGTAGTCGATGCTACTTCAAGACGTAAACCTAAATTTCTTCACAAAAATGAGTGAGTTCATATTATATCATTAAAATAATGTTTTTAAATAATACTTGAGAATAAAATATCAACCATAAATTAAGGGATTGTCACATGTTTAACAACATCTTCTCTTTGAATTAAATCAAAGTCTTTATCTTCTTTTCTTGCCAAGTCCCTTGATCAAATTCCCCAAGTATTTGAATCCCTTTCTTGACTCCACTCGATGATCAAACAACTCACCTCGAGTCCTAATATTTTCACGGTAGAGACACTCCATGTTGAGGTCTTCCGGTACTTCACTAGTGGAATGCTGAGGTGGAGGAGCTAAGTCTTCAAGTCCATCCACGAATGAGTTTGTGGATTGACGGAGTTACTTGAAGAGACGACATGAGCACTAGTACCTATGTCACCACCATCACTTGGTGACATATCAAAGTCCTCATCATCGGACTCTTATTGATCATGTTTTCTCGAACCTTTATCACTTCTAGGCTTTCTTTCATATACCTCTTGAATAGGTAACATCACCCGTTGAACCGGTTGAAAGCGAGAGAACTCGAGGAAGGAAAATCATGAACAACCCTCTTAAAGAGGCGAGTAAGAAGCATAGCATAGGGTAGATTTGTTTTGGGTTTGGAAAGAGCATAATTAATTCGTCGAGTGATATAGTATGCCAAGTTGTACTTGGTTTCGGTAAAGATGCAAAATAACATATGCACCATACACGCCGGAATGTGATCCCGGTTCCCACCAAGACAAAATACATTCTACCTAAGGATCTCGGCCCAACTAACCATATAATTCTTAAGGGCTTGAGAGAACCTCATAACGATTTACAAGTCCTTTATTTGAATGAAGGATTCTCACAACGTTTCCATCACGCTCTTTGGAAATTATTTCAAGGATAAAATCGAGATCAACTTCATAGTGGTCATTTGGAGGTTTATCGTTGGATTCATCTAGAGCATCAAGTCTCCATTTGTCCGTGAAACGACAAGTACCCTCAAATGGCACACCAAGAATTTGACCAAAGGTTTAGAGAGAGTAATGAATGACTTGATCATTCAATAAGAATCTAACGAATATTCTACCATTGCATTCAAAGATAGAATAGGTGCTAAAGAACTCCAAATGAAATACGGCATATATCTCTTCATCTATGTAAAGCAAAAAATCAAACCACGTAGGCTCAAACATAGATTTGATATAGTCATAACCCGTAATTTCTTCATCAACAGTTCTACCTTCATGGAAACAACGTTTTGAAAGGGATGAATAGGAACTTTGAAGTTGGATAGAAGCAACAATTTGAGAAAGGTTTGGAATATATCGTCTAGTGTTTTGATGATCTCTTTGATATCTTGAAGGCATGATTTGTACCTAAATACAATAAACAAAAATATTTCTCCAATCACTCATATGAAAAAAAAATTCAAAAGATGAGAATGTGTTTCATCAATAGCTTGACAAATGATGTATTAATCCTTGTCTTCTCATGTTCACAATGTACCCATTTCACTATTGATCAAAACATATGAACTATGTAAAATCAACAATGAACTAGAAGATTAGTTTTTCAAAATAAGGTTTTTAGGTAAGCATTTAACAATGCCCTTACTAACTTGGTCATGGGTTCATATCAATTCCATCAATCAACCAAAATATTTAGTCAAAATTCGGATTTGTTCTACAAATGGGTTTTATTGAAATCTCTATGAATATGAACCTAAGGAATCATAGTAACAATACTATGTCAACTCTTCTTCCGAGTAAGGTTTTAATTCAATGTCAATTTTAAAAATCCCCAATTATGAATGTATGAACCCTAGAACAAATTAGATGAAATTAAAAGAAATAACTCACAATTAATTGTTCTTGGATGATGGATGAGTGAAACCCACGAACTTGAATTAATTAATTTGAGTGATTGAAGGTTTTTGAAGCTTCAACAATGGTGGAAAAACAAAGAAAAATTGTCTGCTGTGTGTGAAGGAGAGAGAGGGTCTAGTTTGAAAAAGTTATTTTAATAAAACTGGCGCTCTGACAAAAGCTACTGCCCGGAGTTCCTTATCGATAAGGAACCGCTCTATTGAGCCGCCGAGATAAAGAACCGCCTACCGAGACAGGTTTTTATCAAAGAAAAACAATGAATTTTTGAAAACCAAAATTTTTAAAATACATAAAAATATATCTAAACCTTTTAGGATATCATTGGACCACCACACCACTAGGTAATAATTCCTTGTTGAAGGATTACGAGTTGAATCGAGATAGGAAAAGACCGAAACGAACAAACGACTACTCGTAGCAAAAAGGCAAAGGGAGAGGAGTCAAGAGAAGTGAATCAAGATCGAGAACATTGTTCAAAAGACAAATGACATTCTTCAATTGAGGAGGTGAAGAGCTTGTTTCATATATAGTGGTTTAAGACGTGCCTTTCCAGCGAAAGTCTAAACGGCTTTGGTAATGAATTAAACCAAGCAATTTTGATGCATAGAATAAGATCATTTTTAAGAGTAGTCTTATTCAATTCCAAAACATGAGAAAAGTATAGATTCACTTTCTCTCCCACATGATCGGATAATTATTGCTAGAATCAACAATAACAATATCCTTGGAATAAATTCTGAATGTGTAAAATCCACCTACAACTTAATGAAGTAGATTGGTATCTCAAAGGATTCACTAATCATCCTAGATATGAGCTTAATTGCACTAGTTACACATGATATAGGACCTACTAACCGTAAGGGTGCAAACCATGGAAATCATGCTTGATACTTTAAGCTTCTACTAACTCACCCTACATCTCCATTGTGAGTCAAGTATCCAAGCAATGAAGGTTTGAGAGGGAAAGAGGAAAGAATCACAAACCACAAGTAAATGCCAAGGCAAGGATGCCAAGAACAAGCATATAGTCAATTAATGATCAATAGGGCGTGTGGAAAAACGAAAGCGTACCTTGGCCAAAAATTACATTCCGAGCTTTCAAGGAACCCATGCAAAACCCAACTATCACTAATAGTGACTACTATGTCTTCAAAGACTAGTATCACTTCTACCCATCTTGATATCATCATTCAATGATGTTGGAAATCAAAGAAGATGAGTCTTCTACAAGTTTAAGTAACTCAATTCACAATCAATAGAATGATTTATCTTCATGTGTACCTACACATAACAAGATGCAAACTAGTAGATACATTTCAAGAGTAAATCTAAATGCATTAATACTACTAATTTAATAAAGATGCAATATTAACATTTTAAAAGGCTTATTTTCAATCAAAAAATTGTTTTGACCAAAGAAAAACTTTAGTACAACATAACCTTCTAATTTGAGGAGACAATGGATTGATCCAAGTTTTAAAGTACAATATACTTCAAAGATCTTGTGTCACCATCTCTCTGGTACCAATGGTAGAAACTAGAAGGGGGGTTGAATAGTTTCTCATCAGTTTATCACCTAATTAAAATTCCTTTCAATTTGGTGAGTGCAGAAAACTATCTTTTACTTGAAAGCTAGTTGCATAATGATTAGGTTCAATTATAATGCATTAACAATGTATAGTAAGTGTAGTGATAATGAATTTAAGTAAAGAGTAAGGAAAAAAACGACCTAGTAGGAAGAAACCAAGATTTATAGTGGTTCGGCAACGAGGATCTATCCTCGTTCCCACTCCACTCCTCGAGTACACCTTACTCGAGATTTCCACTATATCCAGAAGCTACCTTCTTGGCGGAGAAAACCTTACAACGTCGCTTACATTATTTTCTGACACTAAGCTAAATGTCGAGACCTAATCTTAGCTAGGACCAATCTACACAACATCGCCCACTTCACTCTTTTACGACACAAGGCTAGATGTCGAGTTCTAATCCAAAGGTAGAACCAATCTTCACGACGTTGCCTAATTCACCATTTTCCAATACAAGGCTAGATGTCGAGTTCTAATCTCAAGGTAGAACCAATCTTCACGACGTTGCCTACTTCACCATTTATGACACAAGGATAGATGTCGAGTTCTAATCCAAAGCTAGAACCAATCTTCACGACTCTTCACTTTGAAGCTAAGTGAGAACTTCACACAACAAAACTACATATCACTTTATAGTTTAGTGAGACCTCACAAGACACAACCACGTCACTTTATAGTTTAGTGAGAACTCACAAGACACAACCACATCACTTTATAGTTTAGTGAGAACTAACACAACTAATTACAACTCAACTAATCATATCCAAGTACACACATGTAGCTTGGATCTACACAACATAAATCCAAGCACACACATGTGCAATGGATGTACACAACTCTAATCCAAGTATTCACAAATAGCTTGGATGAACATAACTAGTCCAAGTATTCACAAATACATTGGATCTACAGAAGACATAAATAAACAAATGATGAACATGACTAGATCCTTAGGAGAAGGTGATCTTCATCAATGCTACATCTTTAATCACATCACAAGTGTGTGAGTGATCTTCTCTTTGGACAAGGTAAAGAAGGAGATCAAGAGGATAATCATGAGTAAAGATACTTAACACATTAAGTGATCATTTACAAATGACTAGGATTAGAAAGGAGAAAGAAGGTTGAAGAAGATGTCCAAAAAGGGTTGATGAGAATACAGATTTGATCCACTATTTATAGGACAAAACATCTAATGGCTATATCTGCCCGCGGTTCCTTATTGGAGCCCGTGGTTCCTTATGGATAAGGAACCGCCGTAGGCGCTAAGGTACAACCGGCATAGACTATGCTCTTTTTTGTCTTTTAGTGAATTTGAAATATCTGAGGCTGTTTAAACCTTCAAATGATATTCTTATGGCATTTGGAATATGCCATATTCAAATTTCCATTTTTATTTTAATAAAACATTTTCTTAAAAAGAAAGTTTATTAAAAATCTTTTGTTATGTCTGACAAAAGTGAGTTTTAAGGCTAATCACTTTTATGATCACTAAGCATGATTAAGATATGTTAGTGTAATGATTATTACCTTGATGATAATGTTTGTTAGATAACTAGTTTTATGATTGTGTTTGACAATAAATGTCCTTGTAATTTTTCGTGATCAAAACTAAGAATGATTAATTAATACTAACAATGTTTTTAGGCATTGATTTGCATTAATAGTACCTTTTCTTTTTGAACAGTCACACTCGACATTTGCTTTATTACTGCCCTTGATCATATGTCTCTGCCCTACTTTCCCTGCCACTTTTTCACCTTTTATGTCCAGCCACAAAACTGACTACGAGCAATATAATAGCTTACATACTTCCATATGTAATGTACGCCATGGGACCACAACACCATCCTTTGTTTGATCCCAAAACGAACACATGATCAATATACTTTCTGATGTACAATACTGAATAGTACTTTGGAACATTGAAACTTTAGCAAACATCATGAACCAAAGCAATTATTCAACCAACAAAAACCATCAAGTGTGAACATGTAAAGATCAGACCTGCTGTGTTCATCATATAATAATGAACAACTATGATCTTCGAGCCACAACTGCTGCTACTTCCCTAAAACGAACAGCTTCTTTAAATCATAGAAACCAAAAATGATCTAGGGTTTATTAACCAAAACCCTAAAACATAAGTACACCACAACCTTCAATCATCACCAATATTTTTAGGGCTTTGAGGAATTATCCCTCTCAATACACCCTAAACATTATCATCTCTTCACAGCAACAAAATTACCGATCTAGGGTTTATTAATCAAACCCTAAAATAGAAAAATAAAAAATTCAATCTTTCTTTTTACCTCTTCCTTTTCTGAATTCATGTCTACAATACAAACAATTTCATCTCAGCTGGGGTTCATCATTGATCCAGGACCAATTCACCCTAACAAGTCAAAACAACAATAACAATCGATTGGTCCCGGACCAATGCTCATCATTACTGTCAGATGTAATCAATAGCTTTGTAAACATAAATTAAATTAGGAAGAGACAAGAGAATGATCAAACCTCATCTTTTTCGTGATTAGGGGTTTCTTGAAAAATCCTAAACCATAAATTTTAGCAACACTTTTTCTGTTACATAACTGTCATAGAACTAGAAAACTGTCGCTAATCTGTCGCTAAAACCGTCGTCAATTCTAGACAGCAACTTCTACCTCACAGCAACACTAACACGAACATCATGAAACACCTTGTAGATCCTAGATCGAGAGCCACCTGCTCTACTACCAATTGTGGAGTCCATTAGATCGTTAGACTCAATGGTAAAAACCATTCTATCTACGATAATCAACATTCATATGAACTTAGCTAAATTAGTCCAAAGCTCTCTTCTTCTTATCATCATCATGCTGTGCAAGCACGGCTCCAACATAATCCTAAGTTGTAGACACATAGAGGAGAACGACCTACGCTATTAGAGGAGAGTGATACTAGTTGGCTTGGTTCTTCCTTAATAGCAAACTTAGTAGCAAGAAATTTCCTCTCTTTAATGAGGAAGAGGGTAAGATTACTGAAGAACATTGATTAGTAACAAGATACTTAAACAAGATTAATTCTCCCAAAGTGCTTGTATTAATAATTGACACAAACAACTCTAGGCATGTATACAAATCACATGCCTAGAGATCAAAGCTTATTGTAGGTTTACATTTTGAATGAAAGATATATAAAACCTACGATCTATGTTTTCTTTATATACTAGAAAACATAGCTTACAAAGAAAGCTAAAATAATAAAAAGACTCCACCAATTTGTAGTTTTAAACTTTGGAAAAAGTAGTCCTTGTCTTCTTATTTTGTTGTGTTTTGACTTATCAACTCATAAATTCGACCCAACAATACAAACTATTGATGAAAGTGTAGGTATCGGAGTCAAGGTTCAACAAGAACAAAATGGTAAATTATTTATATACCGTTAAGAAACAAGTGTCTCAGGGGATTCCTGGTGAAACGTATCATGACAGCTTGCAGTCACATGAAAAACTGTAACCCGGTTTTAAAAGAAAGGAAAGTTTATCGTTAACCATAACTTATCATATAACGAGAAATTAATGTTTCTCAATCATGAGCCATAATTAAAACATTTAACATTTAAGGCTCATGTAAATGACTCACAGTCACATAATAGAATGTGACTCGGATCTCGATGAAAAGAAAGTCTGACTTATCCTTATCAATGAGAAATTTAATTTTTCTTGGTCATGAGCTTGTAGTAAAATATTTAAAGTTCTTCAACTCAGAAAGGAAAGCTTATCTTTAAATTAAGATAACTTATCTACATAACGAGAAATTTATTTTCCTCGGTAATGAGTTAAAATTAAAACATTCAAAGTTTTAGGCTCATGAAGGAAGTTCATCTCATACGATGAGTTATCCTCACAACAGGGAATTAATTTTTCTCGGTCATGAGACTGCTCCAAAACTATTCAAAAGTTTCAAGCTCATGAATTTGGTGTATAATCATATCACAAATTATGCCCCAATCCTCAATTAAAGGAAAGTGTATCTTTTAACTAAGATAACTTATCCTTAAAAACTAGAAATTAAATTTTCTTGGTCATGAGCTAAAATTAAAACATTCAAAGTCTTAAAGGTCATGTAAAATGGCTTGCAGTTATTAGACTACAACCCACTTTTCATCTTAAAGGAAAATCTTTCTTTATGGAAACTTGACCTCTTAACGAGAACTTCATTTTTCTCGGTCGTGAACTATTGTTTAAAACATTCAATGTTTTTAAGTTCATGAAAAATGGTTTACTATTATTTCTGATAGTAACCCGGTCTTCATCTTCAAGGCAATTATTTCTTTATGGAAACTTGACATCATCACGAGAAATTAATTTTTCTCGCTCATGAGCTATTTAACAACATTCAACGTTTTTAAGCTCATGAACAATGGTTTGCTATTGTATCAGATAGTAATCCGGTATTCATCTTAAAGGAAAGTATTTTGTAATAAAGACTTGACCTAACAATGGAAATTAATTTTCTTGGGCATGGTTTACTTTATAACCATGTAAAGGTTTGTGTTTACTTTGCTACATAACCCGTTCTTCTTCCATTCAAATTAATGTACGTCTCAGTGCATTTATTTGTTAAAATAAGAGAAATGTTATTGGAGAAACAGTTGTCTTATCAAAGAATCGGTTCCTACATACACGACACACGACTACTCAAATGACGACTACCACTCTTTAGGTAGAAAATGGGCAAACAATAGAGGGGGATCAATTGTCATGAATTCAGACTATTAGATGCGGCTTGCAACCAAGTTCCGGATCTAATGACAATAGGATTGCTTATTCAGATGTAAGATAAGACAACTTGAAAAATAACGTTATGAGGAGATCTTTTGTTGCTGAAATGAACCACATGATTCTGTCATCGGATGTTCTCATCCTTGTGATCAAACCTCGTAATCGATAAACCATTGAATATGTCATATTTATGATCAAGAGTTGTGATATGGCGTGTGAGGGCTTGAGTAAAATTTTTCTAAATTTTTTAAAAGTTTTAAAATATTTCAAAATCACATACTCAAACACTACATACAACCCCTCATTAGTTTTAGGGGGAGCTTGTGATAATCTTGAAGATAATCGGACTTGCATTTCTCTTCCTAAATTTTATTAAACTTTCATTAAATCAGTTGATATCAAAAATATCGATTTTTAATAGGGGAGAAAATGTGATTTAATAGGTCATTAACCAAAATACTGGTTTGACTTAATGTGCGGGCTCATCCCAACGTATGCGAAATATTTTCGAATATCGAGGCATATGTCAAGGGGGAGAAAATGGATTTGGTAACTCAAAATAAGTTTTTATGGTGATGAATACTACTTACCCACAACACACTTTATTCACGACGGGAGTAGTGACATAAGGATGGTAGGATAGTTTTAAGTCAAATGATTCTTCCAGAGCCGGAGGAATATTCCTAAGGACATTCAATAGCTAGAAATAGTAGTCCTTAGGAAAAGATGGAGTTAGGTTTGTGAACGTAGCTGCATGCCGACTAAATACTTAAGCTAGCGCTGGAACAATCACAACAAGGTGGTAATGATGTATTGGTAAGCATTAAAGGGGTTAAAGAATGAAAAATAAGTTTAAAGATAAAGGGTGTAAACAAATTAGCCCTCCTTACAACTTAGGCAGAAACCGGGTTAACACATAAGCTATCAGGATCATTTTAGTGATACTCAGTAATGAAGATAGACATCATGGACCCAATGATGCAATTCACAACCCATCCCAGCTAACTCAGATATCTCTCATAAGATATTTTTTAATCACACGGAGATCAACACGTAATCTATCGGCTTTCTCACTTCGAGTAAGTTTGTATTGAAAAAGTGGCAATCCTCTCCAGCCTCCGATGACAAAAATCTAAAATGCATGATTGAGTCTAGTACCATTTGAGATCACATCATTAATCTCATTAGGACAGTATTTCATATTTCCTTTCTTACACACACACTGTGAAAAGTAAGAAAAATCTTAAGAGTCCTACGCAAGATCTTCATGATCTTGCCAGAACATCTGAGTGATACGAAAGTATTCACAAGGAAGAGGGAAATCTTCTTGAGTCAACATCAACAAGCGCATGGTAGGTGACTTGTATGATTCTTCACGAATCAAACTCGTGAAAACAGGAAAGCAACAATGGTTTGTTTTTACGCAAGATCTTTATGATCTTGCCAGAGCATTCAGAGTTAAACTCTTCAGTGTTCACGGTGATGAATGGAAATCCTTCTAGTGTAAACATCAAAAATCACTGCGGTAGGTGACTAACAAGATTCTATATGAATCAAGCATGTGACAACTGGAAAGCAACAATGGTGCTATTATAAATTTATTCAAACTTGTTATAAGTATCTGAATTGACGGTTTCAATCAGACTGATAATTATTATCCAAATGATTCACTCTTACCTTGCTATTTTCTTTGAGACGTTCGGGGTAATGAGACCATGCTAGTACAATTGAGAAACCCTGTCAAGAAGGTTCTTAATTGAATCTATCTTTCACAGGTATGGTTTCTAATATCGTCTAACAATCTTCATCGATTGGAGGTAAAATGCTACCAAATTAGATGTATGAAAAAACCATTAAGTTCGTGTCCATGTATTATTGTAGACTTTTTTATGCAGCTCATCAAGAAGGTGGCGTCGCGGTGATCTACCCAAAGAAGAGGTCGTCCCCACATGCTCATACTCAAGGCTAAAGACTTCAAAGAATTCAAGAAAGCAAAAGATCAAGTCTTCTGCCGTATCAAACTCTGAACCTTTTAAGAATTCAACATAGTATGAGTATGTAAATTCAAAAGTCACAACTTCACAAGGAGGAAATAATCACACAAGATTAAGGCAAAAGAATGAGTTCAAGCATAAAGTCAAAAGATCATATCAACATATTCATAAAGGAGGTTTACGAGCATAAGATCTAAGACTCAAACATAGTATGCTAGGTTAAGATTTTATAAAATGGTGTGACCTCCCTTAGGGGGAGATTGTTAGGAATATGAAATTCCTTAGAAAGCCTCGGTCACACCATTGTTAGCATAGCTAGCTAAAGACTACGAGCTCAAGACTAATACAAGCAAGGTATGCTATATTTAGGACTTTGTAACTTGGAGTGACCTCCTTACGGGAGACTGTTGGAAATAAGTTTCTATGTATTTGGAAGGATCGGTTACTCCAACAATATTAAGTAAAGGGCTCGTAGTAAGAGGTAGTATAACATGTAACAAACCCGGGCCGAGTCCTCTTGTGGGCTTGGCTTTAGCCGCCCCATGTCGATCTAATGGACATGGGGTATATAAACCTTGTAAATAACCTTTTACACAATCAATCTTATTTTACTACATTATCTCCCTAGTTCTTCATCTTTCTCTCTCTTTGTATCACTTTCCATCTCTTGAATATCACGGATTACAAGATTCGTCAATATTTTTTTTGAGTTTTCTTGGCTTGTTTGAAAAATTAGATAGATATGTAACATGGCTATTTTAGCAAGAACGAGAAGCTGGCAGTGAAGGACAAAACATCCTTGTTATTGAAGCAGACCCACTATCCCTTCTAATCCAAAAAAGGTAATCTAGTTGATCAGGACTTCAAGTTACTCGCATTTTTATTTATAATAAATCATCTCTATTATAAAATGTGTAAATTGATAACTCTAGTTCGAGGTGATATATTCCTATTAACTTCATGGTAACGTATAACTTTTCTACAAGATTCACACCTTCCACTTATATCTCACTTGGTACGTACCTCATTAGTAATATTAAAGGTTCTAAATATTAGTAAAGCAAACACTTATTATCTCATTTCTAACAGCTTTAGTGGCAGTGTCACATTTTTACGGGAATTAATCAATATATAACAATGATTCAATGCCAAAATCAGATGCAGATTATGTTGGAAAATATTGTTGGTAAAATAACTTTTGACCAACTTTGACACAATTATTTATATGTATGTATCATATATATATTAATGATACTTTATAGGTTCGCGTTCTCCATGAAGAGAGCTTCGCAATGAGCCTTTATGTGTCCAAAATGTAGGTGATGTGAATGAGATATCGTGTCTCAAAGTTAGGCATTTGGTACCATGCTTAAAGAGGAAAAATAGTTTATTTTTTGTCCCACATCGGTGGGATGAGTAAACTGGAAGGGAGTCTATTGTGTATGAATAGAGGCCTAATTCCATAGCTTTTTACACATCAAATAAATAAGTATTATTATTGATTTCCAACATATGGAGTACGCATCTGTAAATGTGAAATTCCGGGCAGTTTTGTTAAGTCCGACAGTACAACTTACTGTTTCGGTTGTTGTACCATAGGAAACAGACGACGAATCTGTTTTAAGGGAAGCGTGTCAAACACGTGCCTCGGCTCTTTAGTTCTAAGCGTGTCTTACGCGTGCCTCGACTTGCTGGTGATTTTGTAAGTCTTTTTATTATTTTATTGTTTTATTTAATTATCGTTTATAATTATGTCTGTATTTATTTTTCTGTTATTTGTTTTATGTTAATTTAACTAATTTTATTTATTTGATTTATAAATAAAAGTGTTATAGTTTCCCTACAGTCATAAACAAATTTTGTGTAACAGAATTAAACACTTTCTTGCTAAAATCATATTAATTTAATTAACTTATTTTTATACAAACTGTATTCTCTCGAAACCAATATTGTGTTTCTTTAGGAAATCAGTTTTTAAGTAAACAGAATTTTAATTAACAGATCTGGTGTTACAGATCTATAAACAATTTTTTAAAATAGTTTATCATATCAGTTTGTTTTGAAACCATGATGAGTTTGCGTTCAAACTGATCGTTTAGTTTGTTTATTACATATGTTATAGTTTTAACCTAGATTTACTGAACCCACGATTGAGTTTCTTTGAATCAGATTTGGTACAAGTTTATATAAACCATGTTAAGTTTATTAGATACCAAATTGTTTTAATAGTTCTTAACTTGTGGTAACACAATTGTAACCCTAGTGTATCTTGTAAATGTAATTGGTGCGCCAACTACAACATGATTGCAATTATGATGAATTTAGATCCATTGAAACCAAGTGGAGTTTCTTTGACACAAATCTCGTAAAATATAAGTTGCTATTTTATGAGATTATTAGAATGTATTCATTGATCTCATAAAATGCAAGTTGTTAGTTTATTAGATTTTTGGAACGTGTTCAATGAAATCAAGAAGAATTTTTTTGAAACAAGATATTGACAATGGTATGATTTATCATTATATATCAGATTACATACACTATTTTACTAAATAAGTGGAAGTGTTTGTTTGACTTGTGTAATTTATTTTAAATTGGGCCCAGTTTAATTATAAACCATATATATTCTTGAAACCTTGTTGAGTTTATAGATATACCTATAGAAACCTTGTTAAGTTTATAGATATACTTATAAAAATATTGTTGAGTTTAAAGGCATATCTATTGAAACCTTGTTGAGTTTCTTTAAAAGAATGGATCTACTGAAACCTTGTTGAGTTTCATTGTAGAAACTGATCATATGAAATTGATCTATTAAGATCTTCGTGATGAAGATTGAGAACATATGTGGTTTTGTTAGAAAGATTATGTCATAGGAGATATTGTTTAATTGTTTAGTCGAAATACTTTCTTTAAAGTGGTTTTGTTTAACGAATCGTACGAAACATTAGTGGTTTGAAACAAAATTCGATTTAATTCGTTTTGGATAAGAAACACTATGTGATTTAGAACGTTGTTAATAGTAACAAAAACTAGTTTCAAACTAATTATGAGACATTGGATTAACAAATTATTTGGAATGTCATGAGTGACATCTTAAAGATCTGCTCCCTTACTTGTAAAAAGGGAGACCGATACTCGAGTTATGTGTACGGTAGATGCTTTAGAGCATTTAGAAACCTTTTGTGCCGAAACTACGTGTTAAATGGCTAGAATGACATGAAAACTGAGGTCATGAGTGAATCCAACCATAGATAATGGTGCATCAACACTTCTGTATCATGTCATGTATATGGTGATAAGAGTTTGATTAACTCTTATATTGCAGTTGAGAATGGAGAGAACAAGTTTTGACAACTCTCCAACTGCTAATATCAAGGAAAAAGATGTGATTTACATCTGGAAAAGAAACTAAGTTAACCAACATGGTGTGTGCCGAAGATTCGTAGGATTCTTGAATCTGGGTAGTTGCTTAATGAAATTTGGCTTTCATTTGTGTTTGAATCAAATAAAATCGATTTAACGAATAACATTAATTAAGGGCATACGGGTTATGCCTTAAAAATGGTTAAATTGATTATGTTTTCTAATGGTCATTTTTAAATGTATGTTATGACTTACTTTGACATGTTTTAAAATTTTCCTCAACATGTTTTCTAATTAAACCAAATTAGATACCCATTTTTGTATTGACACGGATTACAAAATCAAAACTTACGTTGAAGCCAAATTGACAAGTTTTTTTTGTTCTTGGTTGAACAAAAATAATCGAAAACCTTGATATGATTCGCATGATTTTATGTGATTTGGAATTGATACCGACTAAGGTAGAGAGTATCGTGTACTTCATTATATTGGCTGTACAAAATATTGATTACACTTAATTGAGAGTAAGAATATAGACAAGCTTGACCTATATACATAAGTTGAGAACCATCTTATTATCGATAATAAGGTGATTCAAAGTTATTGGTGGTGAATATGTGTCTCCATTTCTAAATTTTTATGCTAAACTTAGTATAAGACACAAATTGATTGCTCTTGATATAGAAAAGAATCGTGCCTTAGAAGAAATGGTTAATGTCATGTTCTTAAGTCCAGGTTTAAGCCATGGCATGTGGAGGAAAGTGATTATATCGATTACTTATCTTTTAGATAAGATCCCTTGTAAATAAAATAAGATACTTCTTACGAACTATGGGTGAGGAAGAAAACTATCTTATAAGTACTTACAAATGTGCAGGATATCTAGCTAAGATATCCGTATGAAATTCATATACATTGCTTATCGTTTCATTGTACATGAATCGAAAATAGACACAGTAATAGAATTAAGGAATGATTCCTTCTTTGGAAATATATTTCCTTGTTTATGAAGGAAATTAGAAGATCATCTAGAATAGATGAAGAGGTTGTCCAAGGTTAGAGACAACGAGATGATATTATCTCTTAGATGAGAGACAAGATTGACACAAGGAGAGATTGAACCTAGAAGAAACAAAATGACATGAACCGAGAGACTGGTTGGATTTTTATTTTTGTTTCTTTTATGGTAACAAATGAGTCTACTTCTTACTGAGAAGCAATAACTTCTTTGAAAGGGTATCAATGAAAAGAAGCCAAAAGTGAAATAGATTATATTTTACAAAGTAAAATTATAGGCTCGTGGGTGTACCTTAAGTTGTAAACCACTAGGCTATAAATGGATCTTAAAAAAACAGATAAATTCGATGTCGCCATTGACATGTGCATGTCACCATTCACATGTGCAAAGAAATATTAGTAATCAAAGAATTTAAAAAAACGAGAAGGTCTATCTTCCTTTGATGCTTATTTGCATGTTACACGAAAAACCTCAATTATGATGGTACTTTATTGACCGCATTAAGAAATTTTGGAAGTTTCTTATGTGGATGTGAAAACGATATTTCTAAACAGGGATTTAGCAAAGGAACTATACATGAACCAGCCTGAGGGTTTCATAGTTCCTATGCTAGAGAGAAAAGTTTGTAGGCTAATTAAGTCATTATATGGTTTAAGACAAGCTACCAAACAATGACATCAAACTTTTTGACCATATCATGTTAGAATGTGGATTCAAAATTGATGTATGTACGTGTGATCAATAGTAAATATGTACTCTTGTGTTTATACATGAATATACTTATCACTAGAAGTGATAAAAAGATGAATAAATCCACTAATGATATGGTGGAGTCAATATTTGACATGAATTTCATTAGTTGTTGGGTTTGTTAAACCCATATGCATTCGTTTTGAAGTCAAACATCAAGAAAAACAATATTATTGAGAGGTTTAATGTAGGGGATTCCGGTCTGGCTAGAGTCCAATGACATTTTTTAAATCTATTTAAAATAGAGGTAAAATTGTTTCCCAACTTGAATACTCAAAGAATATTGGGTATCTTATGTGTCTAATGACGCGTGTATGATCTGGTTTAGAACTTATAATCAGGCAAGCAGATATATTAGTAATTCAAGTGGGGAAAATTTGAATAAATATTACTTGAGTACTATGATACTAATAATATTGCATTATGGAAGATATCCTACTACTATCAAGTGATAGAGTAATGCAAATATAGATTCTTACATATAAGAGTCTAAATCCACTAGAGGGGATGTATTTATCCTAAGTTAAAAGATATGTCCTATAAATCTTGAAAGTATTTCAAAGAGACAGTTATAGCTAAATCTATGATGAAATATGAATTTATTGTTTGAGATAAATTTATAGAATATGAAGGATAGTTTACGTTAATTCGTAAAGGACATACCAAGATGGCGTATACCGGTAACGACCATGTTTATAAAGTGTGATAGTCAATAGAATTTGATAGAGCTCATATCACAAATGTAAAACGGTAAGTCGAGACATATCCATCATAGATTGTGATTGTTGCGACAACTACTGTTGGAAATGTGTTTTCCCAAAGGAAGTCTCGGTCACATCATTATTAGCATAGATCACGAGCTATAGAATATTTAGAACTTTGTAACTTGGAGCGACCTCCCTTAGGGGGAGATTGTTGGAAATACGTTTTACGTATTTATGAAGGATCGGTCGCTCCAACGATAATTATGTAATGGGCTCGTGGTCTACTTTATAATGTATAGTCCATATAGCCCACATGTAGGGTGGGCTATATATATACCCCTCCTAGCATGTTAGGAGGGGGTTGGTCATTCATTGTTTATCACTTAATCATTTATCTAATCACTTTCTCTCTCTACTTTTCCATCCTCTCCTTTCTCTCTCTACACCTAATCCTCCTTCTTCCCCATCTCTTCCACCAAATCCATAGATCTAATCCATCCATTACCAAATCCTTAGATTTCGTAGGCCTACAATTGGTATCAAGAGCCATGGTTGAATCTTAGGATTTGCATTTTTTATCTTTTGATTTGGTGGTAAAAATCCCTTCTTTTCCAATTTTTTATCAATTTTTTCATCATTCTATCATCTTTTTATCAATTTTTTATTTTTTATCAGTTCTATTTTTTTCGTATAATCAGTTTTTTCTTTTTCAATAATAAGTTTTTTATAATCACATTTTTTATTTTTTTTTAATCAAGTCAAGTTTATCTATTTTTTATTCAGTCAAGTTTTATTCAGTTGTTCTTTTTTCATCTTTTAATCAATTTTTTTTTAATCAGTATTTTTTTTCTCAGTTTTCGTTTTCATTTTTTTAACAGTCCAACACAGTCAAAAAGTCCAATCTGATTAACTCGTCCATTAGTCAATCTGTCATATTTGTCTACAGTCCAAACAGTCCAAACAGTCCAAAAATTATCAAAAGATCAGTATTTTTTCATCCAGTTTTGAGATCGAGCGATTTATTTTCCGAATAGACCAAATTTACCAAAAATTCCGAATAGGCCAAAAAGTTCCGAATAGCCAAAAAGTTCCGAATAGCCAAAAAGTTCCGAATAGCCAAAAAGTTCCGAATAGACCAAAAAATTCCGAATAAGAAAAAACTTCCGAATAGGAAAAAACTTCCGAATAGGAAAAACTTCCGAATAGACCAAACTTTCCGAATGGTCAAAACTTTCCGCATGGTCAAAACTTTCCGAATGGACAAAGTTTTCCGAATGGTCAAAAGTTCCGACTAGGGAAAAAAGTTCCGCATAGACTCAAACCCACACCTCTCGACAGACACCCCTCACTCTCGACAGACACCCCTCACTCTCTCACCTCGTCCCACGACCCTCACAGGACTCACAATCTCTCGACTCAGATAAACCCCACAAACACCCAAACCCACATTCAACAACATAGACTAAAAACCAAACTCTAAACCACTGATCTCCGTCGACTTCCTCACCTCTCGTATCCCCACACCCTCACAAACCTACGACCAGACCCTCTCACCCTCTTTCACAACACCCTCGACCTCACTTCACCCTCGTCACAACTCTCTTTAACACAACATACACCCCTCACCCTCACAGACTCGACCAAGCCCCAACCCTCGACTCATTTTTACCCACCCTCGTCTCCCAAATTACACCACTCTCATCTCTCGAACAAAACCAACATCCAACCTCACTTGACTCACGAAAAACACCCTTCGACTCGACAACCCAGACTCCATTTTTTTATCAAGACTCAACCTTTTTCACTTGATTTCAAACCAAACCAAAAAGACACAACTCAAAGACTCAGAAAGACTCAACAGTAGAAGAGAGAGACTCGAAAACATAATATTAAAAGAAAGAACCTACCTGAGACCATTTAATTGATCTTGAAGCCTTATTTGTTTCGTAAGTTCTTGATTCGTGTGAAGATTGATTCGGTTGGGGAGTACTCTGGATTAAAGATCATATTTGGGAGGATTTGAGGTGGTATTTGGATCAAGAAGACAGGCGGAGGCTTCTATGTGCATGCTTGGTGGCTGTGATTGGGAGGAGTAACATCAGGGAGTTTGCGGCTGCGTTTTTGGAGGATCTGTTTATCAAGCGGAGAAACCTAGGTTTGAGCGAGAGAGAGATAAATGTGTTTTTGCTTTGTGTGATTTAGTCAAAGAAAGAGAAATAAACGGGCGGATATAACAAAGAATAGCAAGTGGGGCGGTGGACCTTATATGCTTGGGCCACGTGTTTTAAGTGGACGGAGAAAACAAGGGAGCATTTTTAATATCTGTGTTATTTTGTTACACGTTTTATTTCCACATTCCAATATATCAGACGTGTTTTAAAACGCTTTGTTGATTTGTTTAAAAGTCAAAACAAATTTAAAAGATTTGTTATAGTTTTTACATTTTTATTTTAAGTAATTTTTTTAGTTAACGTAATTTTCAAATTCCTTTTACAAAAACAAAATCCGATTTTTTTTTTCTATATTTTCTAAATCAAATCAGTATTTTTTTAGTTTTATCCTTTTTATTATTATCTTTTAAATTTTATTTCTTTTTCTTTTTTATTTTGAAATTTCTATTTTGGATATTATATTTTTTAATTTTGATTATCAATTCATATTTTTATTTTTATTCAAATTTTTATTTTGAAAAATTTTATGATATTTTGAAAAATTGTTGAGGCGGTTATTCTGAAAGTTAACGTGGATAAATCCTGTGAATTTCATTTTTCTTGGTTTCTCCACGATTTGTCAAGTATCGTATTGGTCTTTCGACATTTACCACGTTTATCTTTCCTCGATTTTCAATGGATTCGGTCAAATCGAACAAGGGAGAATTGCATCAAGTGCAAGTCAACGCTAGAAAAAGTGGCATCACTTCATTTCAAATGCTTCAGTATCATCTGGTCACTCTTTCGAGGATTCAAGGAAGGAGCGAATTTGTGACAATCTTTGGACAAGATCGTCATATATTCCTCGACTCACTTTTCACCACTTTGACCGAACTCGCCGAGCAACTCAACCGTGACAACTTTAATCACTCTGCATCGGCACTTGCATACAAGACTCTTGTGACACAACTCACGCCTTTCCTCCAATTCAATATAATCATGCCTGAAAGTTTAGTGATTTGCCAATCGTTTCTTCGAGATACACATACCGAGCTTCGAGTTTTCCGTGATACGATTTTGAAACTCATGTCATCGGTCTCGTCTTCAATTTATGAAAGATCTCGACTTCAGCAAGGGTATGATAATGGAGTGCAAGACTCTTCGATGCAAGAGAATGGTCATACGGTTGACAACTTGGAGCCTATCAATGCCAAGAGCACGGAATCAGGAGGACAACATGATACCAGTGGCACGTCAGGGAATGTTCACGAGATTTCTCTTGATGACACCTTACCCATTTATGACGCAGAGCCTGCAAACATGGTACAATGTAATGTGGTTTATAATGTATATGCTGATGATATGCCGCATATTGAGAATTCTGAACCTAATTATGACAAACATGGGATGGAAACGAGTGATAGCAATACCACTTCTGATTCATCCGATGTACGTCATAATGGGGGAGAGATTGTTCAGAATGCTAAACATCATGATAATTATCCTATAACTGCTTCATTGATTGCTTCTGATTCCAAGATTAGAGAGCTCGAAACAATTGTAGCTCAACAATCAAAAGATTTTGAGGATGCCAAACTTGAATTTTCTAAGAAAACGGTCAAATTTGAAACATACTTTGAAAAACTTGAAAAATCAAACGTTGTTCTTGAAAGAAAATTGGATCAAACTGTTTTAGATTCTAAAGCTGAAAAGGATAATCTTTTGAAACAAATTCAACTGCTTGAATCTAAGTTGGCATCCCAAGATATCGTGCTCAAAGAAAATGAGACTTTAAAGGCCCAAGTACAGGAAAAGGTTTTTGCTATAGCTGCGTTGAAAAACGAGTTAAGGAAAAGTAACGGACCTAGTGTGGACACTAAGCTTGAGAAACCATCAATCTTGGGGAAACCGCCTACAAATCAGTTCGTCAGACAACCGACTGTCAGACAACCTACTGCATTTGGATCCGAGCGATCACAATCCTCGAGACCGCGGTTTGCCTCCCAAGTTGAGTTGGGTCATATTTCTAGAACTGTCACTCCAGCAACTAGGCCCAATGTGATCACTCCAGCTTTAGCAAGACCAAATCATATGATTGCCTCTAGTTTCCCTAAAAATACCAAGACCACGTCTAGAACTAGTTCAAATGACGTTTGCCATAAATCTGGTCAAAGGGAAGCTATTGAAAAGACACATGTAAGAGATAGCAATGTCCAACCTAGTCAGATGCCTTCTAGATTACCCAACACTGCTAACCGTAGCATGCCATCTTCTAGGAGCATCAATCAATCATCTAGGGATTCTAGATCTTACTCGGACATTAAATATGCTACGTGTAAAACATGTAGAAAATGTGTCTTTACGGCAAATCATGATGCTTGTGTCAAGAAATTACTTGATGAGGTGAACTCCCGTGCTAGAATTAAGTCCCAGTGGATAGCTAAAATCAAACCCTTTGGTAAAATGTGGCGCCCCACTGGTAGAACTTTCACTATTGTAGGAAACGAGTGCCCTTTAACTAGGATAGCCTCTGATTCTACGACGACTACTAGGGAGGAAATTGCAAAGGATGATACATCACTTAAGCCCGAACTTAAGATTTTCTATAAAAGGAAACGTTTGCCAACTAAGACAAGTGAATCATCCCCTCAGGCCACCTCTGACACAAGAAAAGAAAACCGTGAACCCCCACGTGCTTCTAAAATAGACTTCTCTAACCCATGCAAAAGTATACAAACTCCTAATGAGAATGCAGGTACCAAAGTTGATGTTCCAAAAGAACGAAGCGGTCCAATCGTTGTGTACCGTTCAACTAAGGACACTCTTAGAGTTTGGTTGCTGAAGAAGCAGATATCAGAGAAACAAAAGTCTCAGGGGATTCATGGTTAAGCTGCAATACAAGGACTTATAGTCACATCACAGACTATAACTCGATCATCAAAGAAAGGAAAGTTTATCGCCGATGATAAACTTATCCTAAAAACGAGAAATTCATTTTTCTCGGGCATGAGCTTATATCAAAAACATTCCAAGTTTTTAAGCTCATGCATTAAGGCTTATCATTAAATATCAGATGGTAACCCGTGCTTCAAAGAAAGGAGAGTTTATCGCCGATGATAAACTTATCCTTACAACGAGAAATTAATTTTTCTCGGGCATGAGCTTATATCGAAAACATTCCAAGTTTTTGAGCTCATGCACAATGACTTACAGTTAAATGTCAGACTGTAACTCGTACTTCAAATAAAGGAAAGTTTATCATTAATGATAAACTTATCCTCATAACGAGAAATTCAATTTTCTCGGTCATGAGCTTGTATTAAAACATTCGAAGTTTTAAGCTCAGAAAGGAAAGTGTATTTTTTAAATAAGAGAACTTTTCCTCATAACGAGAAATTCACCCTTCTCGGTCATGAGCTTTCCATTAAAACAGTCAAAGTTTTCAAGCTCATGAAAACGACTTCTAAGTAAATGTCAGCTTAGGATTCGTTCTTCAGATAAAAGGAAAGTTTATCGCCGATGATAAACTTATCCTTAACAACGGGAAGTTCACAACTTCTCGGACTTGAGCTTGCTTTTAAGATATTCAACATCTTAAGCTCAAGTAATTGTTTTTCAAAACTTTGAACACAATTTTTCGAGAATTTCTCAAAAGGTTTTTCTAAATCTTTCAAAATTGTGTGTTCAAAAACGTTTTGATAAAACGAGCATGTCTTCTGGAATCGATAATATTTACGAACCTAGAAATGTCATTCAATAATGACACGGGGTTGTAAATAAAGTTCGAGCAGAAGTTCAAATTTTTAAAACATGCTCAAAATGGTTTGCTATTATTTCAGATAGCAACCCGCTTTTCATAATCAAGTCAAGCATTTCACCGGAAAGCTTTGACTCAACAACGGGAATTAATTTTCTCGGGGACGTGACGAGGTGACCAACATTCGTGAACAAGAACCATGTGCTTCTTTCATATGCTGTTCTCCATTATTCAGGTCCAACCTCGTACATTGCTAATCTTGTGAATTCATTATTATATCTGATCTTTGCACGTAATAAATACCTTACACTTGTGTTTAAAAGGTATTTAATTTACGTTTCAAGTACACCCTCATTAATTTGAGGGGGAGCTTGTTAAAATCATGAAGATAATTGGATTTGCATTTTTCTTCCCAAATTTTCTTAAAAGGCTATTAAATCAATTGATATTAAAAACATCGATTGGGTTAATATTTTTAATATGGGGGAGAAAATGTGATTTAATATGGGATATGATCAATCATAAATGGTTTGACTTAACGTGTTAGTTCATCCCGACATGTGCGAAATGTTTTCGAATATCGTAGCATATGTTAAGGGGGAGCAAAATGGATTTGCACTTCAAAATGGATTTCATGGTGATTTATACTTACCCGCAACCCATTTATTTCACGACGATGAAGATTGTGGTGACATAAGGATGGTAGGATAGGTTAAAGTCCAATGATTTCTCTAGAACCGGAGGAATCTTCCCAAGGACATTCCATAGCTAGAAATAGTAGTCCTTAGGAAAGATGGAGAAAGATTGTGAACGTAGCTGAATGCCGACCAAGTACTTAAGTTAGCACTGGAACAATCACAACAAGGTGCTAGTGATGACGTATTGGTAAGCATTGAAGGGGTTGAAGAATGAAAAAGAATTGTAAAGATAAAGGGTGTAAAGAAAGAAGCCCTCCTTACAACCTTAGGCAGAAACCGGGTCAATTCATATGCTATTGAGATCATTTTTAATGATTCTTGATATTGAAGAAAGACATCATGGACCCAGTGATGCAATGCACAACCCTTCCCAGCTAACTCAAATATCTCTCAAAAGGTATTTGTTTTAATCACACGGAGATCAACACATTATCTACTGGTTTATTCACTCCGAATAAATTGGTATTGAAAAGGTGGCACTCCTCTCCAGCCTCCGATCACTGAAAATCCAAAATGCACGATCGAGTCTAGAGCCATTTGAGATCATCAAATATCTCATTAGGACACACTTTCATATTTACTTGCTTCTTCACACACTGTGAAAAGTAAGAAAGTCTTAAGAGTCCTACGCAAAATCTTCATGATCTTGCCTGAACATCCGAGTAATACGAAAGTATTTACAATGAAGATGGAAATCCTTCTTGAGCGAATATCAAAAAGCTCATGGTAGGTGACTTGTGCGATTCTTTATGAATCAAACTTGTGATAACTGGAAAGCAACAGTGGTTTAATTCTTAAATGAATTTAAACACGTTCCAGGCCTCTACGCATTATCATATGATCTTGCCAGAACACTCAGAGTGACTCTTTATTGATCACAGTGACGAGTGGAAATCCTTCTAGTGTTAACATTAAACAGCACTTGGTAGGTAACTTGCAAGATTCTATATGAATCAAGCTAGTGACAACTGGAAAGCAACGATGGTGCGGTTCTTAATTGAACTTCACTTGTTCCAGGAACATGAATTGACGGCTTCAAATCATGCGGATAATATTATCCAAATGATTCACTCTTTACGTTCGCAGTCAGCTTTGGACGGTCGAGTAAAGAGAACGGGTTTACCCGCGAAATCTTGTCAAGGAGGTTCTTAATTGAAACTACCTGCCACAAGTACGATATTTAATATCGTCCAACGGTCTTCACCGACCGGAGGTAAAATGCTACCGAATTAGAATGAAATGTTCAAGGCCATTTCATTCGTGTATATTGTTTGTTGCTAACTGTCTTATGCAGCGTAACAAGAAGGTGGCATTGCGGTGTACAATCCAGAAGAAGTCGTTACCACATGCTTATACTACATACAATTAGTACTTCAACAAATTCAAGAAAGTCTGAAGGTCAAGTCTTCCGCTGTATCAAACTCTGAAGCTTTCAAGAATTTAAAGGTATAAGTATGTGGAACATGAAGTCACAAAGAGGCAAATTTCACAAGTGATGAATGCACAAGGTCAAGGCAAGGAAACATGCTCAAGAACTAAAGTCAAAGATCACTTCAAGCATATTCACAAGAACAAGATCGAAGACTCAAGCATAGATGCTAGGTTTAAGATTTTGTAAAATGGTGTGACCTCCCTTAGGGGGAGATTGTTGGAAATGTGTTTTCCCAAAGGAAGTCTCGGTCACATCATTATTAGCATAGATCACGAGCTATAGAATATTTAGAACTTTGTAACTTGGAGCGACCTCCCTTAGGGGGAGATTGTTGGAAATACGTTTTACGTATTTATGAAGGATCGGTCGCTCCAACGATAATTATGTAATGGGCTCGTGGTCTACTTTATAATGTATAGTCCATATAGCCCACATGTAGGGTGGGCTATATATATACCCCTCCTAGCATGTTAGGAGGGGGTTGGTCATTCATTGTTTATCACTTAATCATTTATCTAATCACTTTCTCTCTCTACTTTTCCATCCTCTCCTTTCTCTCTCTACACCTAATCCTCCTTCTTCCCCATCTCTTCCACCAAATCCATAGATCTAATCCATCCATTACCAAATCCTTAGATTTCGTAGGCCTACAACTACTCTCAACTAGAGTTATCACGATTGACAACGTAATGTCAAAGGATAACATCGTGGATCCGCTTACGAAAGGCTTAAGCAGAGAGTTAGTTAGTGATTCGTCTGAAGGAATGAGACTAAAGCCCTTGAGGAATGAGTTTCTATGAAGGAAAACCTAATCCAGTTGACTGGAGATCCCAAGATCTGGGTTCAATAGGACAACCTAATCATAGAAATGTGGGGGAAGTCACGACAATGTGGGGGAGTTACTTAATACAATAACTTTCCTAGTTCATTCCTAGAACAATATGACTTATTGAGAGGTTAAACATATGGCTTAAATGATTCAGGATGAAATCATAAAGCATGATGATTCAAGATGAAATCATAAAACATATGCTTTTAATGATTCAAGATGAAATCACCTATGTGAGAGAGAAGTAGGGGTCGCTTCGAAGGAAATTGTGGGGGCGGAATTTCTAAGAGCTCTTGCAGAACCAGGATAGTGTTCATGACCATAACGAACACGACTATGAGGACTTAAAAATGTTAGGGAGAGTCTTGTGTGAGTGTGTATTGTCATCTACGTAAACAGAGGCTGAGTTCAAAGACATCGCGTCTACTCAGATCTAGGAGACTAAGTGCATCTCACAAGGGAAGGTTCAAAGGGTCATACCTACCTATCTTATGCAAGATTCAACTGTTGGAATTTTATTGAAACTTTTGTGTATTACATTCGATCTCTATTCATGTGGAGGATTGTTGGAAAATATTGTTGGCAAAATAACTTTTGACCAACTTTGGACACAATTATGTATATGTATGTATCATATATATTAGTGATACTTTATAGGTTCGCGTTCTCCTTGAAGAGAGCTTCGCAATGAGCCTTTATGTGTCCAAAATGAAGGTGATGTGAATGAGATATCATGTCTCAAAGTTAGGCAGTTCGTACCATGCTTAAAGAGGAAAAATAGTTTATTTTTTGTCCCACATCGGTGGGATGAGTAAACTGGAAGGGAGTCTATTTTGTATAAATAGAGCCCTAATTCCATAGCTTTTTACACATCAAATCAATAAGTATTATTATTGATTTCCAATATATGGAGTACACATCTGTAAAGGTGAAATTCCGGGCAGTTTTGTTAAGTCCGACAGTACAACTTACTGTTTCGGCTGTTGTACCCTGGGAAACAGACGACGAATCTGTTTTAAGGGAAGCGTGTCAAACACGTGTCTCAGCTCTTTAGTTCTAAGCGTGTCTTACGCGTGCCTCGACTTCCTGGTGATTTAGTAAGTCTTTTTATTATTTTAATGTTTTATTTAATTATCGTTTATCATTATGTCTGTATTTATTTTTCTGTTATTTGTTTTATGTTAATTTAACTAATTTTATTTATTTGATTTATAAATAAAAATGTTATAGTTTCCTAGAGATTAGTCGTTAACTAAAGAAGAGAAAAGATGCACTCCTTATGAATCTCAGTAAATATTAGAGAAGGATTTCACCCTTTACGAGCTTTTTAAATGAAACAATATCGAGGAGGTCAATTTAAATGATTTTTTTTTCTATCCCTTAATTTAGATCAAGATAAACTTCGTACATCCTCTCATTTCCTTAGATAATTCATCGAGGCCCAAGAACCATCCTTCATTAGATAGATAAATAAATAACTCTAGACCTGGGACTACTATAAACATTGACAAGACCACATGCATTCAATATTCAGTTTGCCTAAATATAGTTTTGTTATTTGACAATTAAACGATGGTAGAAAAAAGAACTCTTGACCCACCAAGAACTACTAACAACTCTAATAGGCTTAACAAAACTGAGCTAGTTCAGTTGGCCACCAAGGTAACTTTGGTAAGTTATTCTTGGAGATGTCTCAAATTCGAGTTTCACCAAAAACGTTCAGGGACCAAATTAAGAAGCAGGAGTGGAGTTTATCCCTAAGGAGAAAGTTCGAGCCTTGCATACAATTGAATGTCACTGTAACCTCGAATCACTAACTACTAACTCACCGTTCTAAAAAAAAAACAATTAAAAACGAAAGGCGCCTAGAAAATCAAAGACCTTTATTTAAAAATCTTGAAGACATGGAAACTCTTCGTGTCATTCTTAACGCTTGGTAGAACAACAAAACAAGTGGAATAAAGCTTTAATTTGTTGTGGTTAAACTAATTGCTGTCATCGTTTATTGATGGAAAGAGTTTGGTTGATGTTTGCGCTTTAAATAATGAGGGTTTTTTTTTTGCTTATAAATCGGTTGAGATGGATGAATGGTTTTGTTAGCTAATGTATTGACATATGAGTCCCTCAACTATCCAAAGCTGCCACATCTAGCTCCAACTGTATGTAGTACTGAAAAAAAGAACAAGACATTTACTGTGTTAGTCCATAAAGTATTTTTCAAGAATAAGATTACTTTTAACAGTTTTCAAGTGTCGAGTCATCGCCATCACACCATATGATTTCGAAAAATACCAAATGATGGCTCAAGACCCACACCGCGAGTTGCAATTTTAGGATTTTGGTGGTATGAGATACTTGGTGTTATCGTAAGAGATATATTTATAATATTATGAGTATTGATGTGACATCTCTTTTTCATAACATTACCCCCTTAATACAATAAGGGGAATTGAAAAATACCATATTAAAATACTATATAATATCTGTGAGGGGAGGCATGTTTAGACATATTATTTGTCGTTAGATCTTTTACAACGTTGTTCACCCGTATGGCCTTGCCAACCAAATCAACTGGTTTGTTCCCAAAACTACTTTTATAGCCGTTGATTTGCATCTGTTGGTTGCTATATACATACACACATATTCACCAATTATCATACTTGTCTCTCTCATTTGGGTATTTGATCTGTATATGATCTCATCTATTCATGATCTGATCTGTTCTAAGGAGTGCTCTTTTTTATTGATAAGGAGGTAATTTGTTTTTTCCCATCTTGATGTTATAAGTTGTTTTCGCATCTCGATTGGATGTGTATAAATTGTTCATATTAATGAATTAGTGACTGGTTGAAAACCCTAATTTATGGGGGTTTGCTGGAAACCTTAATTTATTCAGGGGGTTTGATGCTTTGATGATTTCTTATTAATGAATTAGTGATTGGTTGAAAACCCTCATTTATGGGGGTTGCTGGAAACCTTAATTTTTTTAGGGGATTTGATGCTTTCTCATGTTGTGATACCTGTTTGTGGCGGTATCTGTTGTAAGTCAATATGATCTTCATGGGCATTTGTAGACCGTTGTTGGCACCAGTCCTTTCGCTGTCGCTATATGTCGGGTAGCGATTGTGATTGGTGTCACATGGTGTAACGATATATTGGTGATGATGAAACATGTGTTTATGGAATATTTTGGTAACCGTGTCGTGACAAAACCGGGATCTTGGCGGGGCGACCATGTGATGACCAGTTTTTGGTACACCTTCCATTCTTCCATCTCTAAGCCTCTAATGCAATCCTGTTTGTTTTGTGGTTATTGACGTTGTACTATGCTATGATTTAGGCAACATATCCGAATATGTGGTCGTGTATCTCTTTGGAGATCCTAAAAGGCAATGATGATTATACTCGAGCGTCTAAGCGAATTATGTGATTCTTGGCATTGCAATCTTGGTGGTTTGCAGCCGAGGTACATATATCATCACTAATCTGAGCCTCTAAATATATAAAAAAATGCTATGGGAGGAATATATGTTTCTTAGTAAACTTTTATTAAAGTGATAAGTCTTGAAAGACCTACGATTATCTGTTTCTATGCTTAGAGTGCATCGTCGTGCGAGTCATGACAGCTTCGTTTCCCACACCTTTGTTGCCACCGTTCATGGCATGCGGCAATGGTGCTTCGTATGCGACGATCAATTTGAAACATGTACTGTTATTTGATTGTATGCTCGGCCTGTGTGGTCGTGCGAGCGACGCCTGCGACCATTTAAAAGGCTATGATGAATCTGAAACCATTCGGAAAAACATAGCTCATTCGCAGCTTGGCGCGGTAAACCTTGACGCTTGCAGCCATGGCGGGTGCAGCCTATGTCTTTCAGCGTATTACATTCTAAGCCTATGTCTTACAATGCCTTATCACAAATTTGGATCTGTTGACTGATTTTGGGCTTTGGTTGTGACTATCGTTGAAGTTCGGTTGTTAAATGTTTTGGTTACAAAAGACTGGCTTTGTGGTAGGGTCACACATGTTGGAACTGTTCTTTCTTTGGCAAATGTAGGTTTCTGATCACGTATCCTATCACTTGTGTCTGTGATAGGTCGTGAAGAAGAGAGGCTGAAGTTGGAGGAAGAAACTACATAATTGACTAGGCAGGTACGCAACCTGGCTTTGTTCAAAGTTTTTTGTTGATGTTAATTTGTTTGTCAAGTAACAGGTCACAAAAGGAACATGTCCTTTTAGCATCGACAGGCCACAACTGTTATTAGTATGCTGAACATTGTAAACTGATTAAGTTTTGTGCAACCAAACAAAATGTTATATGTCAATGGATGTGCATAAGGTTTTTTGGTTACTGAACAAAACACCCATTCTGCCACAAAAGGGTTGTTTGGTTGTTATTAAAACAGGAGCCAAACACCCCTTTTACAACAGAAAAAGGTATTGGATTTCAATGGTTGTACTTTAGGTGTAATTTAGATGTAAGTTGGACTGATAGTGTTTTAATTTTGCGTGCAACTTCACCACAATGATACAATTGCAGTCTGCTTTGATCGAGGAAAGACAGGGAGTGAGGGACCAACCCCGATGAACCATATAATCGATTCCGTGGGAAGACCGTACATTTGAACACGTTGAGCGACAACCTCTTTTTTTTTCTAACCCGTCCAACTAACTAACTAATAGAAAGCATGTTGGTTGACTGTTTATTTTAAACACCCGCAGCGAAGCGCGGGCTTAAAACCTAATAAAAAAAACCTAATCCGATAAAGATTCAAAGTCTAAAACATTTTCATTTCCTGAAACCACATGATTAAACAAATATCATGATAAAACAAAGGCTAATGATTTGCACACTCTCAAAAGTTATTTGCACACTCCAAATGCTATATGTTTTGCCATTGATACCCTTATAACACTTAGTGTAGTGTGTAACAATTAATGATATAAATGTCACAACACATATAATTTAAGTGTGCCAATAAATTTTGAAAGTGTGCAAATCAATTCCCTAAAACAAATATCAGCTGAAGTGTTGAAGACATGGCCGATTAAATAATTCAAACAGGGAAAAAAGGTACTATAATAATCCAATGTTATATAATTCCTTGGATGTGTATAAACTGTTCATATTAATGAATTAGTGATTGGTTGAAAACCCTCATTTATGGTGGTTTGCTGGAAACCTTAATTTTTTAGGGGGTTTGATGAAGTTGTTTTCGCATCTCGATTGGATGTGTATAAACTGTTCATATTAATGAATTAGTGACTGGTTGAAAACCCTTATTTATGGGGGTTTGCTGGAAACCTTAATTTATTCAGGGGGTTTGATGATTTGATGATTTCTTATTAATGAATTAGTGATTGGTTGAAAACCCTCATTTATGGGGGTTGCTGGAAACCTTAATTTTTTTGGGGGATTTGATGCTTTCTCATGTTGTGATACCTGTTTGTGGCGGTATCCGTTGTAAGTCAATATGATCTTCATGGGCATTTGTAGACCGTTGTTTGCACCAGTCCTTTCGTTGTCGCTATATGTCGGGTAGCGGTTGTGATTGGTGTCACATGGTGTAACGATATATTGGTGATGATGAAACATGTGTTTATGGAATATTTTGGTAACCATGTCGTGACAAAACCGGGATCTTGGCGGGGCGACCATGTGATGACCAGTTTTTGGTACACCTTCCATTCTTCCATCTCTAAGCCTCTAATGCAATCCTGTTTGTTTTGTGGTTATTGACGTTGTACTATGCTATGATTTAGGCAACATATCCGAATATGTGGTCGTGTATCTCTTTGGAGATCCTAAAAGGCAATGATGATTATACTCGAGCGTTTAAGCGAATTATGTGATTCTTGGCGTTGCAATCTTGGTGGTTTGCAGCCGAGGTACATATATCATCACTAATCTGAGCCTCTAAATATATAAAAAAATGCTATGGGAGGAATATATGTTTCTTAGTAAACTTTTATTAAAGTGATAAGTCTTGAAAGACCTACGATTATCTGTTTCTATGCTTAGAGTGCATCGTTGTGCGAGTCATGACAGCTTCGTTTCCCACACCTTTGTTGCCACCGTTCATGGCCTGCGGCAATGGTGCTTCGTATGCGACGATCGATTTGAAACATGTACTGTTATTTGATTGTATGCTCGGCATATGTGGTCGTGCGAGCGACGCTTGCGACCATTTAAAAGGCTATGATGAATCTGAAACCATTCGGAAAAACATAGCTCATTCGCAGCTTGGCGCGGTAAACCTTGACGTTTGCAGCCATGCGGGTGCAGCCTTTGTCTTTTAATAGTTATTGTAATAGTTATTATAGTAGACAGTTACACAACAATGAACTTGGGTAGTACTATGCTGGTTTGTATTCATGTCTTGGTTAGACAGCAAGAAAGAAGTTATCTTTTTTGCCATAAAATTTAATACATAGCTTAAAATAAGTGATGGCAACACCTATTGTGCGACGCATTGAATAACATGCTAGCCTCTTTTTTTGGCAAAAAGACGATCTATATTGAAAATTAATTGGATTTTGAGTTGCATTTGAGAAAGAAAAAAAGTATTTCTTATCTTTGACTACAACCATTGCACTTTGCCTACATCCATTGCACTTTGCCTAACATCTGGAACACTGCTCCATGAGTTTGAGAGAAGTTGACGTCCACTAAAGCATTTGCACATTAACGACGCAACTACATTTTCTATTATTTTTCTCTATGCATATTTCATATTATCAAAAGGTTTACTGAGTTATGTATGTTGAGGTATATTGATGCATGCAAAGAACCCCTAAATCACAACAGCTTCTAAATTAGATATGCCTAAAAAAATTGAATTTCAAATAAAAGGCTCAAGTCATTACCTTAGGACTCCGAAGCACCCGTGAAACACTTTGCTTGATTAACGGACGCTGGAAATCCTTGCAAAACATCAACCTAAAACTCTCAACATATATATCAAATGTTTGCGCTTCGGATACTAAGCTTTCAACGTCCTTTTCCACTTCCTGAAAAGTATCAAAAGAAATTCAGTTTCTTTAACGCTCACCTAATATATAGCTTGCATACATATTGTTCAAGAAAATTAATCTTTATAACAACTACCATCACAAAAGCCATTTTTCACCTACTGGGTCTACAATAAACTGCAGCGTACATTATTATTAGCAAGATTATTTCGGCGAGACGTTCACTTACCAAATCGATATATCTTCTAGGTGCGACTACTACAATTTCTACTCATGCCCGAAGCCTAGACCTCTATAACGTAGCCGCAAACACAATATGAATTAGTAACATCCTCACCATCATATGTATACAACACAATCACATTCTCATTCTATTGAGTACACACTTACATTAAGATATAAAACTCCGCAGGATATTATGAATGCAAGATAAACTTAAAGCAACAATAACATAGGATCCACTTGCTGTCAGAAAAGGCTTTTAAGTTATTTAAAAGGGAGGAAATTAGCTTTTACAACTATTAATTTCCAAAAGCGGAAACGCTTTCGAAACATAATTCGTACAAAAGGAGTAGTACTTAGTTACCTTTTAAAGTTGATTTCTTTAAAATTCAGCAGATGCACAATGGAAACATAATACCTTTGACAGCATAATAGTAACACTTTCTTCAAAGTAACACGTTTGACATGTATATATGCAAGTGGCGTCAAAACTTATCGTTTATAAAGGAAAATCATGAAACTTGTTTTATTTCTTTATAAATGACTTGAACAGATTTAAGATGCACTGGTTGTGAAGTGGCAACTAAAAAAAGCTTTAAGGCCCCTCATACTCTGTCAATGACAATAAGGAATCATGCATAAAATCGTTTGTTAGGATAATATATAGTTCGTCCCTAAGGTGGAAGCACTATATCATATGGCGTTAAACAAAGTAGATGAACAAAGAAACATATATAGGATAAAAATTATCATTATATGCATTCTACGCGGCAAACAAATTCAAGTGAACTATCATTCATTGAGTCATTACGCGCTCTTATTAATAGCAAATATTTTATTGTATTACATACCGTCTTATATCAACACTGAATTCATGAATGCAAGTGTTCGCAAGTATGGTTGTAAATTAGTCGAAGTTTGGCAGTTTGGCAGTTTGGCAGTTTGGCTCGAGCTCGGTCGTCAAGCATTCTTAATGGAAGCTTGAGCTCGATTTATTAGTAACGATGTGTTAATTAAGCCTACTAAAAATATACAGAGGGGGTGTTTGTTTCGGCTTATATAGCCTTCTTATGGCTTATTTGGTTTTGGGCTTATGTTTAATAAGCCTACTTTTAGTGGCTTATTATCAGACTTTTCGGCTTATGTAAGTTTATTATGACATAATTAACTTGTATAAGACAAAAAGTATCAAAATAAGTTCCACGCCAACCTCCTGAAAAGGGAGGGCTTTACCTGGTTTGAGTCTGTGTGGCGGTGGGCTCAAACCCCGTTGTCGGCCAATGAGTCAGAAATCACGGTTACCAAAAAAAATAAACAAAAAAAGTATCAAAATAAGCCACAAAAAATGAGCCTATGAAACATAAGCCCAAACTCACATAAGCCATAATCCGGCTATAGAAACCGAAACAAACACCCCCTATAATATATACAAAAAGCTCGACAAAAACTGAGTGAGGCATTTCGTCAAACAGTTGGTCTACAAATGCAATTTTCAACATAAGACGGCAACTGGACATGGTATCGAACACCTTGTATGCAAGTTATAATATCACAAACAAATGCTGTTAGATTACCCAATACCAATCTGAATAATTTATACTTAATCTAAGGTTAATGTTTACTTAAACACGTGTCGTTTGGTCATTTACCAACATAACCTAAGCCAAATACTGAGTTTATCAACTTACTAAACATAAGCTAATCCAAACACTGACCATAGACTTATGAGCATATGGTATATAAGCTAACATACGCATAAACCCAGTTCATAGTTGTAGAAAGAGTACCATTATAGAAAAAAATCCCACCTTGATTAACAAAGCATCTTAATCCATCCATTACTTTTCATAAAACATCAATTCTTCGTTACTACCTGTTAAAAAAATTAAAATTCATCTTCATTAATAGCTACAAATAATTAATTGACACAAATCAGAAAAATGAATCATAAAAGTTACCATTGGGCAATCCAAATAATTAAGTATCTGATGTATGTAATTGGCGGTACTAATGATCCGGGCCACTTATTTATTCTGGTGGCTGGGATTCTTGATCTTTTTTTTTCCTGAGGAAGGGATTCTTGATCGAGTGATAAGGTTAATATGATTTATTCTGATGATAAGGTTAATATGATTTGGGGTCATGCAATGAAACGGTAGTTTGTGTGTGGTTTGTTAGATCAGAGAAAAAAAAATTAGTGATGATAATTGTTGCATTTTTTGTTTTACTAATTTAGAAGTGGTGAAAAGATAGAAATAGAAGGGAGAAGAAAGACATGTAAGAGGCACGTGGCGTTCTTTTTTTCCCGCCAAAAACACTAGGGGTGTTCACGGGTCGGTTCGGTTCGGTTAGTTAGACGATTTTGACTATCCATCGCGGTTCGGTTAGTTAAATTTACTATCCGTAATTGAACAGTACAAGGCGGTTAACCGGACATACGGTTACCCGAAATGAGCGGTTACCCACGGTTCGGGTCACGGTTAACCATTATATAAGTTTTTATAAAGTTTTAGTTTATAAATAATAACATGGTTTAGAACATAGAATGTCGTTTTCGTATAATTCAACGACATTAAATAGATAAAAATCATATAAAAATTATTTCGTTACAAAAAAGTACATTAGAATATTCATAAATAACATATTAACTAAAAAATATTTATTCGATATTTATAAACTACGATCACATTAATTGAATTTACACATACATGTACTATAATTTGAATATTTAGTTAAAAAATTTCATGTATATAAAAGTAGGGTACTAATATAATTAATATATGTATTATAATTTGAATATTTAGTTAAAAAATTTCAAGTATAATATGTGCGGTTCAGTTTGGTTAACCACGGATATCGAAAAATGAAAACCGTAACCGAACCGTTATAAGCGGGTTTTTTCGGTTTTGGTTTTTTTCGGTTTCGGTTTTTTCGGTTTCGGGTTTTTTCGGTTTCGGATTGAGCGGTTCGGCTCGGTTCGTCAGTTTCTCGGTTTTTTTGAACACCCCTAAAAAACACCCACTATTATTAAAATATTCCGATAAGCTTCCTAAAACAGTAATAAATATTAATATCCCACACATGAGACATATTTTATTAAAAATTTCAAAGAAACGACAAAAATCACACACATTGTCACAATTTGTTCACATGCATCATTATATTTTAATTTTGCTGATAATATAAGTATCTTTGCAGTAATATGTTTAAACTAGTGGTGGACCAATTTGTCATCCTATATGCTAAAACTAACATGTCATCATGTGACAAAACATTTTGAGACCATAGTCAAATATCTTTGCGGTTGTGCAACCTTAAACTACATATCTTTGTCGTTTTCACCATATTGCAAATGAGTACTCAAATTTCATTTTGGCTTCTATTTATGATATTCGTTTTTGGTTTGCACCCCAAATCACTAGTACAAAAAGTGTTTTTTAAAGCGGTTATATGAGGATTTTTAAAGCGGTATTTAACCGTTTTATCACAAAACGTAGTAAATAATCACGGTCATTTTTTAGAACGATTCTTAACCGTTTTAAATGATAAATTATTTTTTAAATGAGTAAGATTTTTTTTGAAACGGTTATCAAACAACCGCTTTAAACATATAAAACTATTTTAAAATAACATCACATTTTATTTCCATTTAATAATTTTTATCTTTAGATCAACTAGAGTACTATTTTAGATCCACTACTATGCTATATGAGTACATCATTTTTAAGTTATGAGCAAGGAGATCTTCACTGAATAGTTGTAAATTTATAGTTACCTTTGATCTTTGAATACAACAACAAAATATGAATACATTGTAATTTATCACCAGTAATACATAAACCATCTATAACCATTATATCATTGTTCTTGAAATTAAAGAATAAAAAAATACAAATTTACAAAGTAAAGTAAATCGGCATCTAATCTAGTAGATATCCAAACTCACAAAATCTGCACATCAACGACAACAACAACAAAATATGAAGGCTTAAATGTAAAAGCATCAAATAATAAGATCTACAACATATTAAACAAACCTTACAATTATGAGAGTAAATCTTTAGATCAACAACAAACCTACCTCATGTAGCAACAATCTTTTCATAGTTTCGGTGAGCTATCAATAACGAGTGTGTGGTCTTAGTTTCTTATGTGTGTGTTTATTGAGATATGAGAAGAAAAAAAATGTGTATGGTTTTTGATGAGACTGTATTTATACATATTCTAATCGTCCAAATCGGGCTTAAAACGCTTAAAATATCATCAAAATACCCAAAAATATGCTTGTGTTTGTTCATTGTGTATTTCAGGTTCGGATATCGTGAATTCACCAAAAGATTACAAGAATAGAGCAAAAACGAACACGGGAAACGAAGCCGCACAAAGAACCAAGCCCGAAGATTGAATTTTGCAAAAATACCCTTGAAGTTTGAAGAATTGGCAAGAATGATCCCTCATCTTTGAAGAACTTGTCACAAATGACCCTCCAAAAATCATTTGTACAAGAAAGGTCCTTTGAGTTTGAATATGTGTCAATTAAAGCCCTTGGGAAATGATCAAAATGTCAAAGTTAGTCTAATGTAACATAAGGACTTAACTTGCAAATTACAATTGGACTGGAAATGAAATTGGAAAGGACTGGTGGTGCAAACATTTGTGACGGACGTTAGTTAATTGGGACTGGTAATGTAATTACCACCTTCTAGCCCAATATTACTCACAGCCCAAACCAACAAACCCCCCCTTAGCCCACGTCAACAAGTCAAACCTTACTTAATTTTTTAAAACCGGTTTAATATTATTACTTTTGGTGAGAAACAAGTACTGTGCAAGATTAACCCCATAATCCTCTTGTTCTTAATCAAATGAGCCCAGATTTTTAATCCTCATTTCATAGGGTTTATTAAAATTGGTTACCCAGAAGCTTAATTAAACCCAAAAGATTGACATCCCATGTGACAACTGACATCCAGCTCACCCCATACTTGCTACCTGCCAAGACTCTTCACGGGATACCTTCCAGGATACTGACATGACGACCAATCCAAGGGTTCATATTCATTGCTTGTTGACCACAACTAATTCAACACTCCGGATTTCTTCTCAGCCTGCTAAGCATCACATGGGACCCAAGAGGATTCTAGAACTCCAAATGAGAATATGGAATATGCTCAGGATCTTTCAGGGGTGTTTTTGGAAGATCACTAGACTAGGGTTTTTAGTTTTTGAATCATCAGTTGTAATATAAATAGACGTAGCAGTTTCATTGTAACTTTTGTTCCAGTCTTTGTATTTTTTTTCAAAGTAATGATAATGAAACAAATTTGAAATGCAATACTGTGTTCCTTTTATTGTTTTTGTAGCTTAATCAGTCTTTTCAAATTCCAAGATTACATAAAAAATTCTCCAAGTTTGAAGCTTATCAACACGTTTTCAGAGTTTAAGTTTTAAAGGTTTGGTTGAGAAATTATATAAAAAAAATAAAACTTAGATAAATCTTTTTAGGGAAGTGAAAGTGGAACTAAGAAGGTTTAATCCAAGGTTTTATTTTAGTGTTATCAAAGCATTTTCAGTTCAAAGGTTTTTATAAAAGGTTTCAAGTAAAATTCATTTTCAAGTTTTTTTTTTATTTAGGCAATAAGCCATAAGTAGCTTAATCAATAAGCTAGCTTATTAGCTTATTGGCTTTTATTATCTGTTCACCTCCTTTGTTTATTTTCCTTGTGCAGGGTTCCAAGAATATCAAGTCCTCATCATTTTCATTTTTTTTTCCAAGATTGAAGATATTGTGGGTGTGTTTGGAACTGCTGTGGTCCCCACACCATTTCTCTACATCAGCACTCTTGCTACCAGCTCCATAAGCTCTTGAAAGCCAAAAAGTTTCAGATAGAGAAGGCATCAGCTAAAAGGTGGCTTGAACCCTCTATTTTGAATATTTGCTGATTTATTTTGTGCATGCTTTATGTGTTTGAGTGTTAGTTGTTTATGAGCCTGTTTTATGCTTTGTTTTGCTTGTTAGAAGATTACTTGCATGTTAGATTAATTATCATCCAGTTTAAGTAGATTTTGAAAGTAGATTCTTTGTTAATCTTGTTAACAGTCAGATAAAGGGGCGTTTGGGATTAGGTTTAGGGGCAACTCCTGGATAAGTATTTGGCTTTAAATCTGTCTTAACATACTTAAATAGGTGGTGTGTATGTTTATCAGTAGTTAAGTTTTTAGTATGATAGGTTATACTAGGTTTTGTATGTTCACTTGTTGGTAAAACTCATTAGAATTAAGTAAAGCTTCTTAATTGACTTGTTCTAGCAATCTTTGCCTACCAAATCTTGTAGATTGTTGGAATATAGGGTCATATAGGATTGTTAATCTATTGGTTGTGATTTGGTTTAGCATTGTGAAGGTTAACAAGCTTTAAAATTCGTTTGTGTGCCCATAGCTATAGTCACTGTTCACCAGTAACCATCAAACCATTTCAGCAACTGATTTTAGCCATTTCTTGTGCTTACTTTGCTCTGTGCTTGTGTTTTTTTCTTGTTGAATCTGACTCCCCACACTTCCATGAGTGTGGGGGTGCCTTTGTTCCCAAAAGAATCCAAGTAACAAGCTTGAAATCAAGCTAAATACCACCAGACCCGTTTTTTAATACAAGCAGTGGGAACTCCTTTCTCACTGCTAGCACTTGTGTTCCCACTGCTCTACTAAAAGACAGAAAGTGGCACATGTCACTATCACAGTTTACATTTTTTTTGTCTTTTGTGACCTTTTTTAAGAATTAGGGTTTCAGACTTTTTGCATTATTTTCTTTTTTTTAATTTATGATTTTTCAGTATAATTTAATTTTAAGTTACTGTTCATTAAGTATTTTTTAGGTTTTATTGCTATTTTAATTAACTTTTTAAATACTGTTTATGGAATTTAGTGTAAAAAAGTATTATTTTTCAGATTTAAAATTTTTCCTAGACTTAGAATAATATTTTAAGGTTTTTAGTTATAAAATTTATTACTGTTCATTTTTTTTAATTATTTTTTATAATTAATTTAAGTTAATTAGGGTTTAATTATTAAACTGTTTTGTCTTTTAGTGCCAATTTTTACATTTTTTAAACTTTTTCAATTTTCTACTGTTCATTAGGGTAATTTAGGATTTTTAAAATTGTCAAATTAATTTTAGCATTATTTTATTATTTTTTATAATTATTCTAGTCTAAAAATAGTTTTTAGTGATTAAAAAATAGAAAAATAGTTTTTAAAATTTAGGAAAAATACTTTTTAGTCATTAAATAATATAAGTTAGTTATTAGTTCAATAAATTAATATTTTGGACATTTTTTAATTATATTTAATTTTTGGGCTTTAATTAGCATTAAAAATTGAATATTTAATTAATAAAAGGTTTTAAAATATATTTGTTGGATTTTTATTCTTATTTATATTATTTTAGACTTAGTTTTAAATTTTAATTAATTTTTAGGTTTTGTTTTTAATTTCGTCGCGTTTTACGTATTTACGTTCGCGTTTTACGTTAATCGTCGTAATATAATCGTAATCGTAGCTCGTCTTTACTTTTTCTCTTCTAAACCAAAAACGTCACTAATCCAAACATTGTTATTTTATATTTTGGCACATTAATACACACACCTCCTTCGAGAACGAACTTGGAATTTATTCGGTTTTACGTTTTTCCTAAAGCGTATAACTTAATACTTGCCACGGTTATTTGTTTTTCCTAAAACAAGTGACTAAAAACTACAACATCCTTTTGGCGCCGCTGCCGGGGAGGTGTTTAGTGTGCCATTATTAGTATCGTGTTTGTGTGAGTAGTGCGTTTTTGCTTTTCAATTTTTGGAAAGCGTATATAACGTACATACTCATTTTTGTTATTTTTCCTTATTATATTACAGTATCCAAATAAATCGTGTTTAATTTTCCTAAATTAAACACAAAACAATCTTTTACTATATTATAGATATATTGGTTTTCGTTTTTATTGTGAATATATTATTACTATATTGTATTTACGTAAGAACAATAAAGATACAAGTACTCCAAAAGCGTGAAAACGCAACCTTGATTCGGGATTTCATCACTCGATCATTGTATTCGAATCCAAAACAAAAGTTTAAAGGCAAAATAGATAAATACTTTCGTGAGGCTTAATTTCAATTAACACAAACTATAAGGTGGGTATAAGGCGGTTGTATTTCACGACCTAAAGGAAAAAGGCTCTTAAATTCTTCGCGCCGCCTCGTTTCCTCCGCTTGCTTGTGCGTGTTTTGAGAAAGAGGGCTAATCGAGGGTTTGCCGCCCAAGTATTATCTACGTATATTATATTTGCTTGTGTTTTCAAGATTAAACCCTCTTGAACGTTTTGGTGTTCCACCAACGTTCTAAAGTCATCGAGAACGTTCACTCCACGTGATCGTTTTCATTCTTTGAGGCTCCTTTAATCGAGAAAGTCGATTCGAGGAGAGATTTGTAGATTTGTGTCTACGTAATACATTCAAAAATCCAAAAAAATTAAAAAAACAATCAAAAACCAAAAAAAAAATTGAAAAAAATCGAAAAAACCGCAAAAAGAATCTTCTTTGCTACCACCCATTCTACGCTTAGTGCATGCGCACTCGATCGAAGGATTATTCCAATTCTAGTGAAGCTTCGAATCGACGCAATCGTAATCGAAGGAATCGACGACGTAGACGAGAATTAGAAACCGACGTTCCTAATATCGTTGTTGAAGAGACCGTAGAGGAGATGGCCGACAATCGTTCTATGATGGAATTGCTCCAAGCGCCCACCGAGGGTTATGGAGACGCGATCGTAATTCCCGCTATCGAGGCGGAGAATTTTGAGATCAAGAGCGGAATGCTTTCGTTGATCCAAGCTACAAAGTTTCGAGGTCTTGAAGCCGATAATCCTCACGACCATATTTGGAATTTTGATCGTCTTTTGGCCACGAGAAAGTTTAAGAACGTCGACACCGATGTCGTCAAGCTTATGCTTTTTCCGTACTCGCTCGATGGTGCCGCCAAGGATTGGTACGAGAAAGAGCCACCTAATTCCATAGTTACGTGGAAGGATCTCGTTTCCAAGTTCGTTAATTATTTTTTCCCACCGTCTAAGACAACGTTTTTCAAGAATGAAATTACGAAATTTGAGCAAAAACCGAATGAATCTTTTAGAGATGCGTGGGATCGTTTTAAGGAATTGCTTAGGTAATGTCCTCACCATGGTTTTTCCGAGTTGCACCAAATCGATACGTTTTACAACGGTCTTAATTTTCACGAACAAGACTCGTTGAATTCCGCCGCCGGTGGCAACTTTTTGTGTAAGACTCTGAGAGAAGCTTTGATAATTATCGAAAACCGATCCAAGGTTTACCAACTCCGCAACGCACCGAGTGTTGCCAATGTCGCCAATGTTAGTAGTTCTAATCGCGACATTGAGAGAGTTGATGCAAAAGTCGACAAGTTGACGAATGTGTTTACATCTTTTCTCGTTGAGATGCAAAAGAAAGACGCTCCCGCTACGGTGAAAGCGGTTGAGGTTTCGTGTACGTTTTGTGGTGGACCTCATAATTATTACGAGTGTGAGGCTACGGTTGGACAAACGTCGAATGTGAGTGCGTTAAACAACAATTTTTCTAATCAAAATAACGCGGGTCCATCACAACAAGGCAATTATAACCAAGGCAACAATTTTCAAAATCGAAACAATTTTCAAGGAAACAATCAACAAGGAAATTTTTCGAATCAAAATCAAGGTTATAATCAAGGTCGTAATATAACTTGGCAAAATCGAGACAACAATCAAGGAAATAATTTTTCAAGTGGGAATCAAAACAATTTTCAAAGAAACAATCAAAACCAAGGGAACTTTAATTCTAATCAAAATAGTTCGTCAAACAATTTTCAAAATTACATGAAAACGAATGAGGCTAATATGAGACGATTAGAGGGAGAAATTGGTACTTTGAAAAACGACTTTACAAATACTTTGAAATTGAAAAACACGAAGATTGAGCAAGGGCAAATTGATATTAAAAAGATGTTTCTGACCATAATGAACAAAGCCTCGGGTTCGTCATCGAGTTCGTTACCTAGTGACACTGTTGCAAATCCGAAAGAACAATGCAAAGCCGCCTCGTCTCGTGAGAAAGGTCGTGTGATTACCCCTAACCTTGAAGGATTCCGTGTTGTTTATCCCTCTCAACCCTCAACTTCTAAGACGTCTTCTTGTTCTAAAGTCGATGGGGTGAACGTGGCGACCAAGGAAAAGAGTGCACACCCTCGTGTACCTCAAATTCCATCCACGGTTCAAAAAGAGAGCTTTGTCGACCTTACCAAAGTAACCCTTGAAGAAACTTGTGCTTCAATCCTTCTTAAAAAACCCAAAAGGCGTATGCCGAGAAAGGAAAAGGATCCGGGCCAATTTCTACTACCTTGTGATTTTTCCGAGATTGAGGGATGTTTAGCACTTGCCAATTTAGGTGCTAGCATCAATCTCATTCCTCATTATCTTTGGAAATTGATGAGATTGCCTTCGCTTACCCCCACGAACATGACAATCGAGCTTGCAAATTGTACACCTTTAATACCAATTGGAATAGCCGAGGATGTCTATGTTAGGATTGGAAAGTTTGTTTTTCCCGCGGATTTCGTTATATCCGATTACGAGTGTGACCCTAAATGTCCCATTATTTTAGGCCGACCATTCTTATCGACGGCTAGAACCGTAATCGACGTTCACGAGGGGAGACTTACTATGAGATATGGGGATGAAGAAATAGACTTTTTCGCTAGAAAATCCCAAGGATTTAATGAGAATGAAAAAACCGAGGTTTCAAAACCTAATGATTCAAATTCTAATGATTTCAAAATGTTTACTTTAGCGGAAAGAATGAAGCTTGATGCATGTTTTGAAAGAATTAAGAAAAACGGTTTTAAAGATGATGATTTTGATGATAAAGAATACGTATACCTAATTCAAAAGGGTATGTGTAAATTCATGGATGAAAACTCACTTTGGGATGTTTTTAGCGAAACAAGTGAAACACCAATTCCGAAGGGCGACGTTAGTGCCATCACGACAAAGACCAATATGGGCTCGTCTTCACCACCTTCGAAGGACCACGTCTTTGAGGCTTCAACTTCTAACTCCATCGAAGTGCCTCCTTTGCCTAGCCCAACACCCGTTAAGGCTAAAGGGTTTATCGACATCGATCCTCTCGTCTTAGAAAAGTCACCTAAGCATAGTCATTTGACTTGTAAGTCCATGGTTGTGAGTGCTCACATCGACTCTTTCTTTGACGATGACGATGGCGATTTTGCCGAGCTTGATCACGTACTTCGAAATCCACATGCAATTTTTGATTCTCCAAAGAAGAAACATGTGAAGTACGATGATTACGAGTTTGATCCCGAGATTGAGGAAATCATTGAACGAGAGCTAGCTCTTATGCCTTCACTTCCACTTACGAGTGAGGTCGACCTTTCAAAAATCGAGGATGAACTTGATGAGTTGGAACGTCTCATTTTCGATGACGAACCAACTCATGTGACCACTAAAAATCCCATTCTCGAGGAGTTACCTAATCAACACTCCTCATTTGAGAATGACGTTTACCACATTCGTGAGGATCTTACTTATCAACGATCCCCACAAAAGAATGATGGTTTCGTGCTTGATTGTGATCTCTTCGAGAGAGTTTCTAAGATACTCAAGGAGGGGAATGACAAACCTTGGTTTGACAAGCCTATCTTTGATGAAGAAATCGATGAGATCGACGTTCATGAGGATGACGAGTATGTAGACCCCGAGGGGGCGGTGTTCTTTATTGACAAACGTTTTGAGAACTTATATAATCCGCCACCCCCTCCCACCAAGGACTTAAATGTGAGGATTTTTAGCGCGACTAATTTTGAATTTGACACGCCAAATATTTTCGACATTATCAAATCGGGTTTTCATAGAGAGTTTTTAAACGATGAAAAAGGAAAGGATTTTAAAAATGTTTTAAATGATTTTTCTACATGTTTAACTCCGTCATCACAGCGTTTTATGAGTACTACCACCTCGTCTACTCCTTTTGACGATGGTGTGTGTGGTTTTAGTATGGGGGAAGCCCCAAATGTTCCCTCGCATTTCTCCACCGAGGACGAGATTTACGATCCCGGAATTGCTTGTAAAGGGAAATCTCGGTCTTCCACCGATGCAATAAATGGAAAATCTTTTCGTTTGCTTGGTGTGAGTCTACCTCGAGTAGCTCATGTTGTTGACTTACCCATTGCCCCACCTTTCTACTTCTTATCTCTTTTCTTCTACTCCATTGGGGTTTGCGTTGGAGTAGCGTTGTTTCGTCTTTCATCCGAAAACGAGGACGCTATCTTTGACCCCGGTATACGTTTATCGGGTTTTTAAAGTACTCCACGTACTTTTGGGCCTTGTTCATCATGTAAGTCCCACTAAAAATGACCTTACCAAGATTATCCCTAAATGATCACATTTATGGGGATTCGAGTCGAGCTTTTGACTCGGTTAACAAAAACAAGGTGCCTCGTGGGGGATTCTCATGCTTATCCTTGTATATATTATCGCTTTCTTAGTTAACGTAATGAGGGGACTTGTGCTCTTCCAACCTTTGTTTCGTGGTTGTTTGTGTTTGTGATTCATTAGGTTCATCGTCATCATTGAAGCCTCTCGTGTTCGTTTTATGGATCACTCGAGCTTCGATCGTTGCCTTTGGAGATTCCGATATCCGATGATATCCTTTTATGTTCTAACGTTTATCTTATTAGCACAATTCGTAAACGGCTTTTAGGTTATTCGTTTTACCCTTTCCATGCTCGAGATTAAGCATTCGACTTCGTCTCTAGTATGGGGGTGTTTACACCCCTAGACTCGAAACATTGAGGACAATGTCTAGTTTTAGTATGGGGGGGTGAGTAGATACTTCACCGTGCTTACGTCAACATGCAATCCAAATATTCATCTTTTTGTTATCGTTTTGTTGCAAATAAGGCTAAAAATGGCCAAATTTTAAAAATTTTCTAGTTTTTCATAAGTGTTTAAGACACGAATGTAGGTTTTCCGATGGTGAGAACGAGAGTAATTTTTGACTCGACCGTGCTTGATGAGCACTTAGCTTCGATTCCTTAACTTTTTAGGCTAAGTCTCTTAAATGAGGACGAGAAATGATAGAGTTATTTATAAGTCTCGTAATCGTCACGATCTCATGTGTAGTAATTATTAGCTTATTCTCCCAACGCTTTTGCATAAATAATTGTTAATAAATATTGATTTGGCGGTTTAGTCACTATTGTTGGGTTTCTAATTTGTTTTGGTAGCTTCCATGTAATTAAATTGGGAAAACATTAAGGTATCGCCAGCGTCACGGTTTTGAAGTATTGGCACCCGAATAATCGAAAGCTTCACCTAATAATAAGATTTCAAGTGCTCACCTAAATTAAGCAAAAATTTGAAGCTCACAAGGCCAAAAAATCTATGCCCAAATTGAAAGTAAATCAAGCCTTAATCTTCGAAGCTTTAAAGATCCAAAATTCGCCTTAGCGTGAGGATATACGTCTTTGGCTAATAAAACCACCGATGAGGCGGATAATAAAAGGCAAGGCAAGACCGAAGTCATAATAAAAGCTCCATGGCGGAGTTGAATAAAAGATGGAGGTAAACGAAAGATAATAAGGCCCTTCCGTTTGGGGGCGTATAAAAGTCTTGGTAATAAGTCTCATGTTCAAAACCGTTATAAAATCGTGTTTATCGATCCTTCTTGTTGACTTAATTTTTTGACATCGTTGTCTATTGGGGTGAATTATTGATTTGATGATTTTGGTTACACCGTTAAGTTTCTATTTTTTGACTTAATCTCTATTCACGCTGTGACAATCCTTCAATTTATGGTCGATATTTTATTCTCGAATACTATTTAAAAACATTATTTTAATGTTACAATATGAACTCACTTATTTTTGGGAAGAAATTTGGATTTACGTCTTGGAATAGAATCGACTACGTCTAAACCGGAGGATTTAACGTTACGTGCTTACGTTTACATACACCGTCTTTGGTGGCAGTCCGACATTTCGGAAAATAAATTTATCCGTGAATATTATTTTGGAGTTTTAAATTTGTGTTAGTTCATAAACTCACAAATTTACGAGAAGAGATTAGGACTTACGATTTTATTTTAACGTCCTTTACGACTAAACCGGAAACCTTAGGATTACGTATTTACGTTTTCGAACTCCGTTTTTGATGAGACAATTTTTATTAGATTCGTTTTGTGCCGTTGATTCATAATTTATAAAAACGTTTTTCGTGAAACGACCTGAGGGCACGCAAATCAAGGAAACTAGAATCGAGAAATACCCGAAAAATAGTGGGATGGGACAAGTTTTACACTTGCCCACCCCACAAATGGGACGGCTAGAAATGGTTCCACCTCACACACCATGTGTCCAAGCTTAACTTACAAGCTAAGACACATGTATAACCAACACATAATACCACTCTTGCTAAAACCATTTCCTCATTCACAACATGAAAAACTATCTAAAATTCTCTCTTCCTCCTCCTTATGTGCCGTCCCATATCTAACCAAAAACACCATCATTGATCAAAGTTTAACCATAAACATATGTTATAATTAACATATGTTAATCTCCATTCAAAAAGATGAAGATTGGTGCAAGTTATAACATCCAAGGAGGAGTATTCATGGTGTCTTGGGGCTGATTTTCCACAAGGAGTTCATGGAGCATGATGGTCTTGAAAATGGTCATGGATATCCACAAGTTTCTCCATCAAAAATCCATGTTTTGATCAACCTACATCATCATGGTGGTATAAAGATTGTCCTCCTCATCTTCTTGTTAATTTGATTATGTAAACATGTATTTTATTTCCTATTGTATATGTATATGATGATTATATGATGATAAAAATGTTATGTGGGGATTTGGTGTTGATAAACATGCTTGAAAAAATGAAAAACTATAAGAAACAAGTCTAAAATCTTGTCTAAATATGTTGGCTGTATAAAACAGTAAAGAATCAAGTGGTGAACTGATAAAAATGGCATAGATTAATAGATTTACAGTAAGCTATGGGTCTTGTACACATGCGAGAGTTCGCCATGCAATGGAATCAAAATAATGAGTGAGATATGATCAAAACAAGTTTAAGGTATAAATCTGAGGTTACTGTATTGGACGATTTTTAGAAAATATTTAGAAGATGATTCAACAGTAGCTATAAAAGAGTTAAATGTAGCACATATCATGTAGTTTATGTGATAAAAATATGAGCTTCTATCTCCATATAGAACTCAAGATATGGCAGTTTTGGTGAAAATGAAGATAAAAATTAGATTTTTGGAAATTAAAGAATAATACTATTATATAAGCACTCAAAATTTAATAGTATAAAATATAAATGAAAACCACTAACTTATAACACTTATTTATATAAATATGTAAAAGGGTAAATGAATGAATAACTTATGTAAATGGTAGTGAAATAATACTTATAAGTTATAAAACTATAAACATTGTTTTTACGACTTTTTCGGCTATCGCCGTAAAATTAACGTTTTTGTTAAATAAAACTTAGATGGTTGGACCCGTCTAATGAAAACTTTATAAAACTTATATACTGATATATAGACATGTATAACAAGTAAAAACCGATAAAACCCGAACTTTAGGGCATACGGACATTAACAAGCTAAGTAAACATATTGGACTAATACTTGGACTAATAATTGGACTAAATAAGATATAAACTTGTAAAAAGAACTTATTGGGCTTAACCCATTTGAGCCCAACATGGAAAGTATACATACTGATAAAATAAGTATAACAAGGATTAAAACAAGTTAAGGAACTTATAATAAGTTTATTGGACTTAAAACACGTAAATGGGTAAAACTAGTAAACTAGTATGAACGTTATCGACACATAACACAAAAATGAGTAAATGAGAATATGTAAACCCACTTGATCATCATATGTATACATAATTGATATTTTATAAAGTCATTGGACAAACGTCTAAGACCGATTATTATTTATATAGGTTTTCATGATTGAAGCACGTACCGTACGCCCGAATTGCCGATAACCCGCCTTCCCACATCAACGTGAGTTCATAGCCCCGCACTCTTTTAAATGTTTTTATAAATGTTTTATAAACCCGCGAGGGAGACAACATGTTAGTTTTTATAAAAATTAGGACACCATTTGTCCCGATTGTTTCTTTATTGATTTTGGACCCGAATGATTGAATGACCCGATTGTATGACCCGATAAATGATTAATGGACCCGATAGATGAAATTAAATGGATTATTAAAGTTAGGTTATGTCACTAAAAGTCCCATTAACATGAATTGTGAACTACCGGGATTTGGTAGACGCTTATGCATTTAATAGTACTATTTGGGGACGATAACCCCAGTTCGCGCCTTCCCGGTTGATCCCCGTCGTGTCACATTGATTGGTAAGCGAATTTATATATGAGAAGATTTCAATAGCGTGACCTTTGTGACGACACGCTACTTTAGATGGGCAAAATTGGTATCGGGTTAGCTACCCGTTTTGGTTTAGTAAGGTAACAATGTCATGCGGCTTATAATAATCCAAAAACTAACGAAATATTACTAGACGCTCCGAATTACGATGTATTTCCTGACTAGCAATACAGGGTCATACTATTGATATTATGTTTGTGTTTTGGTTTTCATAACCATATTCATATAACGGTTTTTATTTTCATACAACGTTATAAGACGTATTGTATGATATTTTTGCGACATTGGCTCGTATAATGATTTTTAAGGCAAATGCCTATATTATGATCTTCGATAAGGATTTGTATAAAACGACTTTGGCTATTTTATGGCCTATTACAAAGATTTGTATAAAATTATTTTGGCTATTTTACGGCCTATTACAATGATTTGTACGAATTGATTTTTGGTACTAATTTTATACCAATGTTATATTGATGGAATTTATTAAACTCTATGAATTCACTCGGCGTTATCGCTGACCTTTTCTTTTAACATGTTTTATCTCAGGTACTTGAAGTTAATTCTCGGGAAGACGACAAGAATTCATGGCCCGCACTTAAACAATATTTTCCATCCAAATACTTTGTAAAACTTTGTATGAAATAATATGACTTGGGACCAATGTAACTTTGATATTTATGAATGGAATTGCTTTATTAATAAACGACGCGATTTTTATGCGTTGTCTATGATGTGAGTAATGTGCTATCCCGTAACACCAACTAGTCTTCCGCTGTACTGAGTTGTATAAATTTGGGGGTGTTACAGTTTGGTACCAGAGCTCTCGTTATAGAGAACGAAAGATTTTTAAAAATAAGGTTTTGAATAAAACATTTCAAAATCTTTTAACTATAAACATTTTTCTAAAAATGTCTAAAAATCTTTTGACTATAACGGTGCCGAAGAATTCCCGAGTTACCGACAAGGCCAAGACTGAGAAGTGTTATTTTAATATATATATACTTGGATTATATATATATATATGATGTAAATTGATTACATGATTGTTTGATGATTATTTTGATATTTATACGAGGTATTTATACGACGTAGATTGTCACAATATACCCTAAATCCCCTAGTAAACTAATCGAAGCTATTCTCGTAGGAATTCTAGCTATCCTAGATCTAAACCAAGTTGTGGATATTTATGATCCCAACAAATGGTTGATATTCGTAGAAATGTAGACATTAGTTGATTGTGATATTGAAGAAGAATTGGCGAGATTAAGACTGATATCGATGTCATGACGATCTTTTCTTATAGAGTGGAGTTTGACAAAACGTTATCACCTAGAAAGATGTCATCTGATTCGTTGTCATCCAATTCTTAGATTTGAAATCGAAAGGGTGAATGTTGCACTTGAGGCTGTTATTGGAACCATTACCCAAAAGCCTCATGCCACTAATACCTTTCCGAGAAGTCTAGTTGAATGATCAAGTGATTTCATATTAATGACTCATTTGATAATTGTTGTTGTAAGAGCTATAGGATTGATATTAAGTGTTGATAATATCGAACTTTTATTGCCCTTTCAAGGTGTAAAAATAAGATTGAAAGTGTTGGAGAATGAGGTAGGATATCGAATTGGGTATAAAATTGGTTAAAACTTGAATAAAGTAAAATTTAACCCATATGGAATAAGAAATTGTTAAGAGGAAATCGTTAAGTTCTGTGATTGAATTATAAGGTTTTAAATGATTGTAAGTTCATGTTAAGGGTTGTTCCTAGGCCAGTGTCCACTGACGAGGATGCCCAGTGTCTAAGAAATAAATTGAAGAAATCTTCTTCTGAATTGGGACCGATGGATCTTCCAGGACATGTGGAACACCTAATGACTGTTGTAGATTAGTATTCATTGTGGTATCTTTTAAAAATCCCTAACTTAACTGAGATATCAGTTGGTAGGATGAGTTCTGAGAATTGTCTGACATAGTGACACGTAATGTGTTACGGTACAATTTTGACTTGTTTGTGATTAATGAAAAAGATTACCTTTGATTGCTAAATTCTACATGTATCGATGTTATCTATCTTTTCTTGCTTCATCCTAATGATCGCATTAGTGATGTAACCATTGAACAAGTACTCATCTCGATTTGAGTTACGTTGTGGATTATTCTCTTTGTATTCCTGAGTGCCATCGAGATCATGAACCTCATGATTAATTGGCTAAGCTCATTTCCTATCATATAGTAGTTAATTCTTGGTGAACAACTTTTCATCACTCCTTTGCAGATCACACATTGTTTTTATAAAGTTAAAACGGTATCTTTTGAGGAAATTAAATTTTCATCACAATAAGGATTATTCAAAGTAAGATTTATAAGTGATTGATATCAAAATGAAGTTGTTTATAAAAACACCTTGGAAAACTTGATTGTTTTCATAACAAAGAAAATCCTTGTAAATTTATTCTTGATTCTTATTTAAAAATTAAGCATGAAAATGTTTTTAATATAAACATGATGATAAAGTTTTGACGAACTGAGTATTGCATCATTAATATTGAAATTGTATATAGTTGCGTGCCTACATACAATTTGGAATGGACCATGCAAGGCTGATTAGTAGTCACCATAAAATTGATTAATAAACACTACATTTTCTTTGAAGATTGTGAAAGATTAAAATTTTACGAGATCTGCAAGAAGTGAAAAATAGGGACATAATGTTAGGGACACCTACATATGTTCCCGTACCATTTATTCTTCTGAGTTAAAATTTCTCATCTATGGAATTTGTCTTATTTGACAATTGATATTCCTTTCTTGTCCAATTCTCCCGTAGTGAGATTCTTAGGAAAAGTATCTGATTATCGAGTGTTGATACCCGACTGGATGTATCGACGTTCCTATCATTTCTTTTGATTTGGTTTCATTTGAATGACCTGGGTAACGATCCGAGGAGCTTTCGAATGCGTACTTAAATTATGAAAACATGGGATATATTCATATTCGTTCAATGTTTTCGTCTGTATCTGATTTGAAATTCTCTCGCGTAGATTATGAGTTGACCTTACTCTTTTAAGGATTAGTTGTGTCTCCGTATATCCTTGAATTTGTGAAGGATTATGAATTATTAGTCTTTTGAGGAGTTCACATCTTATCGACGGCAATGAAACTGAAAGTTGATAATGCTGGTAGAATGGATTGATTGATTATGACATGACGACATTGTCTTAATTGATGGGAACTCGAGTAGAATTCCCTAAATGATAAGATGTTGATTATCAAAAGTGATCTAAATAATTCTTGATGGATGATTTTATCATGCATTTAGACTTAAAAGTATATCGTGAATGGTTATGAACTAGTTATAGATATTGTAATCTAGAAGAACTTAAAATAAATATATTAAAAGATATTTATGTTATCTGAAACCTTAGGAGATATTTGTTGATAAATTACCTGGACTTTTGCCATTAAGGCAAGATTGAATTTGGTATTGATTTTATTCCCGGTGCTGCACTTACGGCTTGTGCACTGTACGTCAGCACCATCTAAATTAAAGGAATTACCGTACAACTGAGAAAGTTGTCGGAGAAAGATTTTATTATACCAAGCCTGTCATCCTGAAGAGCTATGGTGTTATCATTCCTTATATTTATAGATTACTGTGACTGAGTAAATTGACAATCGAAAACAATATCCATAATTCGAAATGGAAGATTTGTTCGATCATTTACAAGGTTCTGAGCATATGTTTTAAAGATTTGATCCACAGCATGGTTATCATCAACTTCGCATCTGCGGAAAAGATTATGTATTCCAATCACTACATCCGTTACTTGTAATGAACGTTATGAGTTTCACGTGATGTCGTTTGGATTGACAATGCACATGTAGTATTCATAAATTTTGTGAATCAAGTGTGTAGGCTGTGATTTGATAAATTCATGCTTGTGATCATTAAGGACCATTTGTTTGTTTATAAGAATAATAAGGAGTTAATAATTATTTATAGACTGCCCAGAATTGGCTAAACAATAAAAACCTATACCTTGAATAATTAACACGTGATTAAAGACTTAATACTTTACATGATTTGACTATGTGATTAAAAGGATAATGGAATATAAATTGACTCTTTCAAAATTAAGAGCCCTTTTAAGACTTTGGATTTTACCAAAAAAAAGGGAAATATGTATTGACAAATGTTTTAACAAAGGATTTTTAAAGGGATTATTCCCTTATACACAAACCATTTAACTAAACTTCTGTTTAGGGGTAAATGTTTGTGTATACCTCAAGATTACTTGAGAAGTATTGAGTAGAACCGTTAAAACATGACTTGAAATTTGAAACAATAATTTATGCTTTTCAAACTAAGAAAACTTTGACCAAAGTATAAACAAAGGTTTTTCGAACATTTACGAAATCTTATTAAATATTTTTGATAAATCAACTTAATTCAAATTATTTTTGAACATTTTATATAATTGGTCGAACTAAGAAATTTAAAATTTTTACGTTTACATTTCATAAAAATTAAATAATTTTTGTTAATTTGCATATAATAATTATCGACGCTTTAGACGCCAGATTGAGAAAAACTGATAAAAATGATAGTTGAGACGAAACAGAAACATAAAAGATATGAAGAAAGAATTTTGAATAAATACAGTTATGATATTTATTTATTCAGGAGAAAGTGAACGTAATTACTGACGCATAATATAGAAAGAATATCTGAGTAAATTGTGAACATGATAATTATAACATCATGAGAAATGAATATAAATACCGACGCATTATGTAGAAAAGATAAAGAACCAGTTAGGACATGTTCCTTAATAATGAAGGTGCAAAATAAATTACCGAACGATATAAAAATAAAAAATGTTTGTAAAAAGGATAATGTAGATTATAAAAAAAAAAAAGGGATTCACGACTAATATGAATCATTAAGATTGAGAAGCCGATGGCGTTAAATTTATAAAAGACCACTTGTGGTTGTCTAAATATGGGGATTGTGAGATATAGTTGTGTTGGAATTTGTAAGTATAAGTATTATATGTATGTCATTTTTGACTAAAAATATCTTTGTTTGAAGTAGTTGCACTGATGGCAATTATGAAGGCAGACATCGCCTCATACATTAGTTAACATCTAGCTATTGCAAAGGTCATCATCTGAATTTGATTCGATTTGGGTCATCGTCGACAGACTGACCAAATCTGCTAATATCATTCTCGTTAATGATAGAATCTTGATGAAGGAATAGACTCTTTTTATTTAAAAGAGTTATGTAAACATAGTGTGCCTGTATCGAACATCTGAATCAAGATCCTCGCTTCGCATCGAATTTCTAGAGATTTTCTCAGAAATCATTGAGAACGAACCTTGATGAGAGTACTATGTACCATCCCAAATCGAAGGGACGAGGTAAAGTAACGATACAGAGTAATATAAGTGTTGTTTTATGTTTGAATGAATGACCTTTTGTAATAGACCGTATAATCGTTTTCCTTTGGAGAGATTATCATTGATAATCATCGTGTTAGGATTGAGATCGAATCTTGTTAAGCTTTAGAAACTAGAGCATCTGTAAGCCGGAGTTGAGATAAAGACACCCGACATACACCCACTGTGAGTTGGACATGTCTTTTAGGCTTAAGGTTTCCTATGATGGCGAACCTATCCTTGCAAAATACCCGACCCGCGAGATCTGAAATGATTGTTGAAATTAGGATTTGATTATTAACTGCCGATAGTGGGCAGGAGGTTATGTGAATGTGAAATGTAGATCATGAAGTGCCAAATGGGTAGCAAAGTTATGCCACAATTTTTAAACTTGTAAAAATGAATTCATGATCTGACAAATCATGGGATATAAGTCCCCGTTGTATGGGACCATTGAGATGGTATAAAAGATTGGTTTGAAAGGCATATAAGCTGGATCTACCCTAGGACTTCAAAGACTACATGAATTATGTTTCGTATATCGAACTTGATGGAATATCTATCAAGTGAGAATCTGATTGTTCTTAGTAGAGCTTAGATCGGTGAAAAGTTGCATTCATCAAAAAAACCCGTGAATATCATGGATAGAGAAAGTAAGTCAACATTAAGCCTGATCTTATTCCCGTAGTTATGTTTGATGAAACTCACGTATTATAATGGATTGCACTTGTGAGAAAAGACCGAATGTGGAGGAAATACCCACATGGCTTTAACTCTATAAGAAGCGAGTAGTAAGGTAAGATGATCTTTGAGGACAAAGATCCTGTTTAGGGGTAAATGCTGTGACAATCCGTCAATTTATGGTCGATATTTTATTCTCGAATATTATTTAAAAACATTATTTTAATGTTACAATATGAACTCACTTATTTTTGGGAAGAAATTTGGATTTACGTCTTGGAATAGCATCGACTACGTCTAAACCTGAGGATTTAACGTTACCTGCTTACGTTTACATACACCGTCTTTGGTGGCAGTCCGACATTTCGGAAAATAAATTTATCCGTGAATATTATTTTGGAGTTTTAAATTTGTGTTAGTTCATAAACTCACAAATTTACGAGAAGAGATTAGGACTTACGATTTTATTTTAACGTCCTTTACGACTAAACCGGAAACCTTAGGATTACGTATTTACGTTTTCGAACTCCGTTTTTGATGAGACAATTTTTATTAGATTCGTTTTGTGCCGTTGATTCATAATTTATAAAAACGTTTTTCGTGAAACGACCCGAGGGCACGCAAATCAAGGAAACTAGAATCGAGAAATACCCGTAAAATAGTGGGATGGGACAAGTTTTACACTTGCCCACCCCACAAATGGGACGGCTAGAAATGGTTCCACCTCACACACCATGTGTCCATGCTTAACTTACAAGCTAAGACACATGTATAACCAACACATAATACCACTCTTGCTAAAACCATTTCCTCATTCACAACATGCAAAACTAGCTAAAATTCTCTCTTCCTCCTCCTTATGTGCCGTCCCATATCTAACCAAAAACACCATCATTGATCAAATTTTAACCATAAACATATGTTATAATTAACATATGTTAATCTCCATTCAAAAAGATGAAGATTGCTGCAAGTTATAACATCCAAGGAGGAGTATTCATGGTGTCTTGGGGCTGATTTTCCACAAGGAGTTCATGGAGCATGGTGGTCTTGAAGATGGTCATGGATATCCACAAGTTTCTCCATCAAAAATCCATGTTTTGATCAACCTACATCATCATGGTGGTATAAAGATTGTCCTCCTCATCTTATTGTTAATTTGATTATGTAAACATGTATTTTATTTCCTAGTTTATATGTATATGATGATTATATGATGATAAAAATGTTATGTGGGGATTTGGTGTTGATAAACATGCTTGAAAAAGTGAAAAACTATAAGAAACAAGTCTAAAATCTTGTCTAAATATGTTGGCTGTATAAAACAGTAAAGAATCAAGTGGTGAACTGATAAAAATGGCATAGATTAATAGATTTACAGTAAGCTATGGGTCTTGTACACATGTGAGAGTTGGCCATGCAATGGAATCAAAATAATGAGTGAGATATGATCAAAACAAGTTTAAGGTATAAATCTGAGGTTACTGTTTTGGACGATTTTTAGAAAATATTTAGAAGATGATTCAACAGTAGATATAAAAGAGTTAAATGTAGCACATATCATGTAGTTTATGTGATAAAAATTTGAGCTTCTATCTCTATATAGAACTCAAGATATGGCAGTTTTGGTGAAAGTGAAGATAAAAATCAGATTTTTGGAAATTAAAAAATAATACTATTATATAAGCACTCAAAATTTAATAGTATAAAATATAAATGAAAACCACTAACTTATAACACTTATTTATATAAATATGTAAAAGGGTAAATGAATGAATAACTTATATAAATGGTAGTGAAATAATACTTATAAGTTATAAAACTATAAACATTGTTTTTACGACTTTTTCGGCTATCGCCGTAAAATTAACGTTTTTGTTAAATAAAACTTAGATGGTTGGACCCGTCTAATGAAACCCGAACATTGTTTTTACGACTTTTTCTGATATATAGACATGTATAACAAGTAAAAACCGATAAAACCCGAACTTTAGGGCATACGGACATTAACAAGCTAAGTAAACATATTGGACTAATACTTGGACTAATAATTGGACTAAATAAGATATAAACTTGTAAAAAGAACTTATTGGGCTTAACTCATTTGAGCCCAACATGGAAAGTATACATACTGATAAAATAAGTATAACAAGGATTAAAACAAGTTAAGGAACTTATAATAAGTTTATTGGACTTAAAACACGTAAATGGGTAAAACTAGTAAACTAGTATGAACGTTATCGACACATAACACAAAAATGAGTAAATGAGAATATGTAAACCCACTTGATCATCATATATATATAATCATCATATGTATACATAATTGATATTTTATAAAGTCATTGGACAAACGTCTAAGACCGATTATTATTTATATAGGTTTCCGTGATTAAAGCACGTACCGTACGTCCGAATTGCCAATAACCCGCCTTCCCACATCAACGTGAGTTCATAGCCTCGCACTCTTTTAAATGTTTTTATAAATGTTTTATAAACCCGCGAGGGAGACAATATGTTAGTTTTTATAAAAATTAGGACACCATTTGTCCCGATTGTTTGTTTATTGATTTTGGACCCGAATGATTGAATGACCCGATTGTATGACCCGATAAATGATTAATGGACCCGATAGATGAAATTAAATGGATTATTAAAGTTAGGTTATGTCACTAAAAGTCCCATTAGCATGAATTGTTAACTACCGGGATTTGGTAGACGCTTATGCATTTAATAGTACTATTTGGGGACGATCACCCCAGTTCGCGCCTTGACGGTTGATCCACGTCGTGCCACATTGATTGGTAAGCGAATTTATGTATGAGAAGATTTCAATAGTGTGACCTTTGTGACGACACGCTACTTTAGATGGGCAAAATTGGTATCGGGTTAGCTACCCGTTTTGGTTTAGTAAGGTAACAATGTCATGCGGCTTATAATAATCTAAAAACTAACGAAATATTACTAGACGCTCCGAATTATGATGTATTGCCTGACTAGCAATACAGGGTCATACTATTGATATTATGTTTGTGTTTTGGTTTTCATAACCATATTCATATAATGGTTTTTATTTTCATACAACGATATAAGACGTATTGTATGATATTTTTGCGACATTGGCTCGTATAATGATTTTTAAGGCAAATGCCTATATTATGATTTTCGATAAGGATTTGTATAAAACGACTTTGGCTATTTTACGGCCTATTACAAAGATTTGTATAAAATGATTTTGGCTATTTTACGGCCTATTACAATGATTTGTACGAATTGATTTTTGGTACAAATTTTATACCAAAGTTATATTGATGGAATTTATTAAACTCTATGAATTCACTCGGCGTTATCGCTGACCTTTTCTTTTAACATGTTTTATCTCAGGTACTTGAAGGTAATTCTCGGGAAGACGACAAGAATTCATGGCCCGCACTTAAACAATATTTTCCATTCAAATACTTTGTAAAACTTTGTATGAAATAATATGACTTGGGACCGATGTAACTTTGATATTTATGAATGGAAATGCTTTATTAATAAACGACGCGATTTTTATGCGTTGTCTATGATGTGAGTAATGTGCTATCCCGTAACACCAACTAGTCTTCCGCTGTACTGAGTTGTATAAATTTGGGGGTGTTACACACGCATAAGTCAATAATGTATCCTCGTGATCATTAAGACAAAATAAAATATAAGAGATACTAAGTAGGAATAAGGGAGTTTAGGTTCGTAATTAACACTCATGAGATGTGTTCGTGTTGCTAACTTATAATAACAATGATCTCGTTACACGCTTAGCATGGAATTGGGTGAAAATCGAGGACGACGAAATTATTTCTAACGAAGCATTCACGTGTTCTTGTTCTATGACCCTAAAAGTCACGTTCTCGTGATGAAAACAATACATTATGTCTAAAGCACGTGTAGTAGTTTATTTTTATGTCTTGAATAAATGTCATCATAAAATGAATTTTGGAAGTGCTATGATACTTAATTCTAGCATTGCGTGGGGACACGGCAATGGTTTAGTATGGGGGAGTGATGAGACTGTATTTATACATAGTCTCATCGTCCAAATCGGGCTTAAAACGCTTAAAATATCATCAAAATACCCAAAAATATGCTTGTGTTTGTTCATTTTGTATTTCAGGTACAGATATCGTGAATTCACCAAAAGATTACAAGAATAGAGCAAAAACGAACACGGGAAATGAAGCCGCACAAAGAACCAAGCCCGAAGATTGAATTTTGCAAAAATACCCTTAAAGTTTGAAGAATTGGCAAGAATGGTCCCTCATCTTTGAAGAACTTGTCACAAATGACCCTCCAAAAATCATTTGTACAAGAAAGGTCCTTTGAGTTTGAATATGTGTCAATTAAAGCCCTTGGGAAATGATCAAAATGTCAAAGTTAGTCTAATGTAACATAAGGACTTAACTTGCAAATTACAATTGGACTGGAAATGAAATTGGAAAGGACTGGTGGTGCAAACATTTGTGACGGACGTTAGTTAATTGGGACTGGTAATGTAATTACCACCTTCTAGCCCAATATTACTCACAGCCCAAACCAACAAACCCCCCCTTAGCCCACGTCAACAAGTCAAACCTTACTTAATTTTTTAAAACCGGTTTAATATTATTACTTTTGGTGGGAAACAAGTACTGTGCAAGATTAACCCCATAATCCTCTTGTTCTTAATCAAATGAGCCCAGATTTTTAATCCTCATTTCATAGGGTTTATTAAAATTGGTTACCCAGAAGCTTAATTAAACCCAAAAGATTGACATCCCATGTGACAACTGACATCCAGCTCACCCCATACTTGCTACCTGCCAAGACTCTTCACGGGATACCTTCCAGGATACTGACATGACGACCAATCCAAGGGTTCATATTCATTGCTTGTTGACCACAACTAATTCAACACTCCAGATTTCTTCTCAGCCTGCTAAGCATCACATGGTACTCAAGAGGATTCTAGAACTCCAAATGAGAATATGGAATATGCTCAGGATCTTTCAGGGGTGTTTTTGGAAGATCACTAGACTAGGGTTTTTAGTTTTTGAATCATCAGTTGTAATATAAATAGACGTAGCAGTTTCATTGTAACTTTTGTTCCAGTCTTTGTATTTTTTTTTCAAAGTAATGATAATGAAACGAATTTGAAATGCAATACTGTGTTCCTTTTATTGTTTTTGTAGCTTAATCAGTCTTTTCAAATTCCAAGATTAGTTAAAAAATTCTCCAAGTTTGAAGCTTATCAACACGTTTTCAGAGTTTAAGTTTTAAAGGTTTGGTTGAGAAATTATTTTAAAAAAAATAAAACTTAGATAAATCTTTTTAGGGAAGTGAAAGTGGAACTAAGAAGTTTTAATCCAAGGTTTTATTTTAGTGTTATCAAAGCATTTTCAGTTCAAAGGTTTTTATAAAAGGTTTCAAGTAAAATTCATTTTCAAGTTTTTTTTTTATTTAGGCAATAAGCCATAAGTAGCTTAATCAATAAGCTAGCTTATTAGCTTATTGGCTTTTATTATCAGTTCACCTCATTTGTTTATTTTCCTTGTGCAGGGTTCCAAGAATATCAAGTCCTCATCATTTTCATTTTTTTTTCCAAGATTGAAGATATTGTGGGTGTGTTTGGAATTGCTGTGGTCCCCACACCATTTCTCTACATCATCACTCTTGCTACCAGCTCCATAAGCTCTTGAAAGCCAAAAAGTTTCAGATAGAGAAGGCATCAGCTAAAAGGTGGCTTGAACCCTCTATTTTGAATATTTGCTGATTTATTTTGTGCATGCTTTATGTGTTTGAGTGTTAGTTGTCTATCAGCCTGTTTTATGCTTTGTTTTGCTTGTTAGAAGATTACTTGCATGTTAGATTAATTATCATCCAGTTTAAGTAGATTTTGAAAGTAGTTTCTTTGTTAATCTTGTTAACAGTCAGATAAAGGGGTGTTTGGGATTAGGTTTAGGGGCAACTCCTGGATAAGTATTTGGCTTTAAATCTGCCTTAAAATACTTAAATAGGTGGTGTGTATGTTTATCAGTAGTTATGTTTTTAGTATGATAGGTTATACTAGGTTTTGTATGTTCACTTGTTGGTAAAACTCATTAGAATTCAGTAAAGCTTCTTAACTGCCTTGTTCTAGCAATCTTTGCCTACCAAATCTTGTAGATTGTTGGAATATAGGGTCATATAGGATTGTTAATCTATTGGTTGTGATTTGGTTTAGCATTGTGAAGGTTAACAAGCTTTAAAATTCGTTTGTGTGCCCATAGCTATAGTCACTGTTCACCAGTAACCATCAAACCATATCAGCAACTGATTTTAGCCATTTATTGTGCTTACTTTGCTCTGTGCTTGTGTTTTTTTCTTGTTGAATCTGACTCCCCACACTTCCATGAGTGTGGGGGTGCCTTTGTTCCCAAAAGAATCCAAGTAACAAGCTTGAAATCAAGCTAAATACCACCAGACCCGTTATTTAATACAAGCAGTGGGAACTCCTTTCCCACTGTTAGCACTTGTGTTCCCACTGCTCTACTAAAAGACAGAAAGTGGCACATGTCACTATCACAGTTTACATTTTTTTTGTCTTTTGTGACCTTTTTTAAGAATTAGGGTTTCAGACTTTTTGCATTATTTTTCTTTTTTTTAATTTATGATTTTTCAGTATAATTTAATTTTAAGTTACTGTTCATTAAGTATTTTTTAGGTTTTATTGCTATTTTAATTAACTTTTTAAATACTGTTTTTGGAATTTAGTGTAAAAAAGTATTATTTTTCAGATTTAAAATTTTTCCTAGACTTAGAATAATATTTTAAGGTTTTTAGTTAAAAAATTTATTACTGTTCATTTTTTTTAATTATTTTTTATAATTAATTTAAGTTAATTAGGGTTTAATTATTAAACTGTTTTGTCTTTTAGTGCCAATTTTTACATTTTTCAAACTTTTTCAATTTTCTACTGTTCATTAGGGTAATTTAGGATTTTTAAAATTGTCAAATTAATTTTGGCATTATTTTATTATTTTTTATAATTATTCTAGTCTAAAAATAGTTTTTAGTGATTAAAAAATAGAAAAATAGTTTTTAAAATTTAGGAAAAATACTTTTTAGTCATTAAATAATATAAGTTAGTTATTAGTTCAATAAATTAATATTTTGGACATTTTGTTAATTATATTTAATTTTTGGGCTTTAATTAGCATTAAAAATTGAATATTTAATTAATAAAAGGTTTTAACATATATTTGTTGGATTTTTATTCTTATTTATATTATTTTAGACTTAGTTTTAACTTTTAATTAATTTTTAGGTTTTGTTTTTAATTTCGTCGCGTTTTACGTATTTACGTTCGCGTTTTACGTTAATCGTCGTAATATAATCGTAATCGTAGCTCGTCTTTACTTTTTCTCTTCTAAACCAAAAATGTCACTAATCCAAACATTGTTATTTTATATTTTGGCACATTAATACACAAACCTCCTTCGAGAACGAACTTGGAATTTATTCGGTTTTACGTTTTTCCTAAAGCGTATAACTTAATACTTGCCACGGTTATTTGTTTTTCCTAAAACAAGTGACTAAAAACTACAACATCAGTTTTTGCTTTGAGGTTGTTCTATTTAGATCTAAGAGAATACAAAAATTGAGAAAAAGAAGTTGAAAGACTATGTTGAAGTTAGAAGTTAAGAGAATATTAAATTATATAATATTTAATTCTTATATGCACAATCTTTGATAATAAGATTAAGTAATAAAATATTATACTTATTTAAAACACTAATAAAAAACCGCTTCAAAAAATATGATTAAATTATAAAATATTGCATTCTTTTAAAACGGCAACCGCTGTAAATAATAAGATGATGTTAAAAAGAAATATAAACCGTTTTAAATAACACATTTTATATTACTTTAGTTGTATTAGCCACTTCATATAGTATTTTTGAGTTGTTTAAAGCTGTGGAGTAGAAATCGTTTTAAAAAGTCCGTTGTAAAATGTATTTTTTCTACTAGTGAATATGTATATGGACAGTGCCTTAAGGATCAAGAATCTATACTGTTGGCGTTCAAAGGCGAGCTCATATATAATTCTTCTGTGTCAACCAAGATTGCAGGATGGAACACGAGTGTCGACTGTTGGCGTGACATGTGATAAATCTGGTCATGTTATAGGACTTGATCTCAGTTATGAGGGTATAGAAGGCGGGACACTGCCTGATTCTATTGGTGGCCTTAAGTGGTTGTCCACGATGGGACTTGAGTGTGCAGACTCAGTGGACCTATTCCAAGTTCGATGCAAAACCTTACGCGTCTTGAAGATCTGGACTTATCTGTTAATCTTTTAACTGGTTCAGTTCAGTCTTTTAAGTCGGCCAAGAATCTAGTAAGTGTAAATCTTTATCAAAACAATCTAACAGGTGTTGTTCCTTCTTCCTACTGGGAGGGTCTTAATAAGATTGAGTACCTTGATTTGTCTAGCAATTTTTGGGTGGGGGATTTCCCGAGTTTGTGTTATCGTTTCCTTCGCTTCAAAGTTTACACCTACCTAACAACATGTTTTCTGGTCAAATTAGCAAATATGTAAATGTTTCTTGTTATCAATTGCAAACCATAGATTTGAGCAGCAACAAGTCTAATGAATGAGATGCATACGCGTATGATACATCACCGAATGCATTAGATGAATACTTCAAAATGGGGAACACTGCGCACATAATTGTCTAGATTGTTTTTGTATGTGCATCATGGATTTGTATCAACCTGGTTTTTTAAGAAAACATAGCTTAGCTGACATTGAAAATTTATACTCCGCACATAATAGGTTTCATGGGTTACTAGAAATGCTTGGTAACATTGATTTTATGCACCGAGAATGGATTAATTATCCAAATGGATGATACGACCAATATGAGAGAGGTGATAAAAAAATGCCCAATATAATAGTAGAAGTTGTTGTGTCATAAGTTTGCGGACTTGGCATGCATTTTTTGGATTGTTGTTGTTACGAATAACGATATTACTATTTTGCATCATTCTCCATTATTTGACGATCTTCTGGCTGATTACAACTCAGTGGCCACATATGTTGTAAGCGGGCAAACATTTGATGGTACTACCTTGCTGATGAGATTTACCCACAGTAGGCAACATTTGTCAAATCCTTCATGATTGTACGTGATGAGAAAAATGATGATAAGTGTGTAAAAACTCATCTTTTATAACCTTAAATCACTTAAAACACATCAAAATATACCAAATGATGGTTTAAAATATCAAAATTATGCATGGTTTGTATATTTGTGTTTGTGCAAGTAAAACGGATACAAATGAAGCTTTTACGGATACGTTCTGAACGAATCTGAAGGAAAACAGACACAAGGATGAAGAAGGCATAATTGCACAGATGAGGGACTATTCTTAACAAAAGCCAAAAGTTGTGTTCTTAAATTGACAAGTCTACAAGGTCTAAGGACCATTTGTGTAACTTCTATAAGTTCAAGAGTCCAAGGTTCAAGATGACAAAAAAGGTGACTAGAAGAGAAATTACAACTTGAAGGACTAATTATGCCAAGTTCTTAAACTACAAAGTTAAGAGACCAAACATGCAAAATTTTCAAAGTATATTATAAAGTGTATAATCAGCCAAAGAAACTACAAAGGCTAGATTTGCCAAAAGGTCAAAGGTTTTATAATATCAACCACGTGGTCCAATAGAAGTTCAGAAAAGGGTGTTACATGGATCAAATCAGGACCAATGATATTTCAAGAAAGTGGATAGAAAATGGACGTGTGAGATTGTAATCCAATAAAACACTCCATGTCATCGTCTTCTACAAACGCAAATTAAAGATAAATCATTGAGTTATAAGAGATGATAAAAGAATCAATACTGATGAACGAGACGTCTTCTAAATGCCTATTTGATTTAATAAAATTGGGCTCAAAGTTTCTAATTCTCTACTCTATTTTATTGTAGCAAAAGCTTTAAGTTTAAAAAATCTTATAAGAAGTTTACTTAAGCTTTTCTCAGAGTTCTATTGTGAAAAATGATGTTGTTAGTGTAGTGATTACATTTCTTTTCAAGCATTGCAGTCATTAGCAACCTACTCAGTTTTGATAAAAAGTCAAAAGCTCTTAAGCTTAGTAGAGCTATGAGAGGTTTTAAAGATTTATTTATTGTGTAAATTCAGTCCATTTTTGTGTTTTAAAGGTTTAAGATTCAAAGCATTATCATTTACATCAAAAGCTACAAAGGAAGTGGTCAGAAATTGTTTGGGATGAGACATAGAAATAAGCTTTCATCAGCTTATTTGGTGAGAAGCTCTTGGTGATATTTGAAATTATGGCTGGAACTCTGGAAGCCTAGGTATTGGAAATAAGTTTATTCAGCAATAAGCAGGAGCTAAAGGGCCTGTTTGATTAACTGATCTTCTTAATAGAATTTGAATTTTGCACTGTTTGATTAACTGATACAAATTAGATGGATTGAAATTGTTTTCTTTTGCATCATAATATGATAAGTGTCGTAGTTTTGTATGTAATTTGATTCTTCTTAGTTCACTTGTTACATTTAATGGTAAGATTTTAGATCTTTCTCATGTTAAGTAGTGTTTGGGTCTAGACATTTTAAGCACTGCTATCAAATACAGGATAAAGGATTTAGTCTGTTAATTGATTGTAGTAATTAGAGGTGTAGATTCTCTTAATTATAAGTAGTCATATTGATGTTTGCACTATAGATTGTCAAAACAGATTAAGAGTGAGTCTCATTAGGAGTCTTGCACAGTTGCATTTGCAGATCACTATAGGAAAAGTGTGTAGGGTTTATAGTGGCTTGAACAATGATCTCTCATGGAGACACTTAATTTAGTAAACACCCCCGTGTAGGCCATGGTTTGTATAGGCGTCTCATATCAGGTTGTAGTTCGTGTGGGTCAATGTAGTTCAGATCGGGCTGTAGTTCGTGTAGGTCAATGTAGTTCATGTGGGTCAATGTAGTCCAGATCATGTGTAGTTCGTGGGTCAATGTACTTCAGATAGGGTGTACTTCGTGTGGGTCAATGTTGTTCAGATCGGGTGTAGTTCGTGTGGGTCAGTGTAGTTCAGATAGGGTGTAGTTTGTAGGTTCCTTTGGTTTAGATCGTTTTTAAAATCTAAACAAGGGTTGGTTGTGTAAGTTTATGGAATTTAATTTTAATAGATGTGTGATAAGATCGAACTCGAGATTACGGGATTGCACACAATACGTAAATAGTTAATTTAGTAATAAATATATATATTATATCTTTATTAATTAAAACGAGCTTTAAACATTTAACGGTCGTTATGTTTAAATAGTTAGGGACTAACGATAAATGCGGATAAATAATAGAAGAGAAAAGAATGTTCCGGAATCCCCTTCTTGGGTGATTTCCGATCGGATGTGGACAAAGAGAGGGAAAAGGAAAGTGTTTTCCTTATTGCATTAGGATTACTAAACTTGAGCCATAAGTTTTATACCTCTATAAATACTCATAGGATTTCTCATAGTTTTTATATCCCACACACCTCTCCCTCTCTCTCTTTGAACCGATCGGCAGAACACCCCTTTAGGGATTCGGTTCGGTTTTTTCCACTTCAACGTTTATACTCGTTTTATATGAACTAGTCTTTCGGTTAACTCGTTATTATGCGCGTGTACAAGAACGTAATATAATCTCACTATAGATTATATCTTGGATCGATTAACAAAACGGTAAGGGTTAATTATAAAAGTTGGAGCTTTGTTCTTGTTCGTTGGAATCGCATTGCAAAAGGTGCATAACCGTAATTGATTAATTATGAATGTGTTATTAATATGATCTTGTTTAAACGCTTCTGCTATTACGTGCTTTGATCTTTACTTGTGTTTTTATTATTGTTTTGAACTACATAAACCATCAGTGGCATCACAAGCCGTTTTAACATGTTATAATTATCGATATCCAAAAAACTTTAACTACTAATCGTTTCGAGTTAAAACTACATGTTTTTTTTTCATAATTTTTTTTAGGTTTTGTTTTTTGGACGATTTTTTGGTCGATTTATAAAATAAATAAATTTGAAACCCTAAAATTACATGTTTGGATATTTGATAAATTGTATGATTAATTGTTATGTCGTGTAATAATAGTAACGATCCGTTGAGATTTCACGAAATTCTTAAGTGATTTGGGTGGATCAATGGCGAATGTGCATGTTTTACATGGATCATATGATTTATATGTGGTAATTGTTACGTATATGTGCTACTAGTTTATTTGATTGGATAAATCTAGAATTAGGGAAGACTTTTATATGAATATAAAAACCTATATTTATAAATTTATTGATTAAAATCGTATGCATGTGGCTATTTGATTTATTTATTGCACATATAAATTGTTATTATGTGTTTATAATTTAGTTTTTTTTGTTTGCTTATTTGTTTATTTAAATTACATGAATTGTTGTAAACAAGGGTAATTGTTTTAAGAAAAATAATACGGACTAAATCATATAAAAATTAAGAATTGTTTTGAGATCTAATTTACATTAAATTGTGTTGATTGGTAATTATTCAATAATAATTAGAAAGGCGCATCCAAATTTGACAAACTATGTGGTGGGTATAACGCGTCGCTGGTCGAACACGACTAAGGAAGCAGGTTACGCCATTTGTCGCTGACCAAATTCCCGGCTCGCTTGTGCACCAAATTTAAGTTACCTACGATTATTTATTTGCATATTTACTTTAATGTTGATTTGCCGCAAATTCACATCCGAAACACAATTAATAAGGTTACTACTTTGTGCTTTAGCCAAGTTCTAGAAAAAGTACGTTGTGAATTTTGTTGCGGGCAATTTTTTAATTGGTTTAACCAATACCTCAACAACAATTTATGTATATTTAATCTTGTTGGAAAAGTTGACTAAATGTTTTATTAAACTTATGTTATGAGATGTATGCATGCTTCTCCATACATAGATTTTGATTTTTCACATCAAAAATTAATACCAGAAAATTTAAGTCAAATTCCTTCTAATTGACGAACACTTGAAGTAACAATGTCGTCATGTGAGACCATGGACGAGATTGTGATGGAATGAAAACTTTCGTGATTGAATGAGACTTCACATGAATAGTTTTACATTCTTTAGATTAAACGACTTAATTAAGTTTCTTAGTGAGATCTAGAAACTTAAGGCATTAAGAGGGGATGAAACATGTTTACAATGCAACTAGTTTGACAATGTAAGTCCTTAAAGAAATCTAGAAATTGAAAATTGTTTGTCAATTAATTTTTTGACAAGTTACCATGTTAAATACATTCATTACTAGCAGATCAACTGATGTAACAGATTTATGTTAAGAGTGTTGATGTATGGACATAATAAAAAGGCCTAAAAATAGATAGACACTTACGTATCGGGTTGAGATTGGTGAAATACAGGGGGTCACTATTTCATATTTTCTTTTTCTTCATCCCAGCCTTTCATTGCGACACTTGCTTCAATCATGTGATTATGATTTTTTTTAGTCATACGAATTAGGTCTATCTATCATTTTTCTTATGTAAATATGGATTCTAGTTTTTCAAGAAAATACAATGGTTAATTTTATTTACCGGGGTAATTTTATTTTCTTGAAAGTATTATCGAAAATAATAATACTTGAACTTATTTATAAAGAAATGGCTCAACCTGAAAACAACAACGCTTTAATTTCGGCGTTCAAAACTTTCTTTGAACGTGAAGAACTAACTAGCCAAAACTTTAACGATTGGTACCGCTCACTAAGAATTGTCTTGAGAGTTGCGGGTACTTATGATTGCTTGTACACGCCAGTTCCTTAAGAACCTCCTGTGGAGGCTTTCGATGCTAATAAATTAGCATATAAAGCTGAATACAAGAAGAATAATGATGTGGCACGTTTAATGCTTGGGAAAATGTCACCTGCTCTTCAAAAGCAGTTTGAGCATTTTCCTCCACAAAACATGCTTGAAGAACTCAGGAAAATGTTTGAGAAGCCACAAGCTGTGGAGATCTATGATTTAGTGGATGCTTTGCACAGTTGCAAACAAGCCCCAAGAAAATTCGTGAGTGCTCACTATTTGGAAATGAAAGGTTTCATGGACCAACTACATGCATTTGGGAAATCCTACGACAATGATATGGCGATTAACTTAATCAACAGGTTCCTTAACAAGGATTTTGGTGATTTTGTTAGAAATTTCAATATGCATTGCGCGGGGAAGACAGTGAGTGATTTGCCCGCAATGCTCATTGATTTCGAAAAGGGTTTAAAGGACAAGGCCCCAAACTCTACTCCTTAAGTACTTAATATACAAAAGGGTAGAGTGAGTAAGCCAAAACCGCAATTGAATAAAAAGATGATAGGCAAAGGTGATAAAGGCAAGCAAGTTGTGACTTTTGAAAAGCCTAAGCAAAATCTTTCTAAAAAGAATCAATCTCAAAAGGATGGGAATTCTCACCACTACGGCGCTAATGGTCACTGGAAGAGGAAATGTCCTCAGTATCTTGAAGAGTTGCGAGTAAGTAAGAACAAAAAGTCTGAGCACAGTGCTGCAGCTTCAGGTAACTTATTTATGATTGAATTATTTAATTTAACATACAAATTAAATTTCTAGGTATATGATACAAGATGTGGTATTAACATTTATAATACGCAGGTGTTTAAAATGGAAAGGAAACTATCCTATGGAGAGAAATACCTGCAAGTGGGAAATGGAGCACAAGCAGTTGATCAAGCCATAGGAGTGTTTAATTTAGTTTTACCTTCGGGTTTAATACTGATCTTAGACAATTTTCATTATGCACCTTCTATTGTTAGAGGTGTCATTTCCTTTTTTTATTGGATAATCTTGGATTTGTTCACACTATTGATGATAATGGAATTTCTTTTTTCAAAAATGGTATTTTCTATTTTAATGCAATAGCTGTGAATGGTGTGTTTTGAAATTAACATGCATAATAATTAATTCCAAGTATAATAATAATTTTGTCTTTAGCATGAATAAAAAGAGAAAGTTAGACTCGAACTCTTCTTATCTTTGGCGTTATAGACTTGCCCATATTTGGAAGACACAGATACACAAGCTTCAACGTGAAGGTCTTTTGGAAAATATCAATGATGAATCATTTGATAAATGTGAGTCTTGTATCTCTGGAAAGATGATCAAGAAACCTTTTAATAGCAATATTGAAAGAGCTACAAATCTACATGGCTTAATACATACAAATGTGTGTGGATAATGAGGAGATTTTGCTAGGTTCAATTGTTCGTTTTCACGGTATCTTAACGAATTGATTTTCGGTTCAAAGTACGACTTAGCTGTTTTTGGTGAAACAAATATTTTTGGTTGTTTTTAAAATAAATGTGCAAAGACTTAAAAGTAAATGACGTTAAAGTAATTCTAACTCTATTTTAAAATAAATGGCGAGAAATTAAAACCTTGAAAAGTAAATAACGAGAAATTAAGTGACTTGAAATTAAAACGTGACGAAAATTAAAATTTGACAAAGTATTAAAATGAGAACATAAAATTAAACAAGACAAAATAGAAAAACAATCCTAATCGGAATACATTCCGATCGGAATGTGATCGGAATGTTAACTTACCTCCTGATCGGAATGATGATATGAATACTGTAACACACCCAAATTTATACAACTCAATACAGCGGAAGACTAGTTGGTGTTACGGGATAGCACATTACTCACATCATAGACAACGCTTAAAACTCGCGTCGTTTTAATAATAAATCATTTCCATTCATAAATATCAAGGTTACATCGCAAATGAAGTCTAGCTCAGTTGGATGGATGCATTTGGTTATAGTCTCCATGTGGGGGAGGTCAGGGGTTCGACTCCTGTCATTCCCCATATGGGGGATTTTCCCAGAATTGGCAGCCGGGTTTGAATCCCATCGCAATGCCTTGAAGCCCCTTAATGGGAAACTGGATGGCTAGCATGGGGGTTGATATTCTCTTCGTGAGATGATTCAAACTCGGGTTGAGAGACTTGGTGCCTCGGTGGCACGCAAGATACTCCGTTGCACCAAACTGCCGTTCAAAAAAAATTATCAAGGTTACATCGGTCCCAAGACATTACATTTCATAAAAAGTTTTACAAAGTGTTTGAATGGAAAATATTGTTTAAGTGCGGGCCATGAATTCTTTTCGTCTTCCCGAGAATTACCTTCAAGTACCTGAGATAAAACATGTTAAAAGAAAAGGTCAGCGATAACGCCGAGTGAATTCATAGAGTTCAATAATTTCCATCAATATAACTTTGGTATAAAATTAGTACCAAAAATCATTTCGTACAAATCAATGTAATAGGCCGTAAAATAGCCAAAATCATTTTATAAAAATCTTTATCAAAATCATAATATAGGCATTTGCCTTAAAAATCATTATACGAGCCGATGTCATAAAAACAATCATACAATACGTCTTATAACATTGTATGAAAATAAAAACCGTTATATGAATATGGTTATGAAAACCAAAACACAAACATAATATCAATAGTATGACCCTGTATTGCTAGTCAGGCAATACGTCGTAATTCTGAGCGTCTAGTAGTATTTCGTTAGTTTTGGATTATTATAAGCCGCATGACATTGTTACCTTACTAAACCAACAACGGGTAGCTAACCCGATACCAATTTTGCCCATCTAAAGTAGCGTGTCGTCACAAAGGTCATGCTATGTAAATCTTCTCATACATAAATTCGCTTACCAATCAATGTGGCACGACGGGGATCAACCGTCAAGGCGCGAACTGGGGTGATCGTCCCCAAATAGTACTATTATATGCACAAGCGTCTACCAACTCCCGGTAGTTCACAATTCATGCTAATGGGACTTTTAGTGACATAACCTAACTTTAATAATCCATTTGATTTCATCTATCGGGTCCTTTAATCATTTATCGGGTCATACAATCTGGTCATTCAATCATTCGGGTCCAAATCAATAAACAAACAATAGGGACAAATGGTGTCCTATTTTATAAAAACTAACATGTTATCTCCCTCGCGGGTTTATAAAACATTTATAAAAACATTTAAAAGAGTGCGAGGCTATCACGTTGATGTGGGAATGCGATTATCGGTGATTTGGATGTACGGTACGTGCTTCGATCACGGAAACCTAGACAAATAATACTCGTCTTAGACTCATGTCCAATGAATTTATAAAAATAACAATTATGTATACATATGATGATTATATATATATGATGATCAAGTGGGTTTACATATCCTCATTTACTCATTTTTGTGTTATGTGTCGATAACTTTTATACTAGTTTTCTCGTTTTACGTGTTTTTAGGTTCAATAAGCCTACTATAAGTTCTTAACTTGTATTAATCCTTGTTATACTTATATTATCAGTATCTACACTCTAAAAGTTGGGCCTAAATGGGTTAAGCCCAATAATAAGTTTATAAGTGTTTTAGTCCATTTTTGTTGTATTATTAGTCCAATAACGTTAATTTAGTCCGTTAACGTCCGTATGTCCTATAGTTCGGGTTTTATCGGTTTTTACTTGTTATACATGTTTATATATCAGTATATAAGTTTTATAAAGTTTACATTATACGGGTCCAACCATCTAAGTTTTATTTAACAAAAACGTTAATTTTTCGGTAATAGCCGAAAAAGTCGTAAAAATCATGTTTATAGTTTTATAACTTATAAAACTTAACAAGTTACCATTTTTATAAAATGTCCACTTATTTACCATTGTACATATTTATATAAATATATTATATAAGTTAGTGGGTTTTAATTTATATTTTATACTATTAAATTTTGAGTGCTTATATAATAGTATTATTCTTTAATTTCCAAAATCTGATTTTTATCTTCACTTTCACCAAAACTGCCATATCTTGAGTTCTATATGGAGATAGAAGCTCAAATTTTTATCACATAAACTAAATGATATGTGCTACATTTAACTCTACTATAGCTACTGTTGAATCATCTTCTAAGTATTTTATAAAAATCGTCAAAAACAGTGAACTCAGATTTGTACCTTAAACTTGTTTTGATCATATCTCACTCATTACAATGATTCCATTGCATGGCCAACTCTCACATGTGTACAAGACTCATAGCTTACTGTATATCAATTCTAATTCATCATTTTATCAGTTCATATCATGTTTCTTTACTGTTTTATACAGCCATGTAAATTAATCAAGATTTTAACCTTGTTTCTTATAGTTTTTCACCTTTCTAATCATATTTATCAACACCAAATCCCCACATAACATTTTTATCATCATATAATCATCATATACATATACAATAGGAAATAAAATACATGTTTACATAATCAAAATAACTAGAGGATGAGGAGGACAATCTTTATACCACAATGTTGATGTAGGTTATGATTTGGACATGGTTTTTCATGGAGAAACTTGTGATGCACCAAGACCATCTTTATGACCACCATTCTTCATAGACTCCTTGTGGAAAATCAGCCCTATTACTCCATGAAAACTTCTCCTTGGATATTATATGGACCACCAATCAATAGGGTTTCAAAAGGGCTTCAACATATGTGTATATAACATAAGATTTCATGGTTGATTTTGATCAATGATGGTGTTTTTGTGGAGCAAATGGGATGGCATAATGGAGGAGGAAGAGAGTGTTTGAGGTGGTTTTGCATGTGGGAAATGATGTGTGTGAGAGTTGCAAATGGTTTTGATGTAGCTAGTGGAAAGTTAGCTTAAATTGTAAGCAAAATGGACAAGTGTGTATTTGTTCATGAGGTTGTGACACCTCATGGTGTAAGTAACTAAATGTGGCCGGTTTTGATGGGGGTGGGGAAAGTGTCCCACTTGTCTCATCCCCATTTATTTACGGGTACTCCTCGATTCTAGTTTCCTCGATTTGCGTGCCCTCGGGTCGTTTTACGAAAAATGTTTTTATAAATTATGAATCAACGTCACAAAACGAATCTAATAAAAATTGTCTCATAAAAAACGGAGTTCGAAAACGTAAATACGTAATCCTAAGGTTTCCGGTTTAGTCGTAAAGGACGTTAAAAATAAAATCGTAAGTCCTAGTCTCTTCTCGTAAATTTGTGAGTTTATGAACTAACACAAATTTAGAACTCCAAAATAATATTCACGGATAAATTTATTTTCTGAAATGTCGGACTGTCACCAAAGACGGTGTATGTAAACGTAAGCACGTAACGTAGAATCCTCCGGTTTAGACGTAGTCGATGCTACTTCAAGACATAAATCCAAATTTCTTCCCAAAAATAAGTGAGTTCATATTGTAACATTAAAATAATGTTTTCAAATAAATATTGAGAATAAAATATCAACCATAAATTGACGGATTGTCACAGCATTTACCCCTAAACAGGATCTTTGTCCTCAAACATCATCTTACCTTACTACTCGCTTCTTATAGAGTTAAAGCCATGTGGGTATTTCCTCCACACTCGGTCTTTTCTCACAAGTGTAATCCATTATAATACGCGAGTTTCATCAAACATAACTACGGGAATAAGATCAGGCTAAATGTTGACTTACTTTCTCTATCCATGATGTTCACGGGTTTCTGATGAATGCAACTTTTCGCCGATCTCAGCTCTACTAAGAAATAATCAGATTTTCACTTGATAGATATTTTATCAAGTTTGATTTACGAAACATAATTCACGTAGTTCTTGAAGTCCTAGGGTAGATCCAGCTTATATGCCTTTCAATGCCAACTTTTACGTCATCTCAATGGTCCCATACAACGGGGACTTATATCCCATGATTTGTCAGATCATGAATTCATTTTTCCAAGGTTAAAAATTGTGGCATAACTTCGCTACCCATTTGGCACTTCAAGATCTATATTTTATATTCACATAACCTCCTGCCCACTATCGGCAGTTAATAATCAAATCCTAATTTCAACAATCATTTCAGATCTCGCGGGTCGGGTATTTTGCAAGGATAGGTTCGCCATCATAGGAAACCTTAAACTAAGAGACATGTCCAACCCACAATGGGTGTATGTCGGATGTCTTCATCTCAATTCCTACTTACAGATGCTCTAAGATTTAGATCCTAACAAGATTAGATCTCGATCCTAATACGATAATTATCAATGATGATCCTTCCAAAGGAAAACGATTATACGGTCTATTATCAAAGGTCAATCATTCAACATAAAACAACACTTATATTACTTTGTATCGTTACTTTACCTCGTCCCTTCGATTTGGGGTGGTATATAGTACTCTCATCAAGGTTCGTTCTCAATGATTTCTGAGCAAATCTCTAGAAATTCGATGCGAAGCGAGGATCTTGATAAAGATGTTCGATACATGCACACTATGTTAACATAACTCTTTTGCATTTATTATTAACGGGAATGATATTAGCAGATTTGGTCAGTCTGTCGACGATGATCCAAATCGAATCAAATTCAGATGATGACCTTTGCAATAGCTAGACGTTTACTAATGTATGAGGCGATGTCTGCCTTCATAATTGCCATCAGTACAACTTCTTCAGACAAAGATATTTTTAGTCATCATTGACATAAATAGAATACTTATACTTACAAATTCCAACATAACTATATCTCACAATCTCCATATTTAGGCAACCACAAGTGGCCTTTTAAAACATTCAACGCTATCGGCTTTTCAAATTCTAATGGTTCACATCAGCCATGAACTCCTTTTATAATCTATATGCTCCTTTTTACCAACATCGTTTATTTTTATATTGCTCGGCAATTTATTTTGCACCTTCATTATTAAGAAAAATATCCTAATTGGTTCTTTATCCTTTTTATATAATATGTTAGTATTTATATTCACTTCACATGATGATGTAATTATCATGTCCACAATTCACTCAGATATTCTTTCTATATTATGCGTCAGTAATTACGTTCACCTTCCTGATGAAATAAATATCACAACCGTATTTATTCAAAATTCTTTCTTCATATCTTCTATGTTTTAGTTTTGTCTTTACTATTATCTTTATCTGTTTTACTCAATCCGACGTCTAAAGCGTCGATAATTATTACATGTAAGTTAACAATAAATATTTAATTTTTATGATACGTAAATGTTAAAAGTTTAAATTTCTTTGTTCGAACAATTATATAAAAATGTTCAAAATAAATATGAATTTAATTAACAAGATTTTTGTTGATTTATCGAAAATAATTAAAATAATTAGTAAGATCCGTAAATGTTCGAAAAACCTTTGTTTATACTTTGGTCAAAGTTTTCTTAGTTGAAAAGCAAAAATTGTTGTTTCAAATTTCAAGTTATGGTTTAAATGGTTCTCCTCAATCCTTCTGAAGTTGTCTTAAGGTATGCAAAAACATTTACCCCTAAACAGAAGTTTAGTTAAATGCTTTGGTTATAAGGGAATAATCCCTCAAAAGTTCTTTGTTAAAACATTTGTCAAAACACACTTGCACTTTCTTTGTGGTAAAATCCAAAGTCTTAAAAGGGCTCTTAATTTTTGAAGAGTCTATATGCATACATCTTACCATTATTAATCCAACGGTCATTTTATGTAAAGGATTAAGTTTTTAATCCCTAAGCGTTAATGGTTCTAATCTTTGAAAAGTCAATATAGCTTCCATTATCTATTAATCACACGGTTAAATCATGTAAAGAATTAAGTCTTAAGTCTTATGTTAAATATTTAAGGTACATGTTTTCATTGTTCGGCCAATTCAGGGCAATCTATAAACATTTATTAACTAATTCTTATTCTTATAAACAAACAAATAAATAGTCTTTAATGATCACGAGCATGAATTTATCAAATTACAGCCTACACACGTGATTCATTATATTTATGAATACTACATGTGTATTAATTAATCCAAACAACATCACGTGAAACTCATAATGTTCATTACAAGCACCGGATGTAGTGATTGGAATAGATAATCTCTTTCGCAGATGCGAAGTTGATGATAACCATGCTATGGATCAAATTCGCTAGAACCTTGTAAATGATCGAACAAATCTTCCATTTCGAGTTATGGATATCGTTTTCGATTGTCAATTTACTCAGTCACAGTAATCTATAAATATAAGGAATGATAACACCATAGCTCTTCATGATGACAGGCTTGGTATAATAAATCCTTCTCCGACAACTCTCTCAGTTGTACGGTAATTCCTTTAATTTAGATGGTGCTGACGTACAGTGCACACGCCACAGGTGCAGCACCGAGAATATAATCAATACCAAATTCAACTTGCCTTAATGGCAAAAGTCTAGGTAATTTATTAGCAAATACCTCCTAAAGTTTAGATAACATAAACATCTTTTAATAAATTCATATTAAGTTCTTCTAGATTACAATATCTATAACTAGTTCACAACCATTCATGGTATAATTTCATGTCTAAATACAGGATATCGTCATCCACCAAGAATTATTTAGATCACTTTTGATAATCAACATCTTATCTTTTAGGGGAATTCTACTCGAGTTCCCATCAATTAAGACAATGTAGTAATGTCAAAATCAATCAATCCATTCTACTGGCATTACCAACTTTCCAGTTTTATTGCCGTCGATAAGATGTGAACTTCTCAAAAGTCTAATAATAACTCACAATCCTTCACAAATTCAAGGATATCAGGAGACATAACTACCATTAAAATAGTAAGGTCAACACATAATCTATGCGAGAGAATTTCAAATAAGATACAGATGAAAACATTTAACGAATATGAATATATCCCATGTTTTCATAATTCGAGTACGCATTCGAAAGCTCCTCGGATCGTTACCCAGGTCATTCAAATGAAATCAAATCAAAAGAAATGATAAGAACGTCGATACATCCAGTCGGGTATCAACACTCGGTAATCAAATACTTTTCCTAAGAATCTCACTACGGGAGAATTGGACAAGAAGGAATTGTCAATTGTCAAATAAGACAATTTCCACAGATGAGTAAATTCAACTCAGAAGAATAGATGCTACAGGAACATATTTAGGTGTCCCTAACACTATGTCCCTATTTTTCACTTCTTGCAGACCTCATAAAATTTAATATTTCACAATCTTCAAAGAAAATGTAGTGTCTATTCATTGGTTTTATGGTGACTACTAATCAGCCTTGCATGGTCCATTCCAAATTGTATGTAGGCGCGCAACTATATACAATTTCAAGATTAACGATGCAATACTCAGTTCGTCAAAACGTTATCATCATGTTTATAATAAAAACATTTACATGCTTAATTCTTAAATAAGAATCAAAAATAAGTTTACAAAGATTTTTCTCGTTATGAAAACAATTAAGTTTTCCAAGGTACTTTATAAGCAACCTCATTTTGATAACAATCACTTATAAATCTCATTTTAAATAATCCTTACAGTGATGAAAATTCAATTTTTCTCAAGGGATATTGTTTTATCTTATAAAAACAATGAGTGATCTGCGAAGGAGTGATGAAAAGTTGTTCACCAAGAACTAACTACAATATAACAGGAAATGAGCTTAGCCAAATAATCATGAGGTTCATGTTCTCGATGGCACTCAAAAGAATAATTCACAACGTAACTCAATTCGAGATGAGTACTTGTTCAATGGTTGCATCACTAATGCGAACATTAGGATGAAGCAATAAAAGATAGATAACATCGATACATGTAGAATTTAGCAATCAAAGGTAGTCTTTTCATTAATCATAAACAAGTCAAATTGTACCGTAACACATTACATGTCACTATGTCATACAATTCTCAGAACTCATCCTACCAACTGATATCTCAGTTAAGTTAGGGATTATTTTTAAAAGATACCACAACGAATACTAATCTACAAGAGTCATTAGGTGTTCCATATGTCCCGGAAGATCTATCGGTCTCAATTCAGAAGAAGATTTCTTCAATTTATTTCTTGGACATTGGGCATCCTCGTTAGTGGACAATGGTCTAGGAACAACCCTTAACACGAACTACCAATCAATCAAAACCTTATAATTCAATCACATAACTTAACGACTTCCTCTTATCAATCTCATATTCCATACGGGTTAAATTTTACTTTATCCATGTTTTAACCAATTTTATACTCAATTCAATATCCTACCTCATATTCCAATACTTTCAATCTTATTCTTAGGCCTTAATAGGCAATAAAAGCTCGATATGAACGACACTTAATTTCCAATCCTATATCTCTTACAACAACAATTATCAAATGAGTCACTAATATGAAATGACTTGATCATTCAACTTAGACTTCTCGGAAAGGTATTAGTGGCCTGAGGCTTTTGGGTAATGGTTCCAATAACAGCCTCAAGTGCGACATTCACCCTTTCGATTTCAATTTAAGAATTGGATGACAACGAATCAGATGACATATTTCCAGGTGATAACGTTTTGTCAAACTCCACTCTATAAGGAAAGATCGTCAAGACATCGATATCAGTTTTAATCTCGCCAATTATTTTTCAGTATCGCAATCAACTAATATCTACATTTCTACGAATATCAACCATTTGTTGGGATCATAAATATCCACAACTTGGTTTAGATTTAGGATAGCTAGAATTCCTATGAGAATAGCTTCGATTAATTTACTCGGGGAGTTAGGGTTACTTGTGACAATCTACGTCGTATAGATACCTCGTATAAAAATCAAAATAATCATCAAACAATCATGTAATAAAATTACATCATATATATATAATCCAAGTTATATATATATATTAAAATAACACTTCTCAGTCTTGGCCTTGTCGGTAACTCGGGAATTCTTCGGCACCGTTATAGTCAAAAGATTTTTAGACATTTTTAGAAAAATGTTTACAGTTAAAAGATTTTGAAATGTTTTGTTCAAAACCTTGGTTTTAAAAATCTTTCGTTCTCTATAACGAGAGCTCTGGTACCAAACTGTAACACCCCCAAATTTATACAACTCAATACAGCGAAAGACTAGTTGGTGTTACGGGATAGCACATTACTCACATCATAGACAACGCTTAAAAGTCGCATCGTTTTAATAATAAATCATTTCCATTCATAAATATCAAGGTTACATCGGTCCCAAGTCATTACATTTCATAAAAAGTTTTACAAAGTGTTTGAATGGAAAATATTGTTTAAGTGCGGGCCATGAATTCTTGTCGTCTTCCCGAGAATTACCTTCAAGTACCTGAGATAAAACATGTTAAAAGAAAAGGTCAGCGATAACGCCGAGTGAATTCATAGAGTTTAATAAATTCCATCAATATAACTTTGGTCTAAAATTAGTACCAAAAATCATTTCGTACAAATCAATGTAATAGGCCGTAAAATAGCCAAAATCATTTTATACAAATCTTTATCAAAATCATAATATAGGCATTTGCCTTAAAAATCATTATACGAGCCAATGTCGTAAAAACAATCATACAATACGTCTTATAACGTTGTATGAAAATAAAAACTGTTATATGAATATGGTTATGAAAACCAAAACACAAACATAATATCAATAGTATGACCCTGTATTGCTAGTTAGGCAATACGTCGTAATTCTGAGCGTCTAGTAGTATTTCGTTAGTTTTGGATTATTATAAGCCGCATGACATTGTTACCTTACTAAACCAACAACGGGTAGCTAACCCGATACCAATTTTGCCCATCTAAAGTAGCGTGTCGTCACAAAGGTCACGCTATGGAAATCTTCTCATACATAAATTCGCTTACCAATCAATGTGGCACGACGGGGATCAACCGTCAAGGCGCGAACTGGGGTGATCGTCCCCAAATAGTACTATTATATGCACAAGCGTCTACCAACTCCCGGTAGTTCACAATTCATGCTAATGGGACTTTTAGTGACATAACCTAACTTTAATAATCCATTTGATTTCATCTATCAGGTTCTTTAATCATTTATCAGGTCATACAATCTGGTCATTCAATCATTCGGGTCCAAATCAATAAACAAACAATAGGGACAAATGGTGTCCTATTTAATAAAAACTAACATGTTATATCCCTCGCGGGTTTATAAAACATTTATAAAAACATTTAAAAGAGTGCGAGGCTATGAACTCACGTTGATGTGGGAAGGCGATTATCGGCGATTTGGATGTACGGTACGTGCTTCAATCACGGAAACCTAGACAAATAATACTCGTCTTAGACTCATGTCCAATGACTTTATAAAAATAACAATTATGTATACATATGATGATTATATATATATGATGATCAAGTGGGTTTACATATCCTCATTTACTCATTTTTGTGTTATGTGTCGATAACTTTTATACTAGTTTTCTCGTTTTACGTGTTTTTAGGTTCAATAAGCCTACTATAAGTTCTTAACTTGTATTAATCCTTGTTATACTTATATTATCAGTATCTACACTCTACAAGTTGGGCCTAAATGGGTTAAGCCCAATAATAAGTTTATAAGTGTTTTAGTCCATTTTTGTTGTATTATTAGTCCAATAACGTTAATTTAGTCCGTTAACGTCCGTATGTCCTATAGTTCGGGTTTTATCGGTTTTTACTTGTTATACATGTTTATATATCAGTATATAAGTTTTATAAAGTTTACATTAGACGGATCCAACCATCTAAGTTTTATTTAACAAAAACGTTAATTTTTCGGTAATAGCCGAAAAAGTCGTAAAAATCATGTTTATAGTTTTATAACTTATAAAACTTAACAAGTTACCATTTTCATAAAATTTCCACTTATTTACCATTGTAAATATTTATATAAATGTATTATATAAGTTAGTGGGTTTTAATTTATATTTTATACTATTAAATTTTGAGTGTTTATATAATAGTATTATTCTTTAATTTCCAAAATCTGATTTTTATCTTCACTTTCACCAAAATTGCCATATCATAAGTTCTATATGGAGATAGAAGCTCAAATTTTTATCACATAAACTAAATGATATGTGATACATTTAACTCTTCTATAGATACTGTTGAATCATCTTCTAAGTATTTTCTAAAAATCGTCCAAAACAGTGAGCTCAGATTTGTACCTTAAACTTGTTTTGATCATATCTCACTCATTACAATGATTCCATTGCATGGCCAACTCTCACATGTGTACAAGACTCATAGCTTACTGTATATCAATTCTACTTCATCATTTTATCAGTTCATATCATGTTTCTTTACTGTTTTATACAGCCATGTAAACTAATCAAGATTTTAACCTTGTTTCTTATAGTTTTTCACCTTTCTAATCATATTTATCAACACCAAATCCCCACATAACATTTTTATCATCATATAATCATCATATACATATACAATAGGAAATAAAATACATGTTTACATAATCAAAATAACAAGATGATGAGGATGACAATCTTTATACCACCATGTTGATGTAGGTTATGATTTGGACATGGTTTTTCATGGAGAAACTTGTGATGCACCAAGACCATCTTCATGACCACCATTCTTCATAGACTCCTTGTGGAAAATCAGCCCTATTACTGCATGAAAACTCCTCCTTGGATGTTATAAGGACCACCAATCAATAGGGTTTCAAAAGGGCTTCAACATATGTGTATATAACATAAGATTTCATGGTTGATTTTGATCAATGATGGTGTTTCTGTGGAGCAAATGGGACGGCACAATGGAGGAGGAAGAGAGTGTTTGAGGTGGTTTTGCATGTGGGAAATGATGTGTGTGAGAGTTGCAAATGGTTTTGATGTAGCTAGTGGAAAGTTAGCTTAAATTGTAAGCAAAATGGACAAGTGTGTATTTGTTCATGAGGTTGTGACACCTCATGGTGTTAGTAACTAAATGTGGCCGGTTTTGATGGGGGTGGGGCAAGTGTCCCACTTGTCTCATCCCCATTTATTTACGGGTACTCCTCGATTCTAGTTTCCTCGATTTGCGTGCCCTCGGGTCGTTTTACGAAAAATGTTTTTATAAATTATGAATCAACGTCACAAAACGAATCTAATAAAAATTGTCTCATCAAAAACGGAGTTCGAAAACGTAAATACGTAATCCTAAGGTTTCCGGTTTAGTCGTAAAGGACGTTAAAAATAAAATCGTAAGTCCTAGTCTCTTCTCGTAAATTTGTGAGTTTATGAACTAACACAAATTTAGAACTCCAAAATAATATTCACGGATAAATTTATTTTCTGAAATGTCGGACTGTCACCAAAGACGGTGTATGTAAACGTAAGCACGTAACGTAGAATCCTCCGGTTTAGACGTAGTCGATGCTACTTCAAGGCGTAAATCCAAATTTCTTCCCAAAAATAAGTGAGTTCATATTGTAACATTAAAATAATGTTTTCAAATAAATATTGAGAATAAAATATCAACCATAAATTGACGGATTGTCACAAATACACTCACCTTTCAGATCGGAATATTGGTCAGAAAGACTGATCGGAATGCTGTCACCAATTGCCTAATCGGAATAACCAAATAATACCCCAAATCCGAATGTGGTCGAAATGCCTTTTGATCGGAATGCACCAAAGGGATCTCGTCGGAATATGGGGAACACTAGTCCATCGGAATAACCAAAGTACTTACCTGTCGGAATGCAGATTTGAATACCCAATCGAAATGATGAAACCTTATTCCGACGGATGAATCGGAATCCTCGTCGGAGTGCTAAACCCTTTTCTGACCAAGCAAATGGAGCTATGGTCGGAATATGAAACCCTTTTCCGACCAGGGTGGTCGGAATACAGTAAAAAGAAGGTAAAATAAGCAAGATAAATAAGCTATAAATCAAATAAGCACTAGACTAAAATCCTAAGCAAACATGTATAAGAAAAAGCTAATAAGCTACAGTTTAAAGACTTTTAAAAACACAAAATGAAACAATGTTTACGAAAACAAACTTTTATATAAAAATAACTTTTATAAAAACTTAAGAAACTTGAAGATAAACACAAATAAGCTATAAAAATCAATGATCCAAAACATTCAAAAGCATAAAAACATAACCTTTAATCAAATAAGCAACAGAAAAAGCATGTAAACAATAAGATTAAAGCATGGAAAGAAAGGTAGATGAGAGATTAAAACAAGAAAATTAAAGAACACTTACTTGGAATTTAAAGGTATTAAAAGTGCAAGACAATGTATTTAAATTGACAGTAAAAGTAAATGTGCAAAAATTAAAGGTGGAAGAACTAGTGTCACTCTAGCCAACAAAATGAAAATGATTTATCTAATGACTATTTATAGGGGAGGATTAAGGAGTGCTTAGGAAGCTTCCTCCCCTCCTTCATTTTCTCTTAATTGCACCATTAGGTCCTTAAGCCTTTAATCTTATTTAATCTTGGTCCTTAATGACTTTTGGCTCGGGATTTCTTTGAACTCGTCTTTAATTTTCATCATAAATAAGACTCGAGTTCTTCGGCTTTAGTAAACTTCCGTCTTTTGACTTTTTCTTCGATAAATCTTCAGAATTGGTCTTGGACTTCCGTTCTTTTTGCACTCTTGACTTCTTGACTTCGTCTTTCATCTTTTTCTTCAATAAAAGCCCGTGAATGCCCGTGTTTTCTCCACTTTTCACCTTTTCGTCCTAAATCACAACAAAAACACAAACCACGCATAATTCCGACATAAATGACATAAAATACACGTTTTGGCTCGGTTATTATTGTAATTAAGTGGTAAAAAGGATGGGTGTTTACACACCTATCAAATCCCCTACACTTGACCATTGCAATGTCCTCATGCAATGCATTAGTTACAAAGCACGTTTACATTTTTCATCATAATCAATCCACGTTGGCCTTTATTAAAAAGATAGAAAATTATAAACATTCAAAGTAAAGAAATCAAAAAAATACATTGGGTTTTGAAAATGTCATGAATGATCATCATCCTTAAGTTTTCACTTTCTCCAAACCAAGCTTAAAAACGAGATCATTGTTATTATAAGTTAGTAAACTAACACGAACTCATGTGGGCCAATTATTCACTTAGACTCCCTTATTCCTAGGTGTATCTCTTATATTTTATTATTGTATTGAATGATCACGAGGATGCATTGTTGACTTATTTCGATAGTTATTTAGTCCGAAAATAAAGTGAACGATTTAATCAATAGTTACCTAAAGGACAAAATCTTTTAAAACTGCTTCTCGGGACCTCATAAAGTTCATATCTTGGCATAACTCTCTTCGCGATTTGAGACCTTTCTCGGACCGATATTTGGCAGCGACTTCATACTTTAAACCTTGAGAGACGTTCATGAAATAATGGTCTTCTCTTCATATAGGAATTTCTTCACTTGAAGTTTTGAGAGATTCATACTTGGACCACGACTTCTTCATTTTTCTCCAATCTTTATTTTGGGATTTTGATATACAACGATCCGCCTCCTTTTTGACTTGGATCTATTTATCCTCATACCTTGCTAGGATCTTTTCGGATACACTTCTCCATGACTTTTGGGGAGTTTTTGCTTTTCGTCGTGTGTCTCGATCCTTCATATTGATTTTCGATAAATGATTCTTCACATCACTTGGGATCTTTAGCAACAAAATGTAGCCCTCATGTCTTGTTAGGAACTTTTCGGACTCGCCAATCTTCGCATCCCGCTTCAATAAGTTATGACTTGGCTATGAACTCTAATCCATACCGAGCAACTTTTAAACGATCTTGGGCTAGAAGCTAAGTAACTTTTCAAATCGTACAACCTTATTTATTGCAGATAAATTTATTAGCAAGCAATGGGAGAATAGGCTCATAATTAACTCACATAAATTCACGAAAGAATACCAAACTTATAATTGGCTCTATCATCTCTCGTTCTCCACAGTTTAAAATATCAAGTAATGAGACTCGTGGATACTTAGCCTATTAAATCAAAGTTTTGGGTTTTCGAGTTGCCTATAGGATCTTGCAAACTCTTAGACTTTTTCAAGTTTAGAAATAACATTTTAAAGTTCCCTTGATAAACGACTCTCTAGGATCAATTATTGGAACTTGTGAAAAGTTCTTGTTCTTAACCCGTGAGAGTTAAGACTTTCGCGTTTTATAGCTCCCTATATAAAAGCCTAGCAAAACTTGACTTAAACACGTTAAGGATACTAGCTAGAGTAAACTTAGATAAGTAAACTCAGGTTGAGTCAAAAGATTCACAACGTTTGAAAATTAAAACCACTTTATTAAAGTTTATTCTAGCAAAGAAAGAAAATAACTATACAAAGGGAAAAACTAATAGGCCAAAATAGATCAAAAATTTTGAAAAATGTCGAAAAAATTGATTTTCCGGTTAAAATGAGGACAAATACAAGGAAAAGGCCACTTAACTTCGATAGAAGTCCCCCCTACACTTAACATTAACATTGTCCTCAATGTTTAAGCATGTGGGAGTAAACTCCCCTACACTTAGGACATTGTGCACTTTGTTTAAATCTCGCTAAGGAAGAGACAACTAAAGAGATTCCTATTTTAATATTAAGAAAATATAAAATAGTGAATCGAAAAGAGTTTAGGATAGAACCGAGAAGAAGGGAACACAGAATCACGGGTCGTCAAGAATCATCAAGAGTGGATCATTGAGCACGCGAATCCCTGAATGGTAGAAGAGAGGAGAGAGCAAACACCAACGGGTCTCCCCTACACTTAGGATAAATAAAGCTAAAAGATAGATGCATGGGTTGCCTCCCAAGAAGCGCTTGGTTTTTGATTACCGAGTCGTAAGCCTGACTCGACCTTGATAATCATAGGAAGAAGCATGAAACATATCCACCAGGATCAAAGACATAGTTTTCGTCCATCAAATAGCACAAGCTTAAGGCGAACAAGGCAAGCCAAAGAAGAGTAGGCAAGGTTCCCTTAAGCAGCGATGGAGCACGGTGGAAGCAAGGGTGAAGTGGTGCAAGCAGATTTCCATAAGTTCCAAAAATATTTCCTTTTATTTCATCAGGTGGATACTGAGATGGCTGTAGAACATCGATACCGGGTTCGAACACCTTTTCCTTTAGGGGAAAATAACACTCAGGCTCAGCAGAGTGTGAAGATGATCCCCGATGAAAATGCACAACCTCGTCCTCAGAAGGGGGACAAAGAGGTGTTAAATCATATGTGCTGCGGATATTGGTGTCGACCGGTTTCTTCTCCTTTGAAAGAATGTTCTTCAAATCCAAAGTAGGATCAAGACGATAATCTTCAAAATCTAAAGGAGGAGCATCACTCTCATGAGGGAAGTAAGTGTTGAGAAACGTAGAGAAGTCTTCCTCAAAAGAGTAATCATCTAAAGTACGATTAAGCATGGATGACGGAGGATCTTCATCATGAGAAGAATCACTCGAAAGAGTATCAGCCTCATCAAAATCATCATATGTGGGCAGATCGGGATACTCAGAAGTAAGGTCATCATAATCATCCGAATCTGAGCTAGAATCATCAACATAAGCATCGAAGATCGGTGGAGAATCATAAATGGGTGAAGGGTCCAAATTGGAGAGAGAATTATCCACATCATCATGAAATAGTAGATTATCAATGCAAGAATCGAATAGAGGATTTTTATAGACGACAAAATCATCAAGCACATTAATCATATTCACAGATTCTCGTCCAAAGGATTTGCTTGTAAGCTTCCCCATTTTGAACACTTGTGCATCATCCCCGACTCTTAAGATTAACTCACCTTCGGCAACATCAACTAAAGCTCGTCCAGTTCTCAAGAATGGCCGACCAAGTATTAAAAGAATACGAGGGTCCATTTCATAATCAACAACGACAAAATCGACCAGGAAAGTAAATGTGCCAACTTTGATGAACACATCTTCGGCAATACCAACGGGGTAAGCGAGGGTGCGATTTGCAAGTTCAAGAGTCCTCTTTGTTGGAGTAAGGTCGGGTAATGATAGTGTTTTCCAAACACTCAAAGGCATAAGATTAATACTGGCCCCGAGATCAGCTAGGGCAGTAAATTCTTCAGTTTTGTTGAAAATGCAAGGCAACACAAAACGACCGGGATCTCCAAGCTTTTCCGGAAGTTCTTTAAGAATAACTGCAGAGCAGTTTTCATTTAAGCATGTGTTGGCGAGCTCAATCAGCTTCTCCTTCTTGTTAAGCAATTCCTTAAATGCTTTATCAAATTTCGGCATGTGGACAAGTGCTTCAACAAGGCTCATGTTGATGTTCATTTGAGAGAGCATCTTCACATAGCTCGACACTTGACAGTCATTCTTGGTTAGCTCGTTGGTCTTGCCTAAGCGAGAAGGATATGGGATATTGGGTTTGGTTGGTGAAGGTGTAGGTGTAGCAGGTAAAGGGTGAGATGTTGAAGTGTTTTTCTTGGGAACATTGTCATGACGAGGCGGAGACGGTAATGGTGCACTAATACTAGGTGTAGGAGGAGTAGGGATAAATGGTGGTGGAGGAGGTGTAGATGATGGGGGCGGATCGGTGGTCCTACTATGGTGACTCCACTACGGGTAGTAATAGCACTCACATTTTCTCGCGGATTGGTGATGGTGTTTGAAGGTAGAGAACTTGCAGTAGAAGGTTGAGCGGCGGGCAAGAAACTAGCAAGCATATTCTTCAAATCATTCGTTTGATTGCTGAAGGAGGACTGAAGATTATCTTGAAGCTTGGATCTAATGTCATTTCCTTGCTTGGTAATATATCCTTTCAGATTGATAATTTGGCTCTGTAGATTCTTGATTTGCTCACCTTGGGTTCTCATTATGGCTTCAACATCGGGGTTAATGGGTGGGGTTTGTTGAGCGGGTGGGTGATAAGGATTAGAAGCTCTTGGTGGGATTTGGTTGTTTCTAGTATAGTTGTTGTTGGGGTTTTGGTTTTGAGGAGAAAAACCGGGGGAAAGGTAGTTGTTGGACCGGTAACTTAGCAGATTTCTATCCCCTTGAGGTCGAGCTTGGTAATTTTCCGGTGAATAATTCCCATAAGCTGCATACACATTTTCCGGATTTCCTTGTGTAGAAGGACAGTCGATGTATGAGTGAGGACCACCGCATGTTTCACAAGAAGGTGCAACCGCTTTAACTTGTTGTTGTTGGTTTGTAGCGAGAAGCAAGATATTTTTGTTCATTTCGGTCATCATGCGGGTGAATTCGGTCATGTCGAGGTTTGCTGAGGTGGAAGAAACATTGACTCTCGGGTTGTTCCTTGAAGAAGCGGATGAATCTTAATTTTTGTGGTGAGTAGTCATGTTCTCAATAAGCTCTCTACACTCCTCGGGTCTCCTTTTCATAAATGTGCCACCGGCGGCTGCATTAATCGTATCACGATCACGAAAAGTCAATCCGTTGTAGAAAGTATCTATTGAGGTCACATGGAGCATGTTGTGGTTTGGACAACGACCAATCAAGACATTATATCTTTCCCAAGCATCGAAGAGAGATTCATCGGGGTCTTGCATGAAACCGCTGATTTGATTGCGAAGGCTCGTGACCATGGATGGTGGAAAGTAGCGCGACAAAAAGCGTTGAGTCATGTCATCCCAAGTATGAATTGAATTCTTCGGGAGATGATCAAACCATTTCTCGGCATGATGTGATAAAGTATGTGGAAAGAGTTGAAGGCGTAGAACATCCATTGTGGCACCAGGCAACTTCACGCTTTGGGTGATTGTAATGAATTTGTCGAGGTGTTTGTTGGCATCATCATCAGGCATTGCTCGAAAAGGATTTGTTTGCACTTGCTGAATCATGTGGAGCTTCAACGAAAACTCCGGAGTCGTGATTTGCATCGGTGCAATCGGTCCTCCTCGTCCAAACATGGTAGGTTGACAAAGCTCCTCCATTGTCCGAAGATCGGCCTGTGGAAGAACATTGTTGTTATTTTTGAGGTGCGGTGGATTATTGTTGTTGATAACACCTGACATACTTAAATCTTCTCGAGTCTCGGGCTCTTGATAATTAGAAGATCTAGTACGCATACACCTACAAAGACAAAAGAAAACAATACCAAACACAAAGAGAATATATATACAAAATAAAAATAAAATCTTTTTGGATTTTTGAAATTTTTAATTTTTATGGATTTTTATCAATTTTTAATTTTTATGGTTTTTTGAAATTTTTATGCAAGAAAAACAACGCTCACAAGTGAACGGATCCCAAAAAGCAACGAGTCTCTCATAGAAAACCGTTAATCTTTACGAAAAGAGCCGGCAGCGGCGCCATTTTAATGAGGAGATTTTGCTAGGTTCAATTGTTCGTTTTCTCGGTATCTTAACGAATTGATTTCCGGTTCAAAGTACGACTTAGCTGTTTTTGGTGAAACAAATATTTTTGGTTGTTTTTAAAATAAATGTGCAAAGACTTTACAGTAAATGACGTTAAAGTAATTCTAACTCTATTTTAAAATAAATGGCGAGAAATTAAAACCTTGAAAAGTAAATAACGAGAAATTAAGTGACTTGAAATTAAAGCGTGACGAAAATTAAAATTTTACAAAGTATTAAAATGAAAACTTAAAAATTAAACAAGACAAAATAGAAAAACAATCCTAATCGAAATAAATTCTGATCGGAATGTGATCAGAATGTTAACTTACCTCCTGATCGGTATGATGATCTGAATACACTCACCTTTCAGATCGGAATATTGGTCGAAAAGACTGATCAGAATGCTGTCACCAATTGCCTAATCGGAATAACCAAATAATACCCCAAATCGGAATGTGGTCGGAATGCCTTTTGATTGGAATGCACCAATGGGATCTCGTCGGAATATGGGGAACACTAGTCCATCGGAATAACCAAAGTACTTACCTGTCGGAATGCAGATTTGAATACCCAATCGGAATGATGAAACCTTATTCCGACGGATGAATCGGAATCCCCGTCGGAATGCTAAACCCTTTTCCGACCAAGCAAATGGAGCTATGGTCGGAATATGAAACCCTTTTCCGACCAGGGTGGTCGGAATACAGTAAAAAGAAGGTAAAATAAGCAAGATACATAAGCTATAAATCAAATAAGCACTAGACTAAAATCCTAAGCAAACACGTATAAGAAAAAGCTAATAAGCTACAGTTTAAAGACTTTTAAAAACACAAAATGAAACAAAGTTTACGAAAACAAACTTTTATATAAAACTAACTTTTATAAAAACTTAAGAAACTTGAAGATAAACACAAATAAGCTATAAAAATCAACGATCCAAAACAATCAAAAGCATAAAAACATAACCTTTAATCAAATAAGCAACACAAAAAGCATGTAAACAATAAGATTAAAGCATGGAAAGAAAGGTAGATGAGAGATTAAAACAAGAAAATTAAAGAACACTTACTTGGAATTTAAAGGTATTAAAAGTGCAAGACAATGTATTTAAATTGACATGAAAAGTAAATGTGCAAAAATTAAAGGTGGAAGAACTAGTGTCACTCTAGCCAACAAAATGAAAATGATTTATCTAATGACTATTTATAGGGGAGGATTAAGGAGTGCTTAGGAAGCTTCCTCCCCTCCTTCATTTTCTCTTAATTGCACCATTAGGTCCTTAAGCCTTTAATCTTCTTTAATCTTGGACTTTAATGACTTTTGGCTCGGGATTTCTTTGAACTCGTCTTTAATTTTCTTCATAAATAAGACTCGAGTTCTTCGGCTTTAGTAAACTTCCGTCTTTAGACTTTTTCTTCGATAAATCTTCAGAATTGGTCTTGGACTTCCGTTCTTTTTGCACTCTTGACTTCTTGACTTTGTCTTTCATTTTTTTCTTCAATAAAAGCCCGTGAATGCCCGTGTTTTCTCCACTTTTCACCTTTTCGTCCTAAATCACAACAAAAACACAAACCACGCATAACTCCGACATAAATGACATAAAATACGCGTTTTGGCTCGGTTGTTATTGTAATTAAGTGGTAAAAAGGATGGGTGTTTACACACCTATCAGTGGACCACTTAGACCCGTGTGAAGGAAAGATGCTAGCTACTTAACATTTATGGATGAATGAAAATGGCATTGTATATGTGTTTTTGTTGTTTCATGTGTGTAGGTACCGAAGTTCACGAAAACCGGCAAAAACGACACGAGATTTGAAGAAAAGATCGAGAAGCCAAATATGAGTTCGTTTTTAGTGGATTTAACTCTGTAAAGGTTATTTAGGCTTTGTGGGTCCCACTTTTAGTCAGTGGGCCCAAAAGCCCGATAAGGGATTTAAGTTACTTACTTTGGTGAATAAAGCCCAAACCAAAAGCCCATTATCATGAGACGGACAGAGTATTGTTATTTTGGGCCACAAGCCTAATATTCTTACAAGTTTTGAGACATGGGAATAATACACGGGTCTTGCAATCCCATTAGGGTTTTACACAATAGAAACGGTTAATATTTATAATGTGATAAGTGTTATTCACTTGGTCAACACAAACATCCATTAACCCACACACACATTTTCGATATAACCTATACTATCTCTCTCCCTCGTTTCAACCAAAATAAACAATGTCTTTTACCCACCCATCCAAACCCTAGATCTAAATACCAAATTAGGGCTTTTCTCATAATAAAGGTTTGTGATACACGCGATTGGAATTAAATCACAAGTTTTTCGGAGGTAGGAGATGGCTAGTTAAGGTGACGTGGCATTCCCCATCTGTCAAAGCCTTCATGTGATTGGTGGATACACATCACATCTCACCACTCCTCCAATAAGGATAAGCCATGTCAGCTTTAAACTAGCACAACTAGCACACAATGAAGCCACTTTAGCGATCCGTGTGCTAGTGTGCAATTTTCAGCCTTTAGATCGAAGAGAAGAAAGAGAATAATGAAATCAAGGGCCAAGATTGAAGATTCGTCTTCAACAAACTCCTCAGCGGGCATGGGGGTTTGCCTATAAAACCCCCCCAGATATAATTAATATCCCTTTTTTTACTTTAAAGTTATGATGTCAAAATAGATTTAGGAGTAATTGTAATTTTATTTTCATAGTATTGTAATCCTTTTAAGTGATTAAGAAAAGTTTAAATTGAGTTAAATTTTTCTCTATTTAATTTACTGTCAAAAGTTTTATTACAATTATTATTTTTATAATCTGTTTGATATTGTATGAATATTATTTGATTAATTAATATCTTTAACTAAAAAATTAAAGTAAATTTGGGGAAAACTTTCCCAACTGGAAAGTTTGATAAATATGATTCGTGAGGATCGAGTTACAATGGTGATTCGAATGGTGGTGGTTCGAAAGTGGTGAAGATTCGGGTTAATAGGTCAGCTCAACGATGCACCTTTTCAACAAAGGTTTTCTCCAAAAGGTTTTATTCACTTTAGTTTTTATGTTATTTATATTTTTAGATTAATCTGTTTAAGTAGTTTAAATGATTGAATGTTTAGATTGCATAGTTGATTGATTAGAATCTGATATATGTCTTTTGTCTAGTTATTTAATTGTTCTGATTAGTCTAAGATGCTGTAATTTCTTCTTGTTATTCTAAGTTGATCAGTATTTATTAGTTATTTCTTAGGTTTGCTTTGATTTAACTGTTGGGTTTTAGACTGTTAAGGTTTAATTCTGCTGATAAAAGTCATGGGTCAATTATAGAAGTCTGTTGAATGTTTCTAATACAAGATTTTAGCCAAGTATGAAATAATTTCGTTCCAATCTTTTCGAATTGATTACCGTTAATTAGTGCGACTAAATTGTTCTCGGTGGAAAAATAAAAGGGTTATGATTATCTAATTTAAACTAAAAGCAAATAAATGAAAATGTTGTTGAGTAAAATTAGAGCTTTTAAAAATTAAACTAAAAGTTATATAGAAAAACACTTAAAACTTAAAACTTTAAAACTTTAAAACTTAAAAGCTTAAACTATCGGAATGCAAAAATGAATTCTATCGGAATGTACCACACTCAGAATCATCGAAATGTGATTAAAACAAAGCCATCGGAATAATCCATCTTAATAACCATCGGAATGTAACCAAGTCAATTTTGTCGCAATGTTGTCCTATCGGAATGACAGATCGGAATATAGATTATCAATTCTATCGGAATGTATGAAAAACCTTCTGTCGGAATATGATCCTGTCACAATGTTCAAGTATCGGAATGTTGTTAACAAAACTTTGGCAGAATTTCGACTAAAAATGACCTTAAGTCCCGTCGGAATATGCGATTGTTGTCCCTAATATATGATGTTATAATCACGAATTTAAAGAAAGAAAGGAAGAAATGAGAAGAATTCTAGAGAGAGAAAGTAGTGAGAGAAAGTAGAGAGAAAATGGTTGGTGAAACTTGTGGAATATTAGATTAGAAGAAAATGAAATGACCAACACCCTTCCTAACATGCTAGGAAGGGTTTATATAGCCTTTGCTTACATGTAGCTTAATGGGCTATATGATCATGGGCCGGGCTTTCCTTTTGGGCTTTGGTTACTTATTAATGAACCTTAGCTTAAAGTTAAGCCCGTAATAACACGACTAATATACTACCTATTACAACGTTCTAAATTACGATACATAATAAACATATGACCGAGCATTCTTGTTTGGCTCAATATTTTGAGGCTAACAATCTCCCCCAATGAGAGGTCATAAACCTTGGTCATTTAGGAAATTTGTAGAGATTACTAATCTCGCCATAAATGAGTCTTGAACGTGTAATCGTAGTCTTGTTCCTTCATGATGTGATCTTTGAGCCTTTGTCGTTGTCTTTCGACTTTGTCTTTAAGCTTGAGATCTTCAAATCATCCTTGACTTGTCTTTGCCATCTTGCGATCTTGTGTCTTCATCCACATGCTTACACTATTAATTGTTGAATATGTCTTTAGGCATGAGTATGTGGTTTCTGAATCATTGACTTTGCTGAGTACACCGTGACGCCACCTTCTCGAGACAAAACATAGACACGGTCTGAATGGCTTTGACATTCGTCCTAAATCGGTAGCGTTTTACCTCCGGTCGGTGAAGACCGTTATACGATATTAAATATCGTACCTGTGATCAGGTAGATTCAATTAAGAATCTCCTTGACAGGGTTTCGCGGCTGTACTAGCCGTTCTCTTTACTCGACCGTCTAAAAGCAAGACTGCGAACATAAAGAGTGAATCAATTGGATAGATATCCGCTTGATTAAAGTCGTCAATTCAAATTCCTGGAACAAGTTTGATTCATTAAGAATCTTACCATTGTTGCTTTCCAGTTGACACAAGTTTGATTCATAAGAATCTCACAAGTCACCTACCGTAGCGCTGTTTGATGTTGACGCTAGAAGGATTTCCATTCGTCACTGTGAATATTAATGAATATCACTCTGAATGTTCTGGCAAGACCATAAAGATATTGCGTAGAAACCTAAAACGAGTTTGAATCAATTCAGAATCAAACCATTGTTGCTTTTCAGTTTTACATATGTTCAATTCACAAAGAATCTTGCATATGACCTACCGCAGTGCTGTTTGACGTTAACACTGGAAGGATTTCCACTCATCATTGTGAATACTAAGTAGTATCACTCTGAGTGTTCTAGCAATATCGCAAGGATATAGCGTAGGACTCTCTTGATCTTCATCCGTGTGTCCTAACGAGATTTGATTTATCTCTTGGCTCTAGACTCGATTTGTGCACTTTTAGTGGTCGGAGGCTGGAGCAGATGCCACCTATTCAATATCAACTATCTCGGAGTGAGAAAGTCAATAGAAATCGTGTTGATCTCCGTGACAATAAAACAAACTTCTTTTGAGAGAAGTCTGAGTAGCTAGGAAAGGGTTGTGCTTCACATCACTGGGTCCATGATGAGTTTGTCTTCATGATGAGTTGACCCGGTTTCTGCCTAAGTTGTATGGAGGGCTTCTTTCTTTAGACCCTTTATCCTTACATTTCTTTTTCATTCTTCAACCCCTTCAATGCTTACCAAGACATCATTAATAGCACCTTGTTGTGATTGTTCCAGTGCTATCATCAGTACTTAGTCGGCATTCAGGTACGTTCACATTCTACTCCATCTTTCCTAAGGACTTCTAATAATCTATTGGATTGTCCCTGGGAAGATCCCTCCGGTTCTGGTTGGACCATAGGACTTAAACCTAACCACCCTTTTGACACCAATAACGTCGTGAATTAAAGATGTTGTGGGTATTTGATCGTAACCATAAAAACCACTTTAAATTCTAACAAAGTGTGTGAAAAACATTTAACACCTTGCTTGTTTTGTCGTTTCAGAAAAACTCCCCCTTCACATGTGCATCGATAATCGAAAGTGTTTCGCACATGTAGGTAAGAGTTAAAGTGCTTGAGTCTTATATTAGATCACATTTTAGTCACATTTTCTCCCCCTATCTCTAATATATAAAATCTTTTGATATTAGAGATACCAAATTTGATTAAAATATATTTTGAAAAATAGTCTTGAAATCTCCGGGAGAAAGATGTGTTAATCTCTTGCATGAAGTTAAAATGCTCCCGCTCAAAAATTGATCCAATTGAATTGTCATTTTGAGGATATGATCCACATTTCGCTTTTTGAGGATGGGAGTTGTTGAACACACAATTTTTGAAAGATTTTGAATATCATTGAAAAATTCTTGAAAAAATTGTGTTCAACACTTTTTGAAAAATCAGTTCTTTTTGTCGAAAGGTTTTTCTAAAGCATAAACTTGAGTTCATAGACTTTGAATGTCTTGACGAATCCACTCAAGTGTAAGAAGATTTATCTTCTTTTGCTGAGGGTAAGGGTACTAAATCGTACACTCCCCCGTGAATATCGATCCGGGTTGCAATCTGAAAGTGATTACAAGCCATTGTGTTGAGCTCAAAACGTTGAATGTTTTGTGACAAGCTCAACCCGTGATAGATTGCTCTACCCGTTGTTTGGAAATATTTGTCCAAAATAGACAATTTCCTTTATTAAAAGAAGAAATGACATGTTTTGAAAAATATTTACAACTTTCATTCGAGCTTTATGTACACACCCGTGTCGTTATTGAGCGACATTTCTAGGCACGTCCATATTATCGATACTGAAAGACATGTCGAGAAGAATATTTTTGGATTTTGAAAGATTTTTTAATTTTGTGTTTTGCTTTTATGTGTTTTATATTTTTGTATTTTGCTTTTTCAAAGATATTTACAAGTTGATGTTTGATAGATAAATCAAGCAGGCACCTTTGCCAGAATCTCCAGGTCTGCTGGAGTCAAACATCTCATACCAATTTGCCTAACGAGGTACTCAAACCTATCTTTCGACAGAGCTTTCGTAAACAAGTCGGCTAATTGGTAATCCGTTTCAACAAAGTATAATTCAACGATACCTCTTTCAACTTGTTCCTTTATGAAGTGGTATCTGACATCGATGTGTTTCGTGCGGGAATGCTGTACCCGGTTGCAGGAGATGGCTATGGCAGACTTTGAGTCACAGTACATAGGTACTTTATCAAAGTGGAAACCATAATCCGTGAGTTGTGTTCTCATCCAAAGAACTTGAGCACAACACGCAGATAGAGACACATACTCCGCTTCGGCTGATGAGAGTGACGTGCAATCCTGCTTCTTGGAAGACCATCCCACAAGCTTATCTTGACCTAGAAATTGTGCACCACCAGAAGTACTTTTTCGTGTATCAAGACACCCTGCATGATCAGAATCTGAATAGGCCGTTAGAAAGAAACCGGTTTCCCTCGGATACCAGAGTCCCAAATGAATGGTATTCTTGAGGTACCAAAAGATCCGTTTAACCTCCTTGAGGTGCTTTTCAGTGGGTCGTGCTTGATATCGTGCACAATAACATGTAGCATGATGAATATCAGGTCTGCTTGCTGTCAAGTACATGAGGGAACCAATCATGGAACGATATCTCGTTTGATCGATGGCATTTCCCTCCAAGTCAGCATCTAGCGATGTGGTTGATAATGGTGTCCCAACGGGGTCACATGAAGTCATACCATGCTTTTTGATTATCTCTTGACAATACTTAGCTTGGTTTATAAAGATACCACTTGGGGATTGGTGAACTTGAATTCCTAGAAAGAATTTTAGTTCTCCCATCATTGACATTTCAAATCTGTTGTGCATTACTTTTTCAAACCATTTTGAAAGTTTTGGGTTTGTAGACCCGAAAATAATGTCATCAACATAAATTTGCACAAGCAGAATGTCATCCCCATATTTATAAGTGAACAAAGTTAAATCAATGGAACCTTTTGAGAAACCTTTGGAGACCAGAAATTTTGAGAGCTCGTCGTACCACGCCCTTGGAGCTTGCTTGAGTCCGTAAAGTGCTTTGTGGAGACGATACACCTTGTTAGGAGAATGAGGATCGACGAATCCTTCCGGCTGCATGACATAGACTTCTTCCTTCAAAGGACCGTTAAGAAACGCCGTCTTGACGTCCATTTGATATACAATGAATCCCTTATGTGCAGCATAGGCAAGGAAAATCCTGACCGCTTCCATTCGAGCTACTGGTGCAAACGATTCTTCAAAATCAATACTCTCTTTCTGTCCATACCCTTTAGCCACTAGCCTAGATTTATTCTTGATGATCGTGTTCTCTTCATCCATCTTGTTTTTCCAGATCCAACAAAGATTTAATGGACTCACATCGTATGGTCTGTCAACAAGTTCCCAGACTTTAAGTCTTTCAAATTGTTGAAGTTCATTCGTCATCGATTCAATCCAAGCATGATCAGCCATGGCTTCTTTGATGTTTTTCAGTTCACTTGTACTCACGGCGAGTGCGAACATACAAACATCGCCATCGGTTGCTAGTTGTCGTCTTGTGCGAACAGGCTGTGAAGGGTTTCCAATTACGTGAACCAAAGGATGATCTCGGGTCCAATGATGTGTTGAAGGATGTCGTTGGTAGAACGTATGCATATTTGACGGATCAACATGGCGAGTAGAAGACTCTCCAGTTTTGTGTACCGGTGTACCGAATGGGTTGATAAATTCGTCTTCGTCAGATAATGCATCGTCTGCTTGATGTGTGTTCTCTGGAGCAATGACAGTAGTTTTGGATGTTGTAGGATCGATTGTTAATGTGATATTCTGAGGAAGTAAATCTGCAACAACCCGTGTTGAAGTAGATGAAGTTGTATACTTTTGTTGATGATGATAGGTATCATCATTTTTATCATGAGTGACAGCGGAAGACTTCGATGCAACTTGTTTCTCCCCCGTGAAATATTCATCATACATTGGTCCATATAACATTTCCAACTCTTCAAGTGTCGTGTCCACTGTCATATCTGCTCTAGGAACATGTTCAGGAACCAGCTTTGAACTTGACGGTTCATTGTTGTGGTCTTGAGTTCCGAGTTCTGTGCGGTTGTGAACGGAAGTCGTTTGTCGTTGTGGATCGGGACTTAAACTGTTTTGTTCAAGTGCCATTTCTTGCAATTCATCAAATCTGATATGAATAGTCTCGACTATCAATTTTGTTCTCTTGTTGTATACTTTGTATCCCTTAGACTGAGTTGCATATCCCACTGAAATGTATGCATCACCTTTCTCTTTCATCTTGTCTAGATTTTCACCATCTCGAATAATGTAGCACGTACATCAAAAAACGTGAAGGTGTTTGAGTGAAGGTTTGCGATCATTAATTATGTGATATGGTGTCTTTTCGTGTCTTGGGATAACTAAGGAGCGGTTTTATGTGTAGCATGTTGTTGACACGGCTTCGGCCCAAAAGTATAGTGGAAGTTTTGAAGCGGATAATAATGTTCGAGCAGCCTCAACTAAAGTACGGTTTCGTCTTTCAACAACGCCGTTTTGTTCGGGTGTTCGAGCAATAGATGTTTCATGTTCAATTCCTTCAGCTTCAAAATAGTCTCTCAGTTTTGAATTCAAAAATTCAGTACCTCTGTCAGTACGAACCATTTTAACTTGAGCTTGAAGACCACGTTGTATCACTTTAAGGAAGCTGATGAGAACATCGGGTGTTTCATCCTTGGATCTCAAGAAGTGAGTCCATGTGTACCTTGAGTAGTCATCGACAATTACCATAACGTATTTCTTCCCATTGATACTTTGAACACGCATGGGACCACACAAATCTATATGAAGAAGATCTAACCGTCCTTTAGAGCTAGGTGTAGTCTTTTTCTTGAAACTACTCCGTTTAGCTTTACAAAGCTCACAAGAAGAACAAAGATGATCTTTGATGAATTTCAAGTTAGGAAGACCTCACACAGTATCTTTCTTGGAAAGCAAGTTGATGGTATCAAAGTTAAGATGAGATAAACGTTGATGCCATAACCAAGCTTGAGTCGTTGAAGCTTTAGCCATGAAACAGATTGGAGTTGAAGATGTGGAGTCTTGTAGTGAAATAGTGTAGAGATCAGTACCCCGTGTTCCGGTAAGTAAGTCATTCCCATCATAATCACGAACAAAACATGTCTTCTTTCTAAAAGCAACCTCCAAATCCGCATCACAGAATTGACCAACCGAGAAAAGATTATGATTGAGCCCTTCGACGTAGTAAACCCTTTTGATAGTGATATTCCCCTGAACCAAGTCTCCATATCCTAGGATCGGTGCAAATTGATCATTTCCGAATCGGACCGTACCCAGGAACTTCTCCACGAAGTTAATTAGAAGCTTGAGATTCCCCGTCATGTGCTTCGTGCATCCGGAGTCCATTATGAAGAGAATTACTTCGATCACCTGCAGAAGAATTAGAACACGATGGAGCATTTGCTAAATTGGATTCCATGTTAGTTGTGATTTCCGATTCATTAGTTTCCCTAGTTTCAACACTTAGAGGCACACTAACGCTCGTAGTCACATTTCATGTCCTAACCTTAGGCATCCGTTTATATCCTGGAGGACATTGATTAGCAAACCACCATTTCTAAGGCTTGCTAGCAGATTCATATAATTCCCTGATTCTGCTTCTAGGGTTCTTAGTGATGGAGTCTGATGCAATACTTTTCTTAGGGGGGGTTGCACCAGAATGGTTCACTTTGCGTTTGGGTTTTCTAGCACTAATAGGCATCACAGTTTGCTTCTTAGTTCTAGTTTCTACGCCTTTGACATTATTCGAAACACACATAGCATGATTAGCATTAGCACACTTTCCACATTTCACACAAACAAACTTAACTTTCATAGCATTCAAAGTCGAATCATTCAAATCGTCATTACACGCGATTACAGACGTTTTATTCTTAGAAACATTGAAAATCCTAGGGTGGTCTTCTACTTCCTTCATCTTCCCTTGACTTTTGTTTTGCCAGACCTTTTCATTTATGCGAGTGCTCTTAAGCTGGGGCCGGCTAACACTAGCAGTGGGGACTACTCCTGTAGTAAAAGACACACGTCTATTAGTGTTTCTAGAAGTCTGAGGTGATTGAATTTCTTTGTTTTGTGTGGGTTTAGTGGCCAATCTATACATCCCTGGTTTAACCACATTTGTGTTCTTAATGCTTTGTGATCGAATTTGTGTTTTGAGAGTGTTTTGTGGTAACCTATCCTTCCCATCCGTCTTGGGGGCAAACGCAGGTTTTGCAAATGCAGAATTAGAGAAAACAGATGGTTTTCCCAAGACAGAGGGTCTAGTCACTTTTTGAGCATTGGGTTGTCTTACAACAGGTTTCTTAACACTAGGTTCCACAATCTTCCCACCCATCTTAGCAATGAGTTTCTACAACTCTGCTATCGCTCTGTCCCTGTCTTGTAACTGAGCTTTCAACACTTTAATTTCCAAATTCTGTCCGTTCATTTCTCGAAACGTTTGGGAAAGTTTTTCTTGCAATTTATTATTATGTGGAAAACTACCAACGTCTTTTTGCAAAGCAAGTTCAAGAGAATGACAATGTTTTTGAAGGAAATCAGTTTTGTGTTGAAGTAACTCAAAAGCCTTTTTATCAACATTTTCTTTATGTTTCGAAAGCTCAAGTTCAAGACGCTCACACTCTTTGATTTTATCAAGATATTTGCATGCAACATCAGAATATTCATCGATATCAGCACAAGATTGAAGAGTAACATACAAAATATCTTTGGAGAGACATTCTTCTAAGAGTAGATCATATTCGTTTGAAAATTCTAATTTGTCATTTTGAAGGTCATCAATTTCTTTTTCAAGAGACTCAACATATTTCAAATCATCAAACATTTCAGACTGAATTAAATTTTCAAACTCAAGAACATGCTCTTTTATTATCTTTGTATTTGGTATTAAAAGTTCTTTCACAAGCACAGTTATGTCGTGAGAAATCTCGGTTTTCCACTTATCCTTTTGACGTTTCTCCCAATCGCTTTCAACAATTGATTGAACATTATTAACGTGGTGTTTAAGAAAACCAAGTATTTTTCTACTTTTGCTTTTAGAAGCATCTAGAGGCAAATAGTTAATATATTTAAAAACATTAGTTTTCCTCTTAGTGGCAAAAGCTTTTTTCCATTAAATTCTTTTTTGTTTGCATTCTAAAAATAATTCCTCACGAGACTTCTGTTTTTGTGGAGTGAAAAGACCATAAAGACTGTTTTCATAAGCATAGTTATATGGTTTCACAAAATCTTTATTGACCGGTGATCTACTCTCCTCATCCCAAGGGGACGTCTCTTCACTATCAATGTTAGATACAGGGCAGTCATTATCAGTCCTTTCGGACTCATCAAGATATAAGTGAGGGTTCGCAGCTTGAGCTTGTTCGAGGTACTTGGGGGTGGCAAAGCTAGGTTGACCCTTGAAAAACGACCGAGGTGCTATCATTCTTACGGTTTGAATAGAGTCATGTGTATTATAAACAACTTTTTTCAAAAAATCGACTTGTTCTTCGAGATCCTTTACTTTTTCAGTATCTTTGCTTTGTCTATTTTTGAAATCTTGTTTTAATGTTTCAACCTCTTGTTTCTTCTCGTCAAGAATTTTAGCAGCATCGGTGGTGTTCATAGAAAGCCTCTGTTCAAGTTCATTAACTTTTGTTGTGGCAAGGTACGTTTTTTGACGTTCATCACTTAATAAAATATTAAATTGACGTTTTTCTTTAGTTAACAAAGCAAGAGCTTCATTGTATTTATTTTCAAAATCGTCCTTTTTAACGTTGATGACACGACTTTTGTACCTCTCAAGCTCGTTGGTCTTTTGAAGAAGCTCAGCCCTATAACTATCAATAGTCTCACAAGATTTTATAAGAGCGGCTTTGCATTCTTCAAAGTTTTGAGTGAGCGTTGCGTTTGCCTTCTTTAATTGCTTTTGATTCTTTCTATTTTCATTGACATCTTTTTGTAAACTAGCAATTAAATTAGCAAGCGCGACACGCTCCTCGTCATCATACTCATTTGCATGTTGATCATCCTCAAACTCATTATTGCACATGTCCGATGAATCGGGTGTGGTATTGCTATCAACCGTTTCCATCATACACGTGTCAGTAATTGTTGTTGGTAGATCACTATGCTCATGTGTATCACCAAACACATTATATTCAGCATCGTCTTGTACCTTATCAATTAGCTCGGTATCAAAGATAGGACCATTGTCATCTTCAGTGACATTAAGGACCTCATGAATCTTTGCCATGTATGAATAATGTGCCTCGAGTTCTTGGTCGGAGAGTTCATCATCTGTGTCGTCAAGCATTTCTCCTTCCTCAGCTTATAACTTGATTCCAGCTTCCATTTTCTTGCACAACAACATCTTTTCCTTATGATAACCATAATCTTTAACCCTCTTTGACTGCCTGCATTCCTTAGCCAAATGCCCAAAACCTCTACAGTTAAAACACTGAATCCCACTTTGTTGCACAACTTGAGTACCAACAGTTTCCCTATTTCCAACAACAGTAGCCACCCTCTGATTATCATACTTAGGTTGTCGATCATACTTTGGAGGACTCTCAACACGTCTTCGTTTGTCATACCTTGGAGGACTCTGTGCATGGGTGTTCCTCGAGTTTGAAGATGTTCGAAGGTTGTTGTTGGTGGGTTTGTAGATTTTCTTATATTGCTTCATAACGAAAGCCATTTGTTGCTTGAATTCCCTATCCCTTTGAGCTACTTCTTCATCACTGTCTTCTTCGGATGATTGCTCAGGTATGGGTGATGGTGCTCTTGCAACTTCTTTGCCTCGGGATCGTGTTGGAGCATGTGACTTAGAGACAATGGATGATCGTGGTGATGATGATTGAGTAGAGTAGGTCTTTAAAGTACGGGAGTGATAATCTGGGTAATGTTGAGTGGTAGACACCAAAGCAAGTGAATTGGAAATCTTTGCAACTCGTTCAGCTCGAAGTTCATTTGCCTCATTTTGAAATTGTTTCAAGATGTCAAAGAGCTTGTGATATGAAACTTCGTCTAACTTTTGTTGTTGTTTCACCAAGGTGACAAACCGTGTCCACTATGGTTGAAGTTGCTGTAGAAATTGGACATTGACTTGCATGGTGGAAACTTGCAAGTTGTTTCGGGTCATATCATTCATCATCTTGTAGAATCGGGAGTAATAAGAATCAATTGATTCCCCATCCTTTGATGTAAACTTGCCAAAGTTCCAAAACATCTTAGTTTTCACATATTGTTTGTTAAGTGATTCACCTTGTTGCAATCTTTCAATGGCCGTCCACATTTCTTGAGCAGTAGTACATGCGTCAACCGTAGAGTAAATTTCATCTCCAATGCCACTGAGAATTAAGTAGATTTCTTCCTTCTCTGCATCAAACCACGCAGGGTTCTCTGGTGTGAGGTCGGTCCTCTTTTCATCACGTTCATATGCGGGTTGTGCGTCACTTGTGTCTATGGCTGGTACTGTAGGAACTTGAATCCTTGAGAGTTTATAGGGTCCTTCCAAGATACATTGCCTTAAAGCATCACCGTTAGGTTTTGTGTCAAGATAACGTATAAAACGGGATTGCCATTGATCATATCGACCCGACACAAGCATTGGTGGTCTTTCTTTGTTACCTGCCACCATTATGTTGTTGTTCGTCACACGATATTCAGCGGTAGAATCCATCTCAATAACCTCAATATTCTCTGAATGAAGAATCGAATGTGGATCTTAAGTAGTTGTGTTGTGATTGTTTGGTTGTTGAAATTCCAAAAATTGCGATTTTTTCTCAGCCCAACACTAAATTCCTTAGTCCGAAAAAACGGTAGACCTAAAAAATTTGTAATCATCAAATTTTGAAATCGAGCTAGAAATATCCTAAAACGAGTATGGAAAAAATTTTCCGAGACTAGTCTAGATAGTGGCTAAATCTAAAAAATACTCGAACAAAATTTAGATGTCCATCGCAATGAGACCCATCGCACTCTGATCGCACTCTGATCGTACTTCCTAGATCGCAGTTGGATCGTATTCTGATCGTGGTCTGATCGTACTCCTAGATCGCAGTTGGATCGTACTCAGATCGTAGTTTGATCGTACTCACCTATCGTACTCCAGATCGCACTCTGATCGAAGTCTAGGATCGTAACAAGTGATCGTACTTTAGATCGTGTTGATGGATTGTACTAAACAATGAATTCTGGATCGTACTTGGGATCGTACTTATGGATCGTACTACGTGATCGTACTGGTGGATCGTAGTGAGATCGTAGTCTTAGATCGTGACTATGGATCGCAAGTAGAAACCCCTAGGGTTTATGCAATCACAAAATCAGATCGTACTCCTAAAATTAAGCTGAGACTTAAAACAGCAAGAAAGTATGGATTTTTACCTTAGATTTCGTGTTTCAATCCAAACCAAAGTAACCAAAATCTTACCACACGTATGAAAGATGTAGAGATTAAAGGAGGAAGATTTAGAGTACGAAAAACATAAGAAAACACTTGAATCCGAGTAGATTTTATGGTAAAATCACACGAATTAAGTAGTAAATCAACAACGAATCACAAAAACTACCCCAGATCGGAATAAGGGGGATGTTACTGTAGATCACAAAGTAGAACCACAAGGGTTATTTTGATACAAACAATGCTGCTTTCGGAATGTGTAACCCTCAATATTGCAATGGAACCCTAACAATCCGAAAATGAAAAATGAGCCAAAGTTTCAATAAGCAGTTCCAATAAGCTCACTTAACCAAATCTTAAACAACTCAATAAGCATAAATTTGACAACTTTTGAAATATGAAAATCGTAAACTATATAAAAGGAACTTTAAAAGGATTAAATTTTTTGAGAAAACTGAAAACAATAAGCTAAACACTAATATGCCAATAAGCATGAATAACTTAAAGCTTAATCCGTGTAAGACTTAGAAAAGCACAAAAAGATGAACCTTTTAATCACGAAATCATCAATCAAAATCAAACCGTATGAAATGTAGTTTTCGGATCAAAAATTAAAGTAAAACCAAGAAAGGAAGAAAAAGATTGAAGATTAAAAGCTAAAACTTGAACTTGTGATTAATAAAACTCAAATACAAAGATTAAAAAGAACTTAACTTGAAAGAAAAGATTAAAACTTAGTGAGAGAAAGATTAAAACTTTCTCTCTCTAAAAACTAGAAAGAAAAATGAAAATGAAACTAGCTAACCACTAACACCCTCCTAACGTGTCATTAGGAGGGTATATATAGGGAGTGGGGAGTGCATGTGTGCTTCCTTCTTTCTTTCTTTTCGTCTCGACACGATTTAATTTGTCTTTCTCGACGTCGTCTCGGGATTTGTCGATATAAATTGAACTCGTCTTATAATCTTCTTCTATAATTAGACTTGAGTTCTTCGACTTCATTAAACTTCCGTCTTTAGACTTTTTCTTTGATAAATCTTCAGAATAGGCCTTGGACTTCCGTTCTTTTTGCACTCTTGATCTTTTGACTTCGTCTTTTCTCGTTTTCTTCGATAAAAGCCCGTGAAAGACCGTGTTTTCTTCCTTTTTCATCTTTTGGTCCTAAAACACAATAAAAACACAAACCACGCATAATTCTGACTTTTACGACATAAAATACACGTTTTGGTCTTGTTATTATTGGAAATAAGTGGTAAAAGGATAAGTGTTTTCACACTTATTAAATCCCATGCACTTGACCATTGCAATACCCTCATGCAATGCATTAATTTTAAAGCACGGTTTACATTTTCCATCATAAATAACCCACCTTAGCCATGAATGTTCATCATCCTCAAGTTTCACGTTCCCCAAACCAAGCTTAAAAGCAAGATCATTGTTATTATAAGTTAGCAAACTAACACGAACTCATGTGGCCCAATTATTCACTTAGACTCCCTTATTCCTAGGTGTATCTCTTATATTTTAATTTTGTCTTGAATGATCACGAGGATACATTGTTTGACTTATTTCGATAGTTATTTATGCTGAAAATAAAGTGGGACGATTTAATCAGTAGTTAGCTAAAGGACAAAATCTTTTAAAACTGCTTCTCGGGACCTCTTAAAGTTCATATCTTGGATAACTCGCTTCACGATTTGAGACCTTTCTCGGACCGATGTTTGGCAGCGACTTCATACTTCGAATTTTTGAGAGACGTTCTTGAAATTATGGTCTTCTCTTCATAATAGGAATTTTTTCACTTGAAGTTTTGAGAGATTCTTCATCTTTGGACCACGACTTCTTCATTTTTCTCCAATCTTTATTTTGGACTTTGATATACAATGATCCGCCTCCTTTTAGGACTTGGATCTATTTATCCTCATACCTTGTTAGGGCCTTTTTGGATAGACTTCTCCATGATATTTTGGGGAGTTTTTGCTTTTCGTCGTGTGTCTTGATCCTTCATATCTATTTTTTTTATAAATGACTCTTCACATCACTTTGGATCTTCAGCAACAAAATGTAGCCCTCATGCCTTGTTAGGGCCTTTTCGGACTCGCCAATCTTCGCATCCCGCTTCAATAAGTTATGACTTGGCTTTGAACTCTAATTAATACCGAGCAACTTTTAAACGATCTTGTGCTAGAAGCTAAGTAACTTTTCAAACCGTACAACCTTATTTATTACAGATAATTTATTAGCAAGCGATGGGAGAATAGGCTTATAATCAACTCACATAAATTCACGAAAGAATACCAAACTTATAATTGACTCTATCATCTCTCGTCCTCCACAATTTAAAATCTTAAGGAATGAGACTCGTGGATGCTTAGCCAATTAAATCAAAGTTTTGGGTTTTCGAGTCATCTATAGGATCTTGCAAATTCTTAGACTTTTTCAAGTTTAGAAATCACATTTTAAAGTTCCCTTAATAAACGACTCTCTAGGATCAATTATAGGAACTTGCGAAAAGTTCTCGTTCTTAACCCGTGAGAGTTAAGACTTTCGCGTTTTAAAGTTCCCTATATAAAAGCCTAGCAAAACTTGACTTAAACACGTCAAGGATACTAGCTAGAGTAAACTTAGATAAGTAAACTCGGGTTGAGTCAAAAGATTCACAACGTTTGAAAATTAAGACCACCTTATTAAAATTTATTCTAGCAACGAAATAAAATAACTATAACAAAGGAAAAACTACAAGGCCAAAATAGATTAAATTTTTTGAAAAATGTCGAAAAATCAAATTTTCCGGTTAAAATGAGGGCAAATTCATGGAAAAGACCACTTACTTCGATAGAAGTCCCCCCTACACTTGATATAAACATTGTCCTCAATGTTTAAGCATGTGGGAGTAAACTCCCCTACACTTAAGACATTGTGCACTTTGTTTAAATTTTGCTAAGGAAAGAACAACTATTTTAGTTTGAAAGTTGCTGAGTTTATATGACATTCATCTGAGTATACATTTTGTCTGATGATAAAAGTTCGGGGTTAATTTTTGGTAGTTAAATTGTTGTTTAAAACTGATATAGAGTAATTTGTTTAAAAAAAGGGTTTGGTGTTTGCTCATAGTTTGTTGGATCTGCTATTGATCTGAGTTGATTGCTAGGGTTTAGGTATTACAATGCTTGAATCTCAGTTATTCTATGGTTAATATGTTTAAACTGATTTAACTTAGTATTACAATGCAAAATGATTTGTTGAGATTTTATCTGGCTTATCCAGATTGCTATTTATCTGTGTTAACAGTTTTTAGAGTTATTAAATCGTTTTATATATTGTTGTATGTTCATATTGAATTGCTGAGATTGATTAGTGCTTATTTGTTTAAGTCAGTTGATTTTTATCAGATTATCAAATGATTTGTTTGGTACTGTTATTGTGATTTATCTGTCCAAATATAACATATCTACAAAAGTCACTCCTCTGACTATAACTTTCATTTCTTTGTCCAAAAAAAAATCACCAAATATCGTCCATCAAGGGACTCAAACTTGTGACCTCCTGGTCACATGTCAAGCGACTTAACCATTTGGTCTAGCTATTTGTTTTGGTTTTATAACAGCTTTATTAATTAATATAGCCTAAATAATTTTGCCTGACAGCTTTTAAATAGTTTTAAATACATAGTTTTCATTTGGTAAAATTAAATCATTTTGTTTTAATTACTTTCATAAAGTTTCAAAATTAAATAAATAAATAAAACAAATAAAAATATATTTTTATTATTTTTAGAAGTTTAAATTGTTTTTAAAAAAAATTAGATTTTAAATAAATTAGTTTTCAGTTAATATTATTCTAAATAAAAATAGTTTTAAATAGTTTTTAAATTGTTTAATTAGATTTTAAATATTGTTAAATAGATTATTATTTTTAAATAGTTTAAAAGTTTAAATTTTAAATAATTATCTTTTAGAATATAATTGGGGTACGATTCATGCCCTTAGGATTAAAAAATTGTAGGATTAATTTTAGATTAAAAACCGAAACCCAATTCAAATCGATTGTCCAAATTAAAACAAACGTCTCAGATTCATAAGATCCTTGTACCGAACTTGGATCGCTCACGTGTTTAATTGAGTTCGTCTTTGGCTTATATATGGATTATTACCTTTCCTAAGGGTAATTTCCTAAATTTGCTCTATAACGTATCTAATTAAAATACACCGACATTCCTCATCACATCAAAAATTTTGGCGCCGCTGCCGGGGATTTTGTGTACGATTCGTTTCATGGTGATTTGTTGATCATTGATTTGAAGACCCTTTCCGTCCTCGGAAAGTTTTGTTATTTTTCTATTATTATAGTATGTATCGTTTTTTGTGTTTTTTGTGATTATTATATTATGTTACGTAGAACAATAAAATTACCTATTTCCAAATAAGACCTTAGTTGGGATTTCATCACCTAACTATGTATTCGAATCCAAAACGAAAAAAAGGCAAAATAGATAAATACTTATAAAAAGTTTGACCTCGATTTATACAAACTATAAGGTGGGTATAAGGCGACGAGCTATAAAAGGCCGTCTAAGGAAAAACGTTTTTAAGTGCTTTGTGCCACCTCGTTTCCCCGCTTGCTTGTGCGTATATTGAGAGGGACGACCGATTATCGATTTGCCGACTCAAGTAGTATGAAATATTATTTTTTGTTGTTTACTTATTGAACCTCGAGACGGTTAGGTTTTCACCTACGTTTCAAAGTCGACCGAGGGTAGTTTACTTCCATAGTAATTATCCTTACTCCTTGTTTTTATCAATATTTGATTGTTTTATGAAAAATACCAAAAATAATATTCTTAATCCTCTATCATGTTTAATTCTTTTCTCCTCGAGGATAATGTTCGTTCAAAGATTGATAAGGAAATTGATGATTACCTTAATGAACCTTTTGATGCTAGTGAGTTTGATTGTGATAATTTCGATCCCAAGGGAGATATTGCTTTAATTGAACAATCTTTGAAAATGGATCCTTTGATTCCTAACTTCACACCGAGTGAGGTTAGTGACTATTCGTTAGATGAGTTCGTCGATGAACTTGTTGATCCACTTCCACGAGGAAGTGAAGATGTTTTTGATCTCAATATCAAGCGTAATCCTCATGTTTTACCCTCCATTCTCGAGGATATCTCCGATGAATTTCCTTCTAATGAGAATGTTGATCTTGTATCCGAGTGTGACACACTTGATACTTTGTCGGATATTTCTTGTGATGACAATATTGATGACACTTATTTGACATACTCGAATCCTCTCTTTGAAGTTTCAATGAACAATAATCCATTCTTTAAAGAGGATTTTGAGAGCATCATACCTCCTTCATCTCACAACCTTTGTAATGATGAGCTCTTCGTTAAGGAGTTTGACGAGTTACTTTCCATAGAAATTCCTTCGGAATTTGAGAAAAAGTCTAATGAACCAAAGGAAGACACTTTCTATCTTGAGAATGTTTATAATGACGGTGTTGAAAATCCTTGGTTTGATCACCCGATTTATGATGATGATAATGTTGAACCGGAGGGAGAAATTATTTTTACTCCAATTCTCTTTCCCACTCGTTTTGATCTTAATGTGCTGGATTTTCATGCGACTCGTTTTGAGTACCATGACCTATTTGTTCACATTCATAAGAGTGATATGGTCAACAAAGTCATGCAAGTTGATACCATTATGGTTGAGACTTTTATCCCACCATTACCATGTGCTTTATATGATTTTGGATTAGAATGGGGGGACGACACCGTGTTGTCTATTCCTTTCTCTCCCGAGGACGAGGTATTTGACCCCAGAATCATTGATTTAGGGAAATCTCGGACTTTCAGCGATGTAATAATTGAAAGACTTTTCGATCATCTTGGTGCGAGTTTATCTCGGGGAGCATCCTATATCCATTTCATGATTTGTGACCACCATCTCTTTTTGGAGATTTGTGTTGGAGTTCCATCCTTTCGCTTGTCATCCGACAACGAGGATGTAATCTTTGACCCCAGCATCGTGCTTTATGTTGGATTTTATGCCGGTTTTCACCATTTTCCCTACGGACCAATGAATGCGGGGATCGAGTCGAACTCATGACTAGGTTAACAAAAACGAGGTTCCTTGTGGGGAGTCCCACGCATTCTATCTTCTTTCTATTTTCTAACACTAATAAGGCTTGATCTTCTCAAGCTCGTGCTCGTGTTTTGTTGTGTTATGAATCTTAGGTACGACCCTAATCATTAAAGACTCTCGTGTTCGGTTTTTGCCGGTCCACTTGATCTTCCATACTTTGATTGTCAAAAGGGGCACACTCACTATCCTTTTATTTTTATCGACTAACGTTTTATCTTGAAGCATAATTAATAAACGGCTTATAGATTTACGTGCTCTTTCCATGTTAGGACTTTTGCATTAGACTCTTCGTATTTTAGCAAGGGGGTGTTACTCTTGAGCTAGGAAACATTAAGGACAATGTTTGGTTTTAGCATGGGGGAGTCAATCGATATAATCCCTTGCAATTGCTTTTGTCGTGTCTAAACATAATCGTTTTTCTCGTTTTTCATAAAAAAAATTAAATTTTTAGTGCTATGTTATGTTTTAATAAAGAAAATAAGTGTTTTTGATACGAATGTAGGCTTTCAGTTGGTGAAAATTAAAATAGTTTTTGACTCGACTCGATTTTTACCTTAGCTTTTTCCTTAATGTTTTTAAATCAAGTTTTGCTAGACTTTTATATAGGAAACTTTAAAACGTGAAAGTCTTAACTCATATGGGTTTAAGAACTAGAACTTTTCGCAAGTTCCTATAATTGATCATAGAAAGTCGTTTATCAAGGGACCTTTAAAACGCAAATTCTAAAACTTGAAAAAGTCTAAGAAGATGCAAGATCCTATAGATGACTTGAAAACCCAAAACATTGAATAATAAATTGCTTAATAAATGAAGTTTTTGATTTAATCTCCTCGTATTTATTTCCCACGCTTGAATAATAATTTGCTTAATAAATGAAGTTTTTAGCGGTTTAGGCTTAATATCTTAACTCCTAACTCCTTCTTTTTCTTCCCTTGTAATTAAAATGAGAACACATTAAGGGTGTCAGCGTCATGAACTTTTGATCATGGGATTGCGGAAATTTGGGTTACTATACATTTCATAATAATAAGAAGAATAAATAAAAACATGTTCTCTATGAACCTTCGGGTGGGAGTCATGTAGCACTAACCTTGTCATTAGAGCCTTAGGGTGTATGGCATGGTGACGTGTTTAATAAAAATTGCTTCATCATCATGAGCCATAAGGTGGGATGGTGAATATCAATTCCCTTGTTTATGTCCAAGGAGCCTGCGGGTGTGGATTATAGATAAGGAGCACTTTTACATCTTAAAGAGCCTCAAGGTGATATGATGTAACTGAAATTGTTGCTAACTCCAATAATAAGGTCAAAATTGACTTTGGAGGATTTATTGTTGCTTTAAGTAGACCTATTAGTCATATTTCGGATCCGGGGATTTATCCCCCAAATCGTGTTAAGTTATCCTTGATGTGGTCTTTCTTAAGTGACAACGGTTTTTGAAGTCGAGGTTAGGTTTTGAGTGTTGAGTTTACATCGTTTTTGCCTTCATTTTTGGACTAGTAAATAGTAAATAAGTCAAATGAGCCTTTGGGTGAATGACAATAATTTAAAATTTAGAGATACAATTAGGAATAAGAGGAGATTGAGTTTAACACAAATTACTTGTATGAGTGGTCTTAATATTGGGACTTATGATTGACAATGATCTTGTTTTTAAACTTGGCATGGAAAAGGAAAAGTCGAGGACGATGAATCTATTTGAGTTTTATTTTCCTTAAAGTTATTTTTCAAATAATGAAAGTTTTACATTATGTCTTTGCAAAATAAAGTGTCAAAAGTTGAATGAAAATGTAGGTTGTGTTTTATTTTATCATTGTGTGAGGACACGGCAATTGCTTAGCAAAGGGGAGTTTGATATGAGCACAATTACTCATATCATTTATATCAATAAACAATCAATAAATGCATAAAATGAATGAAAATGGCATTGTATATGTGTTTTTGTTGTTTCATGTGTGTAGGTACCGAAGTTCACGAAAACCAACAAAAACGACACGGGATTTGAAGAAAATATCGAGAAGCCAAATATGAGTTTGTTTTTAGTGGATTTAACTTTATAAAGGTTATTTGGGCTTTATGGGTCCCACTTTTGGTCATTGGGCCCAAAAGCCCAATAAGGGATTTAAGTTATTTACTTTGGTGAATAAAGCCCAAACCAAAAGCCCATTATCATGAGACGGATAGAGTATTGTTATTTTGGGCCACAAGCCCAATATTCTTGCAAGTTTTGAGATGTGGGAATAATACATGGGTCTTGCAAGCCCATTAGAGTTTTACACAAGAGAAACGGTTAATATTTATTATGTGATAAGTGTTATTAACTTGGTCAACACAAACATCCATTAACCCACACACACGTTTTCGATATAACCTATACTATCTCTCTCCCTCGTTTCAACCAAAATAAACACAGTCTTTTACCCACCCATCCAAACCCTAGATCTAAATACCAAATTGGGGCTTTTCTCATAATAAAGGTTTGTGATACATGCGCTTGGAATTAAATCACAAGTTTTTCGGAGGTAGGAGATGGCTAGTTAAGGTGACGTGGCATTCCCCATCTGTCAAAGCCTTCATGTGATTGGTGGATACACATCACATCTCACCACTCCTCCAATAAGGATAAGCCATGTCAGCTTTAAACTAGCACGACTAGCACAGAATCAAGCGACGTTGGCGATCCGTGTGCTAGTGTGTAATTTTCAGCCTTTAGATCAAATAGAAGAAAGAGAATAATGAAATCAAGGGCCAAGATTGAAGATTCGTCTTCAACAAACTCCTCAGCAGGCATGGGGGTTTGCCTATAAACCCCCCCAAAATGATATAATTAATATCCCTTTTTTACTTTAAAGTTATGATGTCAAAATAGATTTAGGAGTAATTGTAATTTTATTTTCATAGTATTGTAATCCTTTTAAGTGATTAATAAAAGCTTAAATTGAGTTGAATTTGTCTCTATTTAATTTACTGTCAAAATTTTTTATTACAATTATTATTTTTATAATCTGTTTGATATTGTATGAATATTATTTGATTAATTAATAACTTTAATTAAATAATTAAAGTAAATTTGGGGAAAACTTTCCCAACTGGAAAGTTTGATAAATATGATTCGTGAGGATCGAGTTTAAATGGTGATTCGAATGGTGGTGGTTCGAAAGTGGTGAAGATTCGGGTTAATAGGTCAGCTCAGCGCTGCACCTCTTCAACAAAGGTTTTCTCCACAAGGTTTTATTCACTTTATTTTTTATGTTATTTATATTTTTAGATTAATCTGTTTAAGTAGTTTAAATGATTGAATGTTTATTTGAATGTTTAGATTGCATAGTTGATTGATTAGAATATGATATACGTCTTTTGTCTGGTTATTTAATTATTCTAATTAGTCTAAGATGCTGCAATTTCTTCTTGTTATTCTAGGTTGATTAGTATTTGTTAGTTATTGCTAAGGTTTGCTTTGATTTAACTGTTGGGTTTTAGATTGTTAAGGTTTAATGATGCTGATAAAAGTCATGGGTCAATTATAGGAGTCTGCTGAATGTTTCTTTTAGTTTGAAAGTTGCTGAGTTTATCTGACATTCATCTGAGTATACATTCTGTCTGATGATAAAAGTTCGGGGTTAATTTTTAGTAGTTAAATTGTTGTTTAAACTGATATAGAGTAATTTATTTAAAAAAAGGGTTTGGTGTTTGCTCATAGTTTGTTGGATCTGCTATTGATCTGAGAGTTGATTGCTAGGGTTTAGGTATTACATTGTTTGAATCTCAGTTATTATGTGGTTAATATGTTTAAACTGATTTAAATTAGTATTACAATGCAAAATGATTTGTTGAGATTTTATCTGGCTTATCCAGATTGCTATTTATCTGTATTAACAGTTTTTAGAGTTTTTAAATCGTTTTATATATTGATGTATGTTCAGATTGAATTGCTGAGATTGATTAGTGCTTATTTGTTTTTGTCAGTTGATTTTTTTCAGATTATCAAATGATTTGTTTGGTACTGTTATTGTGATTTATCTATCCAAATATAACATATCTACAAAAGTCACTCCTGTGACTATAACTTTATTTCTTTGTCCAAAAAATAAAATAATAATCACCAAATATCGTCCATCAAGGGACTCGAACTTGTGACCTCCTGGTCACATGTCAAGCGACTTAACCATTTGGTCTAGCTATTTGTTTTGGTTTTATAACAGCTTCATTAATTAATATAACCTAATTACTTTTGTTTGACAACTTTTAAATAGTTTTAAATACATAGTTTTCATTTGGTAAATTTAAATCATTTTGTTTTAATTACTTTCATTAAGTTTCAAAATAAAATAAATAAATAAAACAAATAAAAATATATTTTATTATTTTTAGAAATTTAAATTGTTTTTAAAAAAATTAGATTTTAATTAAATTAGTTTTTAATTAATTTTATTCTAAATAAAAATAGTTTTAAATAGTTTTAAATTTTTTAATTATATTTTAAATAGTGTAAAAGAATTTTTAATTAAATAGATTAGTTTTAAGTAGATTTTAAATAGATTGTTAATTTTAGATAGTTTAAAAGTTTAAATTTTAAATAATTATCTTTTAGAATTTAATTCGGGTACGAGTCATGCACTTAGGATTAAAAAATTGTTGGATTAATAATATATTAAAAACCGAAACCCAATTCAAATCGATTGTCCAAATTAAAACAAACGTCTCAAATTCATAAGATCCTTGTGTGAAACGAACTTGAATCGCTCACGTGTTTAATTGAATTCGTCTTTGGCTTATTTATGGATTATTACCTTTTCCTAAAGGTAATTTCCTAAATTTGCTCCATAACGTATCTAATTAAAATACACCGACATTCCTCATCACATCAAAAAATTTGGCGCCGCTGCTGGGGATCTTGTGTACGATTCGTTTCATGGAGATTTGTTGATCATTGATTTGAAGACCCTTTCCGTCCTCGGAAAGTTTTGTTATTTTTCTATTATTATAGTATGTATCGTTTTTCGTGTTTTTTGTGATTATTATATTATATTACGTAGAACAATAAAATTACCTATATCCAAATAAGACCTTAGTTGGGATTTCATCACCAAGCTATTATATTCGAGTCCAAACCGAAAAAAGGGAAAATAGATAAATACTAATAAAAAGTTTGAACTCGATTTGTACAAACTATAAGGTGGGAATAAGGCGACGAGCTATAAAAGGCCGTCTAAGGAAAAAGGTTTTTAAGTGCTTTGTGCCACCTTGTTTCCCCGCTTGCTTGTGCGTATATTGAGAGGGACGACCGATTATTGGTTTGCCGACTCAAGTAGTATTAAATCTTATTTTTTGTTGTTTACTTATTGAACCTCGAGACGGTTAGGTTTTCACCTACGTTTCAAAGTCGACCGAGGGTAGTTTACTTCCATAGTAATTATCTTTACTCCTTGTTTTTATCAATCTTTAATTGATTTATGAAAAATACCAAAAATAATATTCTTAATCCTCTATCATGTTTAATTCTTTTCTCCTCGAGGATAATGTTCGTTCAAAGATTGATAAGGAAATTGATGATTACCTTAATGCACCTTTTGATGCTAGGGAGTTTGATTGTGAGAATTTCGATCCCGAGGGAGATATTGCTTTAATTGAAAAATCTTTGAAAATGGATCCTTTGATTCCTAACTTCACACCGAGTGAGGTTAGTTACTATTCGTTAGATGTGTTCGTCGATGAACTTGTTGATCCACTTCCACGGGGAAGTGAAGACGTTTTCGATCTGAATATCGAGCGTGATCCTCATGTTTTACGTTCCATTCTCGAGGAGTTCTCCGATGAATTTCCTTCTAATGAGAATGTTGATCTTGTATCCGAGTGTGACACACTTGATACTTTGTCGGATATTTCTTGTGATGACAAGATTGATGACACTTATTTGACTTACTCGAATCCTCTCTTTGAAGTTTCAATGAACAATAATCCATTGTTTAAAGAGGATTTTGAGAGCATCATACCTCCTTCATCTCACAACCTTTGTAATGATGAGCTCTTCGTTAAGGAGTTTGATGAGTTACTTTCCATGGACATTCCTTCAGAATTTGAGGAAAAGTCTAATGAACCAAAGGAAGACACTTTCTATCTTGAGAATGTTTCTAATAACGGTGTTGAAAATCCTTGGTTTGATCACCCGATTTATGATGATGATAATGTTGAACCGGAGGGAGAAATTATTTTTACTCCAATTCTCTTTCCCACTCGCTTTGATCTTAATGTGCGGGTTTTTCATGCGACTCGTTTTGAGTACCATGACCCATTTGTTCACATTCATAAGAGTGATAAGGTCAACAAAGTCATACAAGTTGATACCACTATGGTTAAGACTTTTATCCCACCATTACCATGTGCGTTATATGATTTTAGATTAGAATGGGGGGACGACACCGTGTTGTCTATTCCTTTCTCCCTCGAGGACGAGGTATTTAACCCCGGAATCATAGATTTAGGGAAATCTCGGACTTTCACCGATGTAATAATTGAAAGACTTTTCGATCATCTTGGTGCGAGTTTATCTCGGGGAGCATCCTATATCCATTTCATGATTTGTGACCACCATCTCTTTTGGAGATTTGTGTTGGAGTTCCATCCTTTCGTTTGTCATCCGACAACGAGGATGTAATCTTTGACCCCGGCATCGTGATTTATGTTGGATGTTATGCCGGTTTTTACTATTTTCCCTAAGGACCAATGAATGCGGGGATCGAGTCCAGCTCATGACTCGGTTAACAAAAACGAGGTGCCTTGTGGGGGAGTCCCATACATTCTATCTTCTTTCTATTTTATAACACTAATAAGGCTTGATCTTCTCAAGCTCGTGCTCGTGTTTTGTTGTGTTGTGAATCTTAGGTACGACCCTAATCATTAAAGACTCTCGTGTTCGGTTTTTGCCGGTCCACTTGATCTTCCGTACTTTCATTGTCAAAAGGGGCACACTCACTATCCTTTGATTTTTATCGACTAACGTTTTATCTTGAAGCATAATTAATAAACAGCTTATCGATTTGCGTGCTCTTTCCATGTTAGGACTTTTGCATTAGACTCTTCGTATTTTAGAAAGGGGTGTTACTCTTGAGCTAGGAAACATTGAGGACAATGTTTGGTTTTAGCATGGGGGAGTCAATCGATATAATCGCTTGCAATTGCTTTTGTCGTGTCTAAACGTAATCGTTTTTCTTGTTTTTCATAAAAAAAATTAAATTTTTAGTGTTATGTTATGTTTTAATAAAGAAAATAAGTGTTTTTGACACGAATGTAGGCTTTCAGTTGGTGAAAATTAAAATAGTTTTTGACTCGACTTGGTTTTTACCTTAGCTTTTTCCTTAATGTTTTAAAATCAAGTTTTGCTAGACTTTTATATAGGGAACTTTTAAACGTGAAAGTCTTAACTCATACGGGTTTAGAACAAGAAGTTTTCGCAAGTTCCTATAATTGATCCTAGAAAGTCATTTATCAAGGGAACTTTAAAACGCAAATTCTAAAACTTGAAAAAGTCTAAGAAGATGCAAGATCCTATAGATGACTTGAAAACCCAAAACTTTGAATTAATTGGCTAAGTATCCATTAATTTCATAACTTTTGAGATTTTACAATATTGAGAACAAGAGATGCTAAAGTTTAATCATAAGTTTTTGAGGTTAATTCTTTCTTTTATAAGTATTTGTGTGTTTGATTTAATGTCCTCGTATTTATTTTCCACTCTTGAATAAAACATTGCTTAATAAATGAAGTTTTTAGCGGTTTAGTCTTAATATCTTAACACGTAACTCCTTCTTTTTCTTCCCTTGTAATTAAAGTGAGAACACATTAAGGGTGTCAGCGTCATGGACTTTTGATCATGGGATTGTGGAAATTTGGCTTACTATACATATCATAATAATAAGAAGAATAAATAAAAACATGTTCTCTATGAGCCTTCGGGTGGGAGTCATGTAGCACTAACCTTGTCATTAGAGCCTAAGGGTGTATGGCATGGTGACGTGTTTAATAAAAATTGCTTCATCATCATGAGCCTTCGGGTGTGGATTATAGATAAGGAGCACTTTTTACATCTTAAAGAGCCTCAAGGTGATATGATGTAATTGTTGCTAACTCCATTAATAAGGTCAAAATTGACTTTGGAGGATTTATTGTTGCTTTAAGTAGACCTATTAGCCAAATTTCGGATCCGGGGATTTATCCCTCAAATCGTGTTAAGTTATCCTTGATGTGGTCTTTCTTTAGTGACAACGGTTTTAGAAGTCGAGGTTAGGTTTTGAGTTTTGAGTTTACATCGTTTTTGCCTTCATTTTTGGACTAATAAATAGTAAATAAAGTCAAATGAGCCTTTGGATGAATGACAATAATTTAAAATTTAGAGATACAATTAGGAATAAAAGGAGACTGAGTTTAACACAAATTACTTATATGAGTGGTCTTAATATTGGGACTTATGAGTGACAATGATCTTGTTTTTAAACTTGGCATGGAAAAGTGAAAAGTTGAGGACGATAAATCTATTTGAGTTTTATGATCCTAAAATTTATTTTTCAAATAATGAAAGTTTTACATTATGTCTTTGCAAAATAAAGTGTTAAAAGTTGAATAAAAATGTAGGTAGTGTTTTATTTTATCATTGCGTGAGGACACGACAATTGCTTAGCAAAGGGGAGTTTGATATGAGCACAATTACTCATATCATTTATATCAATAAACAATCAATAAATGCATAAAATGAATGAAAATGACATTGTATATGTGTTTTTGTTGTTTCATGTGTAGGTACCGAAGTTCACGAAAACCGGCAAAAATGACACGGGATTTGAAGAAAAGATCGAGAAGCCAAATATGAGTTCGTTTTTAGTGGATTTAACTTTATAAAGGTTATTTGGGCTTTATGGGTCCCACTTTTGTTCATTGGGCCCAAAAGCCCAATAAGGGATCTAAGTTACTTACTTTGGTGAATAAAGCCCAAACCAAAAGCCCATTATCATGAGATGGATAGAGTATTGTTATTTTGGGCCACAAGCCCAATATTCTTACAAGTTTTGAGACGTGGGAATAATACATGGGTCTTGCAAGCCCATTAGGGTTTTACACAATAGAAACGGTTAATATTTATAATGTGATAAGTTTTATTCAATTGGTCAACACAAACATCCATTAACCCACACACACGCTTTTGATATAACCTATACTATCTCTCTCCCTCATTTCAACCAAAATAAACACAGTCTTTTAACCACCCATCCAAAACCTAGATCTAAATACCAAATTGGGGCTTTTCTCATAATAAAGGTTGTGATACACGCGCTTGGAATTAAATCACAAGTTTTTCGGAGGTAGGAGATGGTTAGTTAAGGTGACGTGGCATTCCCATCTGTCAAAGCCTTCATGTGATTGGTGGATACACATCACATCTCACCACTCCTCCAATAAGGATAAGCCATGTCAGCTTTAAACTAGCACAACTAGCACACAATCAAGCCATGTTGGCGATCCGTGTGCTAGTGTGCAAATTTCAGCCTTTAGATTGAAGAGAAGAAAGAGAATAATGAAATCAAGGGCCAATATTGAAGATTTGTCTTTAACAAACTCCTCAACAGGCATGGGGGTTTGCCTATAAAAACCCCCCAAAATGATATAATTAATATCCCTCTTTTTATTTTAAAGTTATGATGTCAAAATAGATTTAGGAGTAATTGTAATTTTATTTTCATAGTATTGTAATCCTTTTAAGTGATTAATAAAAGTTTAAATTGAGTTGAATTTGTCTCTATTTAATTTACTTTCAAAAGATTTATTACAATTATTATTTTTATAATCTGTTTGATATTGTATGAATATTATTTGATTAATTAATAGCTTTAATTAAATAATTAAAGTAAATTTGGGGAAAACTTTCGCAACTGGAAAGTTTGATAAATATGATTCGTGAGGATCGAGTTTCAATGGTGATTCGAATGGTGGTGGTTCGAAAGTGGTGAAGATTCGGGTTAATAGGTCAGCTCAGCGCTGCACCTCTTCAACAAAGGTTTTCTCCAAAAGGTTTTATTCACTTTATTTTTTATGTTATTTATAGTTTTAGATTAATCTGTTTAAGTAGTTTAAATGATTGAATGTTTATTTGAATGTTTAGATTGCATAGTTGATTGATTAGAATCTGATATATGTATTTTGTCTGGTTATTTAATTGTTCTGATTAATCTAAGATGCTACAATTTCTTCTTGTTATTCTAAGTTGATTAGTATTTGTTAGTTATTGCTAAGGTTTTGCTTTGATTTAACTATTGGGTTTTAGACTGTTAAGGTTTAATTTTGCTGATAAAAGTCGTGGGTCAATTATAGAAGTCTGCTTAATGTTTCTTTTTCGTTTGAAAGTTGTTGAGTTTATATGACATTCATCTGAGTATACATTTTGTCTGATGATAAAAGTTCGGGGTTAATTTTTAGTAGTTAAATTGTTGTTTAAAACTGATATAGAGTAATTTATTTAAAAAAAGGGTTTGGTGTTTGTTCATAGTTTGTTGGATCTGCTATTGATCTGAGAGTTGACTGCTAGGGTTTAGGAATTACATTGTTTGAATCTCAGTTATTCTGTGGTTAATATGTTTAAACTGATTTAAATTAGTATTACAATGCAAAATGATTTGTTGAGATTTTATCTAGCTTATCCAGATTGCTATTTATCTGTATTAACAGTTTTTAGAGTTTTTAAATCGTTTTATATATTGCTGTATGTTCAAATTTAATTGCTGAGATTGATTAGTGCTTATTTGTTTTAGTCAGTTGATTTTCATCAGATTATCAAACGATTTGTTTGGTACTGTTATTGTGATTTATCTGTCCAAATATAACATATCTACAAAAGTCACTCTTGTGACTATAACTTTCATTTCTTTGTCCAAAAAAATAAATAATAATCACCAAATATCGTCCATCAAGGGACTCGAACTCGTGACCTCCTGGTCACATGTCAAACGACTTAACCATTTGGTCTAGCTATTTATTTTGGTTTTATAACAGCTTTATTAATTAATATATCCTAATTAGTTTTGTCTAACAGCTTTTAAATAGTTTTAAATACATAGTTTTCATTTGGTAAATTTAAATCATTTTGTTTTAATTAATTTCATAAAGTTTCAAAATAAATTAAATAAATAAAACAAATAAAAATATATTTTACTATTTTTAGAAATTTAAATTGTTATTAAAAAAATTAGATTTTAAATAAATAAGTTTTTAATTAATTTTGTTCTAAATAAAAATAGTTTAAATAGTTAAATTAGATTTTAAATAGTGTAAAAGTATTTTTAATTAAATAGATTAATTTTAAATAGATTTTAAATAGATTATTAATTTTAAATAGTTTAAAAGTTTAAAAGTTTAAATTTTAAATAATTATCTTTTAGAATTTAATTGGGGTACGATTCATGCACTTAGGATTAAAAAATTGTAGGATTAATTTTAGATTAAAAACCAAAACCCAATTCATATCGATTGTCCAAATTAAAACAAACGTCTCAAATTCATAAGATCCTTGTGTACAACGAACTTGGATCACTCACGTGTTTAATTGATTCGTCTTTGGCTTATTTATGGATTGTTACCTTTTCCTAAGGGTAATTTCCTAAATTTTCTCTATGACGTATCTAATTAAAATACACCGACATTTCTCATCACATCAATATACATGAAGAAAGTGCCTTATGCTTCAGTTGTAGGATCTATCTTGTATGTTGTAAGATGCACAAGGCCAGATGTGGCATTTTCTCAAAACTTAGTCACTCGTTACCAATAGAATCCAGAAGCTCTGGGTTGCTGTTAAACATATTCTAAAGTACATAAGGAGTACTAGAGATATGTTTTTGGTGTTTGGAGGGAAACCACATACATAACTGAATGGTACAGGTTTCTGTGATGCGTCATTGCAATGTGATAAAAACGATACGAAGTCTCAGACGGGTTACGTGTTTGTCATCTGGAAGAGGAGTTGACTGGAAGAGCAAAAGGCAGACAACGATTGAAATGCATGCAACTCAAACTGATTACATGGCTGCTTGAGAAGCTGTAATGGAAGCTGTTTGGATTAGGAAGTTTGTTGAAGATCTTGCAGTGATGCCTTCAATCAAAGAACCTATTAAAATGTATTGTGACAATTCTGCCTCAATCATATTCGCCAATGATCTTGGAGTCATGAGGGGCGCTAGACACTTTAAACATAGATATCACTATGTTCGAGGACAAGTCGAGGGTGGTGAAATCAGATTAATAAAAGTTCACATAGATAATAACTTAACTGATCCTTTTACTAAGTCTTTGCCTAGAGGAACGGTCACTGAACATGCCAATGGAATTGGGCTTCATTTAGCTAGTGATTTCATGCAAATCTGTGAAAAGTATTTGGATAAAGGATGTTAGACATTATTATTTAATAAAATAAAGTAATGGTTATGTTTATTCTTATTATTTAATTTTGTGTCCTATTTTACATGTTTTAATCCATGAATATTAATTATTCTAAATGTCCATTGTTGATTAATAATATGGGAGTATTATTAAATAAGACAAATATAAATTATGATAGAATATACTTGAAAGTATATTGATGTGTTTACATATCAAATTTAGATGATATTCAGTGAATTAGATATAAGACTTATCCCAACTATATGATTATACTTTATGGATCTTTATCATCAAGTAAATTATAAATAGTTATCCTCATACCTGAGATACCATTAAACTGTCGTGGATCTAGTGCATTTTTGTGAAATAATCTAAAGCTATACGTAACTGGTGGCCATAAGGGTTATTTTCACAAGTGTTGCAAAATTCATAAGTTTTGCTTGTAGTCAATATGGGATTTGTTTCCTCCGAATTCATTTTGGAGTTTAATACAGCTGGCCCCTCGTGGGATTAGTAAGATGTTTGTGTGGCTGCACCCAAAGTCATTCCGAACAATGTTTAGAAGTTTTGGTAATCTTGCTTAATCGGATAAACGAAAAACAAAATAGTTAATTAAGGAATGACTAAGATCCATATCCTTATTAACATTGTATTAGAAATAAAAGGATAATAATAATGATGAATCACTAATTAGGTTTTATCCAAGAGACCTTAATCGAGTTGTACTAGAGGCATCGGCGTGTAAATAGACGTTAACTGATGTGAGCACACTATTAAAATATGTCCAAGTGGGAGCTGTAAGTTTATGGACTTTAATTTTAATAGACGTGTGTTAGGATCTAATTCGAGATTACGGGATTGCACACAATACGTAAATAGTTAATTTGTTAATAAATGTAGTTTATATATTCTGATTAAAACGAGCTTTAAACATTTAACGGTCGTTATATTTTTAAAGTTAGGGACTAACGATTGATGTGGATAAATAATAGAAGAGAAAAGAAAGTTTCGGAATCCCCTTCTTGGGTGATTTCTGATCGGATGGGGACAAAGAGAGGGAGAAGGAAAGTGTTTTCCTTATTTGATTAGGATTACTAAACTTGAGCCTTAAGTTTTATACCCCTATAAATATTATGGGATTTCTCATAGTTTTTTATCCCACACATCTCATCTTCTCTCTCTTTGAACCGATCGGCCGAACACTCCTTTAGAGTTTCGGTTTGGTTTTTTCCACTTCAACGTTTATACTCATTTTATACGAACTAGTCTATCGGTTAACTTGTTATTATACGTGTTTACAAGAACGTAATATAATCTCACTATATATTATATCTTGGATCGATTTACAAAACGGTAAGGGTTAATCATTGATTCTCATAAAACCTAAATTGGATATTTGTTCTTGTTCGTTGGAATCACATTGCAAAAGGTACATAACAGTAATCGATTAATTATGAATGTGTTATTAGTATGATCTTGTTTAAACAGTTCCTCTATTACGTGCTTTGAACTTTACTTGTGTTTTGTATAATTGTTATGAACTACATAAACCATCAGGATCTTCAAAGGTCAAGGGCAGTTTCGAGATGTGGTGGTCCTGTAATGTTAGGTTTTTTTCTCGGTTAACCGCTTCTACATATCACTGCGCCACCACTGGGTTTGTTTATGTTGCTGGAATTGTTTGATTTGAGGTTTCAGCTGGTGGTTCAAATCAGGTTATGTCGTTAAGTTAGGTGTAGTGTGGGGGTTGGATGGCGTAGGACCCTCCCTTGATTCTTCGGGTGTTTCATATGGTCAATATAAGAATATTTAGGGCCGCGATAGTTATTTTGGTCATTATAGTTGTTTAGGTTGGTTGAGAGTATCAATTAGATCATTTTGACTCCTCGCATCTTGCTAATTTAATTATCTGTATATTATATATTGTCGTTAAAAAAAGAAGTCATGAACTGCAATTTTCATGGTCTGAACTCTGAAGCAAGTCTAATAGGAGATACTTGAGCATCCAAGTTTAGGAAACTATACATTGGTGTTTAGTAGTTATAACTTCAATATTACATGTAGACTTCGTATAACCTCATCTTTTTAGTTACGATGTAGATCAATTAAATAAGAGTGTCATTTTGGCACATACTTATCCCATTTAGGGTTCTAAAGTCTAAACAGTTTATGAATATGGTGCATAAGTCCTTACTAATGGTTTAAGATGTCAACATACTCTGAAAATCATTAAATTGATCATTCATTAGTGAAGACATATGCACCATTTCTAAGACTTAGGCACCAGCATTCATTTAATATTGGTTAAAAGTGGGCATGGTCAGTAATTCGAGTGGTTATCACGGTATGAGTTACGTTTTGTCAAAGTAAAAATGAAAATAGTTTTTGTGATTGTTTATCTTGCAATAACTTTATCTATTGCAGACCTTGTTGAGCTGTGTTGTATTATAATATTTCAGACGTTTGTCAAAACTAGAGATGTTGAAGCGTCATGGCAAGGGACATCCAAAGAAGGGTCATGGAAAACGTGCTTCTAAAAAGAACAAGTAGAAAATGATCGTGGCATCTCATGTTCCGATCGTGAACGCTTGTTGTTTGCCTTTAATTTTCTGCTAGAACAAGCAAGATCTCTCAGTTAACAATCCTTCTCATAACTATACTCCATGTTTTCATTTTAGGTTGTCCTAAATTATTTGTACACTTCCAAATATAGATGTTCTCAATGAGTCAGTTGTCTTTATGCAAAAAGTAAGAGATAAAGATATAATGATGATGCTTTTCTTAAACTATATGTTTATTGTCCATGGACTATAATTATCGGACGAGGAGTATTAAAAAGTGCAATACTAGTCATATGTGATACCGGCTTGTGCTTGGATCAGTGCTTATACATGCTTAAAAATCAGGAAAAAGACCAAAATGGTCAAAAGCCTCCCCTCTAATCCACTACATATTCATGGCTCAAGATTTTGACAAGTTTGGTTATGCACGTCTGCTCAATTTTTGTAAGTGAACAACTTTTGTACAAAGTGATAAACTGTTCTTCAAAATTCATCAACTTTTTAACGTAAGTGAACAATTTTTGTACAAAAAGTGTTAAAGTGTTCTTAAAAAATGATCAACTTTTTAACGTAACTGAACAACTGACCATACTTGTCAAAATCTTGAGCCATGACCATATAGTGGATTGGAGGGGAGGATTTTGACCATATTAGTCTTTTTTCCTTAAAAATAAGCTATATGTGACACACAATTATGTTCTTTTTATAAGTTTCATAGACGGGCTTATGTGAGTTTCTAATTAGTTACGAAATCACTTAAATACCCTTCAACTATCACGCAAAAGATGTAAATATGTAATAAACTTATGTTTCAACTAATTCACCATAAAACTTTATAAAAATATATCTATCTGTACCATATAATAAAAAAAACACAGTTAATTTAAAGAAATGTTACAAAATCAACTTACTATTTGTAATGCTTTATGTACAAATCATACATCTTCAAAATTGAAAATAGAAATAATAAATATCATTTAATACTCTTTATTAAAACTAATCAATAAATAATATTAAAACTAATTAATACATAATTTAATATCAATACATATTAATTAATACACACTTAAAAATAAAAAATAATTAATAATATCCATTACTAAGAAATACTATTATATATTCACATTGTAAAACATATAAAAGCATATATATTTACAAAATAGTACATATTGTCTACCTAAAATGATGAGGTTCAACCGAGAACTGGAGTCACAGTCGGTTAAACTAGCAAAAAAACCGTCAGTTGACGAACCAGAGAGGACCCACCGAAACTAATAAAAACGGCACCGTTAAATTAAGTTGTAATACTTTTTTTAACAACACATAAATATGTACTATTTATAAAAAAAATGTACTACTCACTATCTCCAAAATTTTAAGTCGTACAATGTTACAACGTTATTGTACAAACCTTTACAACACAAAATTTCATAAATTTATTTATATATTAATTGGTGCGCAATAAAAATTAAATGACCAAATTAATTCAAATCAATATGCAACATGTACAAATGATTATTTCCATAAGTTATAGATTTTTAGATACACCTTGTTCACTAATGTAAGTTTAATATCAAATTTCTAGGTTTGGTTTGAGCCATGCAATTTTTTCATAAATTTGTATTTTTGAAAACATATATCGTAATGCCTTTTAAAATTTAGTGAAATGCATTTTGCTAATGAATTCGATTAAGTTGTACACATCAAAGTAGATTTCAAGGTCATTATGATGTATGAAAACGTGTAAACATATAAATTAAGAAGATTTTCAATATCTATATATTATATAATATTACGAAAAATGTTACACATATTTACAAATACCTTTCACCATATCACAACCCGTAATACTATTTTTATATGAAATGGTTTATTATTGTTCAAAGTTATCCCAACTTAAAGCTATCATCATTATTAATATTTTTTTTGGGTATACCTAGGTTTCCGACTCGACATTGCGAGCCGACTAATCCATGGCGACTACTCTTTTGGATAGCCCGGAGTCGTTGCAAGTGAACCTCCGTGACCACCCCTAAGTGTACACACCTAGTGAGGTTTGAACCCTTAACCTGTTGTTTGAGAGTCAAGGACGTTACCAGTAGGCCACTTGGTGGTGGTTATTTTATTAATATCGCACTTGCAAAATATTAGTTTTAGGGTACTCGCGCGTTAACGCGCGGGTACCGTGCTAGTTGTTTATTATTGAAAAATATATTTTACTCTTTACTGCAGTAGTTATTGTGTTACTATATAAAGCAGAAAACACACGATATAACATGATCATGTAGCACATGTGACATGTTTTTTCCAGGTTAAAGTACTTTTTTTTTGTCTTTTCGTTGTCATGATGCAATAGAATTTACCAATTGTTCAAATCACTTTTTTCATTAAAAAACACAGACAGAGAGATGGTTGAGGTTGTAGGGAAGGTGAAATCAATATTTATTTATCCAATTAAATCATGCAAAGGGATTTCTGTTTCTCAAGCTCCCCTTTCTCCAACTGGTATTTAATCAATCCTTTTTTCATTATTAGTTGGTGTTTATTTAAGCTTATATAGCAGGCTTATGACTTATCTGATTTTCGCCTTAAGCTAAATATCTTTGTGGCCTATGTTAAAACTTTTCATTATGACCTGATAAGTTTATATAAGCCGGAAAATTTCAAAACAAGCCACCAAAAATAAGCTTAGGCCGAAAACCAATTAAGTCCTAACTTCGCACTTAAAACTTAGTTACTTGCCACTTAATTGTGTTTATGCTTATATGTGGGCTTTTAAGTTTATTTGATTTTGGCTTATATTACATAAGCCTCAAATTTTCGCTTATTTTCAGACATATGGGCTTATATAAGCTGTTTATATCATAACAATGTTATATAAGGCCACAAGTCTCAAAATAAGATAGAAATGTGAGGCTTATGTATTATTAGATGAAATCAAATTAACTTATAAGCTCACATATAAGCTTAAACAAACATCCTCGTGTTTATTTAAATTTATATGTGGGCGCATGAGCTTATTTGATTTCGACTTATATTACATAAGCCCCATTTTACGGCTTATTTTGTAACATATGGGCTTATATGAGTTTATTATATCATAATAAACTTATATACGTCTACAAGACTCAAAATAAGCTAGACATTTGAGGCTTATGTAATCTATATCTATACTATATATTAAAATAAAACACCTTTTATTTTTAAAAATGTTACAAAATCAACTTACAACACTATATGCATATTGTACAAGTATATAACATAATTAGAAACTAATTCATACAAAATTTAATACTTATTATTAAAACTAATTAATACATAATTTAATACTCATTATTATAACTAATTAATACATAATATTAAAACCAATTAATACATAATTTAATACTAATATTAAAATAATTAATACATAATAATTAATACACACTTAAAAAATTATTAATACACCACATTACTTAGAAATACTATTATATATTCACATTGTACAACAATTAAAATAATATATATTTACAAGATCGTACATATTGTCTACATAAAATAATGAGGTTCAATCGGAAACCAAAAACCGGAGTCAATGTCGGTTCAACTAGCCAATTAAAATCATCAGAAGACGAACTGGAGAGGACCCACCAAAATTGATAAATATGGAACCATTAAATTATATTATACTACTTTGTTGAACATCACTCAAATCTTTACTACTTATACTATCAGGGTACCCGACATAAGTTTCAATCAATGATATTTTAATATTATGATTCTTACAACGATAGCTCAAAAAACGATAATTGAGGGTTTAAGTAGCTTTATCTACTTGTCTAGCTTAAACGATGGTGACCCTAGTTGAACCTGTTTGTCTGGTTATCATTTTAATAAACAACATATATATGTATATATGCTTTTGTTGATATATGTTTTAAAATATTGTATATTGTGAATGTAAATTTGTATATTTAAGTAATAGGGTGTATTAATTATATATTATTGGTTTTGATTAATTTTGAAAAAATAGAATGGAGTGACATTTGTACAATATGTTCTTTTATTTTTAAATTGTGATAATGAGACGATTTATTATAATAATAATATTTAATTATATTATTAAATATAATGTGTTGTATTAAATGAAAGAGTGTTGATATTCATGTCTACTAAATAGGCCAATAACAAGCCTAACAACATCATTTTGACATTTGTCCCAATTATATTAGTTTAATAAATCTTTAATTATTTTCTCTAGTTGCCCCTAACAAATATAACTGCTTTCATTCTTGCTGAACTTTTTGCGTTCTTCCATCGTATCCTTCCCTTATTTCTGTTGATTCATCATCCACATATTATTAAGCATCTTTCTTAATTCACCAATTTAAACTTGGTCGTTATTAAATCACTAAATTACAGGATTTACATACAAGGGTCCTTTTTCAAACATGCATATGCATGATCAAATTTTTAATACTTTTCCCACTTGCCACAATCACGTTGGATCCCAAGGACAATTGAGATGAAATATATGCAGGTCGAAAAACATAAAAGAAAAGGTTGATTAGATTATTTATGAAGGGTAGATTAGGAATAATAAAAAAAATTAGAATTAAATTTCAGATTCATATCCAAGTGTACCAATCAAATTTTTAGGCCTAATTATAAGGGTTAATACACAAATAGGTTACTAAAGTTTGCCTAAATGTTCATCTAAGTTACTAAAGTATTTTTTAAGACCTAGGTTACTATTGTATTTGTTTTACAGGTTCTTAAGTATTTGTAACCTATTGTTACAGGTTATGCATTAAAGTGGTAAGACACATGCCGTTTGAATATAATTTCGTCTTTATTTACACGATTAAACAATTATCACTTGACTTTTCATTTCTATGTGACATAATCTTTTTTTATATAAAATAAGTTGCGGGTAAATATCATAAATACTTTATATACTATAAATGTAAAGACTCATTATGATTAACGAACACAAATAAATCTCATTATGTTGTAACGCTCTTACATGTTACTTCCTGTGGTTATAAAATCTTGAAACGTCTATCATTTTGCTTAATGACTGTTTATTTTTATAGTTATCTATTTGCAGGACCGTTTAACTATTTCTTCACGTTATTATTCAACTTTATTTTTACAAAATGGAACTTTTTTCGTACATAAAAAACTCTTTATTTATTTAAAATCATAAAAAAGGTTAAATCTTAATTCACGAAATCTTAAAAAGGTGTAACCTTTTCGACTCATTATAATATTTAAAATCTTATAAAGAAGTTAAACCTTAATCTTTCTTTAAAATATTTTTTTGGTACTCTCTAATTAGAAAAAATCTAAAAAAAATGCAATTTATTTTTGTACTTCGTAATTTTCTATACACAAAAAATAATTTCTTTTTTCGACTCATTACAATATTTAAAATCTTAATTTTTTAAATCAACATAAAAAGTTAAATCTTAAAATTTTAGATTTTTTTGTTACTTTTAGATTTTTTATTCTTTTCTAAAAAATGTAATTTGTGGTTTGGGATGTATTTTTGTGTTTGCTAAAATATTTTTTGATTAATTAGTGAAAAGAATACAAACGACATAGATATATAAATAAAAAACGATTGTACACGTACGTAAACGGATAAATATATACAAACGGATGATAACGTACAAAACATATGAAAACGCACAAAAGCGGATGAATACGTAAGAAAATTGACGGAATAAAAATATATGTGTAATTATCTATTGAGTGTAACTTTTTCTAAAGTTCAGTAACGAGTTTGTTAAACTTGTGAACTATAGTAACTTTTTTGTAACATATGAAACTTTCGTGGACAATGAAACCAGTAATACCGGTTGCCCAGCTTAGGAGTAGCCTGGAGATAAGTTTTCTAAACGTTTAGTAACCTATATGAATAATCTGTATACTTGAGTAACCTAATTGTTACCAAAAATACTTTAGTTACTTACATGAACATTTAGGCAAACTTTAGTAACCTATTTGTGTATTAACCCTAATTTTAAGCATTAGAAGTAAGCATAAGTATCAGTTTTTTAAATGGGATTAATTGCGTATTGCAATGTTATTCTTTTTATTTTTTAATTTAAAAGTATTTTGATTTGTAATGAAGCATTACAGATATTAATTTGATTTTCTAACATTCAGGTGTTTTCTTTTAATATATAGTAAGATAAGAGATTGCACTATCTTTTCAAATTTTTAAATTATACAACGTTACAAAGTTTTGGTACTAACTTTTAAGAGATAAAAATTTTATAAATTTATTTTTATATTAACTGATGGACAATACACATTAAATGACAAAATTAATATGCAACATTTACAAATAATTATTGTTATAAATTCTAAATTTTTACAAAGTTTTGGTACTAACTTTTAAGAGATAAAAATTTTATAAATTTATTTTTATATTAACTGATGGACAATACACATTAAATGACAAAATTAATACAATTTAATATGCAACATTTACAAATGATTATTGTTATAAATTCTAAATTTTTAGATACAGTTATTTAAATTGTTTGTTAATGTAAGTTTAATATCAAACTTCTGTGTTTGATTTTGTATCATTTTTTACTAAATTTGCATTTTCAAAGACATATATTGTCTATGTATGTATTTAGTACAAATTTAGTGAAATACTTATCATTTTCGTAATTAATTCTATTAAATCGTACACATGAAAGTAGTAAGATTTTAAAGTCATTATTATGTATGAAAACGAGTAAACATATAAGTTAAGAAGATTTTCTATATTTATATGTTATGTAATATTACGATGTTATATAGATTTACAAATACCTTTCATCATCAATTATCACAATAATATGAAACGGTTTATTATTGTTCAAAGTTATTTCAACTTAAGATATCACCATTATCTATAAATATAACTATAAAACATTGCGCTTGTAGAATTTAAGTTTCAGTGTACCCACATCAGCGGATACCCTGCTAGTATAATCAAATAAGCTAGTAAGCCCAGATTTTTAAACAAACAATCAATGATGTAGTTACCGAGAGTTAACCCATGGCTAGGCACTAGTTCCTGCAATTGGTTGATTAAGGAAATGAGCATTTGTTTTGTTTAGGATTTGTGTGGGATCGTCAATGGGTGGTTGCGAACTCGAGAGGCAGAGCATGCACTCAGCGGGTCGAACCAAAGCTTGCTCTCATTCAGGTGGAGTTGCCCACCGAGGCTTTTTCTCTTGGTTGGGTGCCAACAAAGTCTTCTTACATGGGTAAATATACTATCCTTCTAACCCCAAATGTTATGTTTAGCAAGATTTGAGTCGATCTGGATTGATCTTAGAGATCCGATTGCTGAAATCGAAGAAATGTATCTTTTTTTTATAAGTAAAAGTTCAAATAGTTAGGTTAAACTCTGTTAAACGGGTACAAATTTGCCCAAAGTGAATTGACTGTTAAATTGTTAAAAATATGAGCATTGTTTCAAACTTTTAACCGTGAATGTTTTGTGATTTAATCAAGTGAAACCAAACTACACTTTACCGATAACAGTTTTTTACCCGTTTGTCAACTCTATCAGTTTGCTTCCATATTAGTTTCTGAGCGGTAATAATTGTTGTTGAGCTCACTTGATCTGTTCTGACAGTGATACATGCTCCTGGTATGGCGGAGCTTAAGGTCTCAATGACTAAACCGTCGTTATTGTCTGACGGGGTCTCGGTCTGGGGATGGTCAGGCTCGGCCTTGGATGAGGGACATGAAGCTGCAAAATGGTTGACCGAATTTCTTGGGAAACCGAGCCGCTTGGTGCGTTTCAATGAAGGTACATCAATCAAACTCATTTCTAGAGTATGTTACGAGTAGTATATGTATTGATATACAGTTGTAGCATATAAGCATACAATATATGAAGATTACTTTTGTTTGCTCTCTGTATATAGAGTCGGAGACTAGACCCGTCGACCCTAAGTATGCTGCTGGATATAATCTGAAATTTTCAGATCTTTCTCAGTTCCTTTTAATCTCCCAGGTTAGTTTTGTTATAAAGTTGCCGTTTACAATTAATGCTATTGTCAAGGTTATCATTCTTTGAGTAAACCGTTCAAAAAATGAACCCCTCAATTGCTGCAGCCATCTTTGGACGCGATCAATGAACAACTAAAGGAACCAGTTAGCATAAATCGATTTAGACCCAAGTATGTATTTCTATATGCTAAGTTGCTGTCAATAGTTTAAGCTGTTCAAGTTTACAAATTTCTTACTATGGAACATATTGAACTTGTGCAGCATCTTTGTGGATGGTTGTGAACCATTTGCTGAAGACCTTTGGAAACAGATCAAAATTAATGAGTTGAATTTTCAAGGCATTATGTTATGCCCCCGTTGTAAGGTATCGTGCTCATACTTCTGTCTTGGCAAAAGAGTTTTGGGTCAAACCTGATCCGAATCAGCTAAAAAACTACCCATTTTGACCCATTACTCACTTTACCATTTTGCTACATCTACTTCTTTCGCATGATCATATCTTGTTATTAACTTTTGATTTCGAAGACTTAAACCTCTGTGCTAATCACATTCGTAACCCTTCATTTCTCAGGTACCCACTATCAATCAAGAGGACGCGACACAAGGAAGTGAGCCAACAGAAACCATGATGAAGTTCCGATCGTTCAAAGCTTTAGAAGTGAACACCTCAACTACGCAATTTAAGGGACGGGTGAGTGCCCAAAATTTGAAATGCTATCATTTTAGCTTAAGAATATCTCGAAACACGCACATACAAATGTATGACTTGCATGTTTTTGTAGGTTTACCTTGGGCAGATGCTGGTGTGGGAGAATACTGATAATGGTTCGAATAAAGTTATTTCCGTTGGAGATGCTGTACATCTAGAAAAGGTATTCCCATCCTATGCAGATGTTGCAGTGTAAACCATCCTTCAATCGTTTATCATTACAACTATACATATCCTGATATGTAAACTGTACACAGTCTTGTGGTCGTTATTAGACTGTGCCATCATGACAAACTAAATAAGGCCGAGTCTTTGGTTATTCTAGTTGTGTCATGATTAGAGAAGAAATATGCTCGGAAATGTGTCAATGTTATCATCTAGGGGGCATTCGTCTATTTTTTTACGTTCCATATTAACCAACCCTTAAATCAGTCTTCAAAAGAAAATTTCATCTAGTACAACGTTCCAACTTCTTAAATGGCTACTTTCATTATTACGAGTATAACTTAGATTAAAGGGCTTTATAGCTTATATAAACAAAAAATAGCGTACTTAAGTGTTTGGCTAAGCTTGTGCGTTTATGGAGTTTAGATAGGCCCACACTTTATGCCTTATTTGAGGAGGGCTAATTTGTATAAGCATAATATATAAAAAAAACTTTTGTAATTGCGTTTAATAATTGAGGAATGCTACATCCACAAACAATTCACAAACAAATATCCACAAAGATGAGGTGGCATGTATTCATTGGTTGCTTTTTGTATCTCTTCTCTCTCTTGTATTTGATTAACCCAATCAAAACATGCCACATCTTCTTTATGGATATTTGTTTGTGGATTTTTTTGTGGATGTAGCATTCCTTTTAATAATTACCCTCTTTTGAAATTTATCTACCTCTAACATGAATAAACACCGAGACAGATTTTTTTCTCACCATATTAACCAACTCTTTTTTTTAACGACGAGTTACGTAGTTAGTAATTCGAGCTATCCAATTGGCCAGTATGCAAGCCTTCTCTTTAGGGATAAACCCCACTCGTGGTTCACTTTATTTCGGAAACCTAGCTTCTCACTCAAGACCTTTTCAAGAATACATCTCTAAGGTTGCTCTTGAAACTCAATTGGTTCCATATTAACCAACTCTAATACAAAAGAAATTGATCACTTTAAAAGGGTTTGGGTATGGTGCGGCTGGCTTGGCGACATGACACCAACCCACAAAATTCTCGTGCCAACTACACATCGTGTATTACCTTCTTGGCTGGTATATACCAGCCCACGTAGTCGACCTATGACATCACTTTTTGTGGTGCGCACCGTACATCAACTCGTGCAATACACCCTCACATTGTTGTGTTTTATTTGTGTTGTATGTGTGATCTCATAATACTACTTTTTTGTGGTGCCAACGAGGAAAGAGGTTTTTGGTGCCATGAGAAAAAAGTAATAAGATGACACCACTTCTACCTACTACTTGAAGCCAAAGACACCAACCGTGCCCAATGATATAACTGACCATTTTCTATATACGGGTAAGATGGATAGTTTTATCTTATGAACAATAATTTTTGATATCTTGAACAAGCTTTGTTTACATAACTTTTTGGCCTTTAAAAAACATATTTTATGATTTCTTTAGCAAAGCATATTTTATGATTAATACACAAACAATCTATTAGCACACAAACAAACCATGAAAAATCTTATGGCTTGAGCTATTTCTAAAAACTCTATATGATGACGTCAGACTCACACCTCAAGTGGCGTTTTTGAAATGATTTGAATACAAACAATGTGTCGTGAATCTTAATTCAAGATAGTTTTAATCAATTTTAATTAAACATAACAAAAAACCTAAAGTTATTTTTGTATGTGAAAGTTATGAAGCAGATAGGTCAACTTCGAGCTTAAATAAGCCAACAATTGTAGAGTATTGACAAACGAGTCCCTCAACTATCCGAAGTTGCCACATCAAGCTCCAACTCTATGTAAAACTGAAAGAAAGAACAAGACATTTACAATGCTAATTCTTGAAGTATTTTTCAAGAATAAGATTACTTTCAACACCCCCTTAATAAAAAATATCAATATGCCCCTTTTTGAATATATTACATATTATGTTGTTTAAGGTCGAATCTTTTTGTTAGAACATTTTCAATCTCATATGTAGTGCATTTTTTAATAAATTTAATAACACACTAATAACTTCTTCGTTAATGCAAATCAATTTTAAAGTGTTTTGTTCTTTCATGAATAATAAGATTAGCTGCAATCTTAATTGCAGAATTGTTATCACAAAACACTTGTATAGTTGTATTAGTAAAAGATTTTTACAATTTAAATCGATTAGTATTTTTAATATCCATACTTTGCTTCTATTGAGCTCTTAACCAAAGACTCAATCATAATGACACAAAACTGTAATAGACCTTCTTGTTACGGTACATCTAGCCCAATCTGCATTTGTACATGCCTTTAAGCATATACTAGATATAGACTATTTATACATATCAATCCATTTACCTGGAGAACCTTAAGGTATCTTATTACCTTTAATGAAATTTTCAAATGACCTTTGAGAGGACTGTGCATAAATTGACTAAGATAAAAATTGTGCAAGTAATATCACGTGTAGTAGTTGTCTAAGTATGTCGATTTACCAATCAACTTTTGGTACTTAGTAATATTATGGGTAAAAGTTATACAATACCATCGTACTTATTGAAATGTGCGAATTTAAACATTTACTAAATAATTTCGCGACTTTGTCATTGTACTTTCAAATCTGTTCTGACTACACCAATATAAGTATGAAATGACTATATTACCCATTTAAATAACTAATATACCTTTTATCTTATTTTAAAAATGTTCTATTTTATTTTTGGCAAACCTTTTAGATATCCACTAAATTGATTGGAACTTTATATATTACATATCTGAAATAGAGATATCAAATGTTCAATTTTCTTTTTGCCAAAATGTAGAGATCTAAAATGTAGAGATCTGAAAGTGTGAGTTTTAATGGAGTCTAGCAAAGAATCACAAGCTCCTGTTAACTTTTTTTTGCAACTTTTACCAATTTTATCATAGTTATAGAAAGGTAAGTCGCTATTAATCGAAATGTGCAGTAAGAAGTTGAGACCATGGACATTCTCACAGTGGGTTGGCTTCTTATCCCAACTTCATTAGAAAAAATTAGGGACCTCATTTTTTAAGTTCTGCACATGCGATTGCTTGTGACTTCAGTTCAAATTGCCACTCTTGCTCAGTTTCTCAATTACTAACTACACTATTAATATAATACACATATTTAAAAACATCACACATAAGATGCACAAAATGCAAAGTTCCATGAAACATGCCGATTTCGTAAGTACTGTTTATAGCGATTCTTGGACACCAAATAGGAAAAGTGGCCTGCAATATTTACCAATTTTATCATTGTTATAGAATGGAATCCAACACCAATTTCATCTCTAATTTTAATGTAACAATGGTTTTTAAAGAGAGAGAAACTAGAATAGATGAGTGAGAAGCAGATTTGTGGAAATAAAAGTAATTATGTTGAAGAAGACAAGGGTAATATAGTTATTTCACACTTATATTAGTATAGTCGGAACAAATTTGAAAGTACAATGGTAAAGTCACGAGATTAATTAGTAAATGTTTAAAGTCGACACATTATAATAACTACGATGGTATTTTATAGCTTTTACCCTAATATTATCAAGCGAAGGGTCATCACTAGGCTCATTTGTAACACTCCAAACCGGGTCTTAAGTGTTTACTTATGATAATTCCATTTGATAATGTATAAACCCTTATAACCCTTTTTAATTAGAATAGCCAATAAGAACACATTTGTCAAATCTGGTCCCAAACACTAGTACAAAAATGGGTTTCGGTCACACATACCAAATTTCGTGTAGTCACAAATATTTTTTTTGTGTGACTGAATTCGCCAGTCATAAATAAACAATCACACTTGAAGTCAGTTTGTATGACCAATTCGTATTTTGTTTGTCACGCATATGAATATTTACGTGACTAGGGCTAACAAATGCTTTTTGGATGAGTCGTTAGTTATTTAATAATTTGAGAGTGTTACCGAATCAAAGTCTGGTCAAGTAGTAGTCACATTATACGTATACATGTGTGACAAATATTTGCCACACACATATTGAATGTGACCATAAATGATATATGGTCACATAGACTTATTTTACAAGTGACAAATTGATAAACAAGGTTGTCACACACATTATTTTAATGTGACTAGTATATTTTGTTAGATGTTAACCACACATGAATTTTGTGTGTTTGGCAAATTGAAAGTAGGTATTGAAACATTTGTCACTATATTTATTTAAATGTGACAAAATTTTATAATTACTTGAAGACTATGATCAAATATAGTACATGATCACACTAAATCATCAAACAATTATGTGACTATAAATTTAGCAATAGTCACAACATTTAAGCAATTTGTAACTAAAGTATATTTATGGTCACATAATAATGGGATTATATGTGACCAACACACTGAAAACGTCACACAGTAAAATATTCATTTGACAAATGTTTAAAACCAAATGCAATCTCAATTTTCACTAATCTTGATATGAGTCACATTTTTAAGTGTTTGTATGACTAAAGTCACTACACATAGTCACAACAAGTAATTTTCTTTGTGACTAACTAAGCCCATAAAATAATAGTTTGTCTCAACAAGTATTTTTTTATTTGACTAAATAATCCCATCAAAAAAAATTTTGTCACACACATTTATGAGTGTGTGTCGAAGCTTCATTGGTACTCCATGCATGCATTGAGTTCAGACTATTTGCCATTATGGTTTGCAACTCTTCATTTACGCCGATAAAAAACTGTGGTCGTTATGGTTGTATAAATACCCTGCCTATGGTTACATAATCTATAACATCACCAACTACCTATCATCTTCCCCAAATCAAAAACACCTTTCTTCTTTCAATTAACAAATCGATCCATGGTAGATTCTCAAGGAAGTACTTCTGATGCAAATGCCACCCCTGTGTTGGACGAGATTATGCAACTCACTGGTGGTCCACCTATTTCGTATGCCATGAGGGTCTTCTTGAAGCAACAGATTATTGAGGAGAAGGCTTTTACTAATGATATCCGGGATTTGATTGAACCAGTTAAGGTAAGCCTTAAAAGGGTTCGTACTGCACTTGCTGAAATGAAGACCAAGCATCCAACTGTTGAATGGGAGGAGTTATTGAAGATTTTACTGATTCAAAGAAGAGGTTGGAGTTGAAGCTTTTTCGTTTGAACAAGATTGTCGAGGAACAACTTGAAGGTGTGGATGAGTTGAAAGCTTGGTCCACTTCAATGGAAATAGTTCCACCACCAGAAGAAGAAAATGATTGATGATTGTTGTGCATCGGCACATATGTTTGTGTTGTTTTTTACCATCAATATGCAGTTTGGGTATGTTGTGTCTAACCCAGTTATTTTGTTTAAGTTAATGTACTATGTATCCATGTTTTGTTACTTCATATGTAATATATGGTGGTCTAATGGTAAATGTTTGACATTTATGTTTAATTTCGTTGAATAGCCTACTATTGTGTTTATCTTAACTGATATATATTACATCTTAAATTGATCTTTAACTTATAGTTATGCTTAATATCAGTATCTGTTGTTATTTTTGGGGGTTAAGATAGCAGAATGTGCTGTGTGTATAAAATTAAAGAAGGTACATGAACTGATTTAAGTATGAATTTGAGCACAAAGTTGCCAAGTATGAAAAAATTCTGTATTATAGATTATTCAAACTTCTTGCAGACACAAACTTATACTCTTGTAGACACAACCTTATACTCATTATGTCAATAGCTATATACACATAATGCACTTTAGTAAAGAGTAGATTTTTGTAATACATGCTAATCACAAAATTTGTGAATAATGACCGAAATTAAAACCAGCTTTAACCGATTGTAACTAAACACTAGGTGTGCATGCAATATGAGGTTTAAATCATGTTGTCAATGGTTTAACATACAGTCCCAAACACCCCTTATGTTGAGCAGGATATCAAATTTACAAAGGAATAATGAACTTTAAGCAATTTCAAGGCATGCAACCAACCTGAAATATAAAGGTGAGTAACAAAAGACTTAAATAAGCTAGATAATCAATAAAATAAGAATTCACAAGCCATATCACTAGTGGAGTTGAAAGTTATACCTAGGCTAATGTACATCCACACCAGCCTTGCAAACTAATGCAATAGCTATATATACATTGTGCAGTTCAGTAATTGCAACTCAATCACCAAATTGAACAATATAGTCGAACACAAACGACACAATTACGACAGAATTCACTATGACATAGTATGAAAACTTATATGGACACTGCAGACACAAATATAGAGTAAAAATACTATGTAGTATGTCACTATATAAACAGATATGCAACTCATCTGACCAATTTGAACACTCTTTTTGAACACAAAGTTTCACTAGTATGACATAATTCAGTATGACAGATTATGAAAACTTACATGTAATTAGCTATATCAGCAGGACACAATTGAAATCTAAATTTCATAAAAACATAATTAAAATAACCACTGAATATTAAAGAAAATTTATATTCAAATAAAAGAGATTACAAGTGTTTTTGTAGAAAAAAATGAAAGATTTATGTTTGCGAAATGCACACAAACATAAATCCTTAAACAAGTACTAGAATTCAGATATTCCTATCCTCTAAAAGAACAAGTTAAATACGATAAAAAGGGAGATTGTGCCAACTTGAGCATGTAAGGCTTCACTTGATTTTTCGTATGACAACTCCTTCACCGTCGGATCGATTATAGTCACTGTGTGAATCATCACCTACAGGTACACCTGGCAAAGTGTTATCATTGTTCTGGTGAATAACTGTACTAAATTCCTCATCGACTTTGTCATATGTATCTTTGTAATTCTTGCTAGGTGTCTTGAAGACAATAGACATATTTTTTTGTACCTAGTCTTGGAAATAAAACACTCGTCTTGCTTGTGAGCCAAATATGAACGGATCAGCTTTGTGGCCTAAGTTATTCAGGTCTACCAATGTATAACCAAGAAGCTTATCTGTTCTGACCACATGTTTCTTGTGATTAACCCAATCGCACTTGAAAAGAGGAATTCTCCTGAAACGGTAATATAGTACCCATATCTCTTGTAAAACCCCATAATAAAATAGTTTTTTTTTGTTTGAACTTCTTTGGATATATGAGTATCTTCTACCTCAACACAAACCCCACTGTTCTGGTGAACTTTGCCATCAGTTATTTTCGTACGAAATGTATGCCCATTGATGTTATATGCATCGTATTTCACTACGGTGGCGCGTGGTCCAAATGATATCCACCTAACAGTATCTGATACGCTATCTTTTGATATTGCTAACTCTCTCAAAACCAGAAATTCAATAGTTAAAGAATAGTGTTTCAGATAAAGAAATGTGTGCTGGTGGACTTCTTCCTAGCTAATGACAACGCTTCTAATTACTAATGAAAGTTGGAGATGGCCTCATTACGTTGTAAGTGCTTATTTATTATACTCTACTACTAGCTTAGTATTGGTTTTTGAGATGTTAAGTTAACTAATATTTAGAAACAAACAAACAATTATAAACATCATATAAGTAATTACCTCATCATGTAACCACTTAGCAATAGTTTTACAATGCTCAGCCTCCAGCAATGCTATTAGTTTACCCGAGTTATTTTTTTTCAAATAATCATTGTGGGATGAGTTTAAAATTTTTTGGAGTTATTTTCAGTGTTCACTAAATAACATTTTGGAGGCAAATTTTCAATTTTCAACAAAATAAAATTTTGGAGGCATCTTTTAAATTTCACTCAATAAAAAGTTTGAAGTAAAAGGTGTTAAAATTTAACCCGAAAATGTAGGCTATTTATCCTAATAAAAAGTCCTAACTTTATATTTTTGTTCAAATAGGAATATCGGACATAAAAAAGTCCATTGGGTACAATGGACCATCATAAGTATTTGTGTATTTATTACTTATACCCTTTTATAAATATGTTACTTATGATTTTGTTAAACATAAGTCGAGATGGGCTTATGTGTCATAAGCTTATATTTTGTGGTTTATATCTATTACAAAATTAATATAATGCATGAAATATATTTAAGGAATTATTATTTTAAACTGACCAATGCGGTGGAGTCGTATTATCAGGTAATCATATAACATAAACAAATATGTTAAAAGTGAAAGTATCAATATTAAGACAAAAAAAAGTCAACAACAGACAACTATTATGAAAGACTAAGTATATAAAAGTTGATAAAAATTATATTAATGAAAATACATTAATTATGTTTTAAATAAGTAATATATAATATATGAAAACGTTTTATACCCCTTTTAAAAGGTCGGTGCTTAAACGGTTTTATAACTTATTTCACCAAGACCACGTCTGAACGTAACATAAATGATGAGTAATTTGTTATCTGACTTACTATAAAACCTAAACCTTAAAAATTTTAACCCTAAACCATATAACCCTTAAACCATAAACTTTAATTAAACCATAATTCATAATCCTACATACCATATTCCCTAATCCATAAACATTAAACCCTAAACATTAAACCTCAATAAACACTAAACCTTAAACCAATGAACCCTAAACACTAAATCGTAAACCGGTACCTATAAACCTTAAATCCTATTTAACCCTTAAACCACAAACCCTAGCTAATTAAACCACGAATCATAAACCTTAAACCATTAACCAATAAACCTTAAACCCTAAGCCCTAAACCTTAAACTAATGCACCCTAAACATTATATCATACAACTTAAACCTATAAACCTTAAATCCTATTTAACCCTTAAACCACAAACACTAGCTAATTAAACCATAAATCCTAAACCTTAAACCATAAACCAATGAACCTTAAACCCTAAGCTCTAAACCTTAAATGAACCCTATACACTAAATCATACACATTAAACCATTTAACCTTAAATCCTATTTAACCCTTAAACCACAAACCCTAACTAATTAAACCATAAACCAATGAACCTTAACCCATAAACCAATGAACCTTAAACCCTAAGCCATAAACCTTAAACCAATGCACCATATATACTAAATCATACACATTAAACCATTTAACATTAAATCCTATTTAACCCTTAAACCATAAACCCTAACTAATTAAACAATAAACCAATGAACCTTAAACCCTAAAACCTAAGCCTTAAACCTTAAACCAATGCACCCTAAACACTATATCATACACCTAAAACCATTTAACCTTAAATCCTATTTAACCCTTAAACCACAAACCCTAGCTAATTAAACCATAAATCCTAAACCTTAAACCATAGACCATAAACCAATGAACCTTAAACCCTAAGCCCTATACATAAACCACTTCATTAACCCTAAACCATAAACCCTAAATCATAAATCATAAACCTTAACCCTCAACCCTATACCTTAAACCATAGACCCTAAACACCAACCCTAAACCATAAACCATAACCCATTAATAAACTATAATGTTGTCACCCTAACCTTATTAAACCGACCTTCCAAATCGACCTTATTCATATTAAATTGTTTGAGACGATTATTCAAGGTGATTGATATAAAGCTCAACTAAATCATAATTACTGCTTAAAAACCAAAAGATATTCATGGTGAATATTATAACCTTATATATTTAAGCTATTTAACTATAATTTTATGTTTAAAATTAAGGTAATATTTTTATGTTATGTTTAAAATTATAACCTTTTTAAAGTTAGTTAATTTTGACAAAAATGTTTTTAATAAAAATACAACGTATATGAATTTATTTACTTATTATTTATTTATTATTAACTTTTAATAATTAAATGTATATTATAATTTTATTATTAAGTAATTTTAATATTTACATTTTCATTAAACACAAATAATATCCAGCAACCATCTTGTAACCGCCACCATCTTCAGAATCACACACAGGAAGAACAAACCCTAAATCTTCATCCAATACACAATAAAAAAACCAAACCCTCATACACAATACTCGCCAATCTACACAATCATTAACGACATGAAGAATCAGGAAAAAGGGTAATGCAACAATCAGTATTGTTCAATTTAAATATTAGGGTTCATACGGATATTGTAAGTTTGTTATGGTATTAGGGTTTACACTAATTTTCAATGCATGTATGTGGACCTATGTCATTTTTCATTAACGTGATTTGATTTATAGGACTAGCCCTTCTTGATCTATGTTATTTTTAATTTACGTGTTTATATGGTCTATGTTTCAATCTTGGTTATGGGTTTTGTTAATGTGTCCGGATATGGTCCCATGGTATATTATAGTTACAGGTTTTTTGGTATGATATTGTTTTAAATTTTTTGAAATCAGTTGGATATGGTCCCCTATACAAACATATGCATAAAACACTACATTCGTCGACATATAACTAAACATTAATATGTACATGTTTGTAGAAGTTATTCATATTGAATCAGACCCTTCATCATCTACTTCTGAAAGTGCTAAATTTCACCCACCCCTAGCTATATAAGTCCGATTCGGAGTTTGACCACAAGTTTTTCAAGTACTCCATGTATTCTCCCTCCACTGTTTCGAACTCCTATTGTAGGCATACATAATGTAAAAGGTTTAGTCAAGGAATGCTGTACAGGGGAGCAACAGCAAAGGCAAAAGGAATGTTGTAAGGTTGAATGATGTCAGTTCTCCTTGTGTAATAGATTTGTATGCATTACTATCATTATGAAACAATTATCAGTTATCTGTAATCAACAATACGAGTTTGTTAATTACTTAATATAAGTATTTTAAGGCCATGTACAATTTACTATATGTTATATCCATTTTCTTATAATATATGAATTCAAGTTTTTATGTAGTGTAATCTTAAAGGTTTTTGGTTGAATGTTAAAATGTGTAAAATAATATAACATTTTGTACAAAATTTATTTTTACCAGGAAACTCAAAGGGAAAAGTTTAATCTTTAATTTGGAGGCAAATTGGAGTTCAAAATATTTGGTTGTTTAATTTTTGTATTTGGAACCAAAATTTTCACGAAAATTTTGAATGTCCATGCTAAGTTAATGCATATGCAGTTACCATAATTTTCTAACTTCATCTCCATCTCAAATCCTGATTTTTCTCCAAAATCACAAAATATACAAAACTCAATTACTTTTTCACTAGTTTCATACCATTTCCACTTGATGTTCTTGTACACATCGATTTATGGTCAATAATCATGGACACTGAAAACAATGATCAAGATTATTTTGTTAATGATGATGATTATTTGGTTAATAATGATGATGTAAATCACGATAATCAAGGAAATTTTGAATTAGAGGATTATGGTGATCAATCAGATGAGGATGAAGACATCAGTAAACAGAAGGTTGTTAATAAGAGGGGTATAACTAGGTTATACAAGTTTCGGATAAAATATGGAAAACCAGAGGTCATGAAGATAAATGTGAACTTTGATGCATTGAATAGAATATCAAGGCCAAACAGATCATTGTTTATCAGTTTTTTAGGAGGCACGGTTCGGGAGCAGATAGGATTGAAGATTCTATCGTGGAAAGATGTGAAGGAGGAAGCAAGAGAAAAAATTTGGACTGAAACCACGGTACAAATACAAAATTTTTTACCCAACTATTAGTCGTATTCCTACATTTACTTTAACATTATGTTAATATGTGTAGCAATACTTTGAATTTGATGTGTCCTACAAAAAGTTGGTTATGAATAAGCTAGGTGAACTGCTAACAAATTTCAGAAGTAAATTGGCATCAAAGCACATAGTTCCCAACCTAGATAATCCTGAAGAACTAAATGTAGTTCCAAAGAATTACAAAGCAATCGTCAATTCCTAACACTAGGTTGCTTTTGTAAAACACACGGCGACAGAAGAATTTAAGGTTTTTAATTTCTATTTCGTTTTACAATTATAAACACCGTATGTATGCATTGTTTTGAAACTCCGTATGACAAACACAGTCTGTTACGTACTAGCAACTTCTTATCCAGTAATCTTTTTTGTTAGGTGAAATCAGCTGCTAATAAATTGGCGCGTTCCAAGTCTCTTTATCAGCATACAATGGGACGTGGTGGTTATGTATATATAAAAGAGCAAATGGTAAGGTTATATTGGTGTAATATCCTAACACTGTTGTCCATGTTGGTTTAACTTTTCATCTGTATGTATTTGATGTTTGGAAGATTATAAAAAAAGAAATTACACCAGATCAAGACCCCCCCATGGTGTATTGTAGTTTAATGGAAGGGTTAGAAAAGAAGGAAAAGAGACAGATGGTGAAACAATCAAAGTTGGCACTAAGATTGTAAGTCTAATTTCAAATTTTTTTATATAATGTTTATATTCGTATAATAAATTACCATTTTTTGTGTGCAGCTGGAAGTAGAGGAATATATCAGATATGGAACCTTGACGGTTGATAGTGGCTCAGATTCATATCACATGTATTAGGAAAGGAAAAGGGAGGGTATGCACGAGGAGTGGGATGCAGAGTTACGTGCAGAAAGTTCTTTGATCTACCTAGAAGGAAACAAGGAACTGATGTAAGGATTGCGTTGCTTGAAAATGAAATTGAGAAGGAGAGACAGGCGCGTAAAGATAATAGAATACAGTCGCTCAATTAAACATCAAGATGTCACAAACACAAGAAACTATTGAAAAAATGTTGAAAGTTATGTCTGCACAAGGGGTTAATATATCTGAGTTAATGCCAAGTCAGTCAAATGTAAGACTAGTTTTCTAATTTTGATTTGATGATTTTCATTCTGTAATACCATTAACAATTAACATACTTATATATTGTAGGTATTAACTACGAAACCTAGTGAAGAACAAAGGACGTCGATCATTGGTGGTGGTCTTTAGAAGGGTGTGGTAATTCCAATGTCTAAGTCAACTGCAACTTTGAACAAGGATTTGGACACTACAACTGCAACTGTAGCTGCAACTACAACTGCAACTGCAACTGTGAACAAGGTAAGTTATAAAAAAAGCATGTTTGGTTTCTAAATTGTACTATACATGACTTATTTACTGTCTTATGTATATATGCAGGGACCTGGTAGAACAAGGGGAGCAAAAAAAAAGACTAGATCGTTAGAAAAGAAGTCTCCACTTCATAATTCCCAATCTCTAGAAGATATTTCTCCAGCTTCCGGTTCACAACAAAATCTGTCTTCCTCGACACAACACGACGTACCTATTTCATCATTACGAAAGAAGCGTACACCTTCTAAATCGAAAGTAAATCAGTCTCCACCATAACTACCAGATGTAAGTATTTCATCATTTTTCATATAATTACTTGTTTAATTTATTTCTCATTAACGCATGTAAACATATTTTCTTCAGACATTTAAGTGCAAACTGTGGAACATATCTAGGACAAATATCATTGGTAACGGTACGGTATACAAGTCTAATGATGGAGACAATGTAATGATTCATAACCAACCACTACCAAAAAATTGCTACAAAGTTTCAGTTGATGAATCCCTAGTGGATGCAACATTCATACCTGATGACGGAAATAATGGTTTACAAACTGTTAAGGATGTAAAAGGTACTTTTGTGGCATGGCCAAAGGAAGAGGTTATTTTTTTACAAGAGGTACATACACTTGATTTATCATCCTACATATACATAGCTTTTCATATTTAGTTCAATGTTTAATACACGGCTTTTTTCCCTACAGGAAACAACACCACCAAATACCATAAAAGCTGTTGTTGAAAGTGTACCAAAGATAGGATCTAAGCGCTCGATGAACGTTCCAGCAGGAAGTACATTTACGACTATTCCTCATATATGCAGAAACAAGCTAGGAATAACAAGGCTAAAAAGACTTTACAATACGGTGATTCAAAGTTAATAAGTGTGAAAACACTTATATTTTTACCACTTATTTCTAATAATAACAAGACCAAAACGTGTATTTAATGTCGTAAAAGTCGGAATTATGCGTGGTTTATGTTTTTATTGTATTTTAGGACAAAAATATGAAAAAGGAAGAAAACACGGGCTTTCACGGGCTTTTATCGAAGAAAAAAGACAAAAGACGAAGTCAAAAGATCAAAATTGCAAGAAGAACAGAAGTCAAAGGCCTATTCTAAAGACTTATCGAACAAAAAGTCTAAAGACGGAAGTTTAACGAAGTCGAAGAACCAAGTCTACTAAAAGAAGAAAATTAGAAGACAAGTTCAAGTTATCATTTGACTAATCCCGAGACAAAGTCGAGAAAGACGAGTTATTCAAAAGACGAGAAGACAAGAAGAAAAGAGAGAAGAAAACAACACCTTTCCCTTCTGTGACATCCGTCAAATTTCCATCTTAAATTATTCATATAGTAGGAATACTTTATTTATTTACCGACGAGTTGTCGACATGAATGTGTTATTTATTTTACTTTGCGGACAAAGCCCTTTTTAGGGAGAGCATATGTAACATCTCGAGTTTCACGTCTATTAAGTTATGAATGCAATACATGAGTTGTTAAACGTATTATGTTCGCCGTATGTTTATTTGAAGTACTTACCAAAACCCTTGAGGTCACGCATAATTGTTTTGATTTAGATCGTGTAACGAGTTGTTATCGAGTCGTGTATATTCAGTTTTCGAGTCTAAACTTAAACACCCGACAAACCTGAGCCGAGTAGTATAACTGGTGCATCATATACAAACATTTAAGTTATAAACCTTTATTCACCTTTATTTCAAAAGCTTGCTTAACAAGTGTGTATTTTCAGTCACAACTTAAATCCATAGTTTATTATCCACTAAGCACTACAAGCCAGCACACATGCCAAGTTTACCCAAATTGGGTATATCACAAGCTTACCAAATTCAGCTTGAGTCTAACCCTAGACTAATAATACATGATTAAATACAATCCAAAGTTTATCAAATGTCCAAGCAAAACACAAAGCATTCACAGTCCAATATTACAATTACAATTTCTGGACAAGTTTTCAAATACAAATTCCTGGGTGAAGTGAAGTGTAGAGTCAAGCCAATCCATCCTTCTCGTCCACACCTGCAAACCGAAAGTGTCAAGCCGATCCATCCTCCTCGTCCGCACCTGCAACCCGAAACATAAGCATCCAAATTGTGAGTCTTTTAAATCATCTCTTCGTTTTTCCTGTATGAAATCCTAGTTGTGCTCGTCATTGACCAAACCTGCGAAAGATAAACAAATATGTTAGTTTTGTCACGGTCCTATTTTAATTAAAAACTGAAAAGATTAAACCATAGCATTGTTAATAGAGCATGACCATGACCCCATTTTTCTGTCAACCAAACCGAGACCCCGACCAAGACCAAACCGAGACTCAACCCGAGACCCAACCAAGACCAAACCGAGACCCCAACCAAGGCCAAACCGAGAACCAAACCAAGACAACCAAGTTACTTGTTTTCTGCCGAAACCCTTACCATTCAATGTCACAATAATCCAAATGTCTTAAACATTTCATTTTTTTACAGAAACATCATAACAACCCCCAATTATGTCGCGGGTATAAAAACCCTTTTCAAATCGAAACCCTAAAAACTGAAAACCTTTTTAAACACGAAATTAATACTTTCTATATACCAAAAACGCCATTTAATTTTGGATTAATCAACCGAATATAAAAAACCCCCAATTTATATAAACCCTAATTTTATTTTATTAATTAAAACTCTAATTAAACCCAATCTAAACACGAATCTAATAATTAATTTGACTGGAAACAAGATATGCAAAAACCCCCAATTTTGACCGAAACCCTAATTTTTACAAATTCGTTATATGTTGAAATTAACGTGATTTTATAAAAGAAAACATTAATTGATTGTAATTAAACACGAGATTTAGAAAAACCCCCAAATAATTTCGAAACCCTAATTTATTTATTATCAAATTCGAGAGCCATTTGGTTCTCAGCATGTTTATACAAGTGATTTAAACCCAAGATCTTTTATAAACGAAAATCATCAAACCATTTTATTAAAAGGAAAATAGGAATAAACAACTTATCTTTAAATTGATGATGAATAACGTTGACCTGGGGAAGAACACCATCAGAAACCGAATCGGTTTGATGTGGGGATGAAACCCCACATCCCACGCGATTTATTCACCACAAACCATCCCAATTAATAGATGTATTAAACTGAAAACATGATTAGCCATGGGAGGAGATGATCCGATCCAGATTCTAGAAAAAGAGAGAGAGTGGGCGGTGGGTGTGTTTCGAGAGAAGAGAGAGAGAGTTAAACTCTCTGTTTTTGAGTTGTGTGTGTGAAACACACGTATTTACCCCCCTTTGTTCCTTGTTTATATCGCCAGTGGGCCGGGCCGGGTTATATAACCCTTGGGCCGGTTTATGGGTGGGTATAATGGGTTTATATTGGGCCAGTTTGGTGTATTGAGTTTATTTAAAGCCCAAAAACGAAATTTGTAACTTAAGGGTATTATTTAGCCCGTAAATCTCGATCGTTTAATAACCGACTTTTATGTATCGTGTTTTCCATAAACGAAAGGTATTGTCAAGCACAACTAGGGTGTCGTGTCTTTTATTAGTAGAACTTTTCATATCGTTACCCGATCCTTATAATTAAATAGGTCGCGGCTAGCGTAACCGTACTCTCGAGCTACTTTTACCTTCGTCCTTTTTGCTGATTTACGAGGTGAGTTTATAGCCCCATACTTAACTATTTTTACTGCTTTTTGGGGTGAGACATTGCTTGATTTTAACGTATGAACACAAGTGCATTTACTGATTTATATATTAGTCTAAGTCCCACTAAAAACCCAGTTGCTTTGGCCCGTGAATCGTGAACCGTTAATTACTTTGTGTAAGCGCGAATGTTATGGATACATCTATCGGGATTGACGTCCCTGTCTGTCTTGTCCAACAAGGGGACAAGCGGGCACAGTTTCATTTGAGTCTGAGATAGGATGTCGTGGGTTTAGGCATCTAGTTGGGCTACATTATATGATTATACTGCCGGTGTTGTTAACGCTTCGGTGTCACGAGCTTAGACTGTAATAAATACTTTTGGGGTGACTTTGTATTTGTTATATTGTCATCACTTTTGGGAAAATCTTGTGGTTCATTAAACATTTCAAATTAACTAAACCTATGAACTCACCAACTTTATGTTGACACTTTAGCAATGTTTTTCTCAGGTATTAAGAAGGAAGATGCTAAGTGAGGTCTCATGTATTGCCGTCATTTCTTTGAAACAAAGATCATTTGTACTATTTGAAAAACTATGTTTTGTAACTGTATCCAGTTTTATGCTTCCGCACTTGGTTAAAACTATTTATTTTATCAATTACAAGTGATCTATTTTCCGAACGTCTCATTTAGAGGTCGTTCTTTGTAACTGTGTGTGTATGATAATCATGACGTCACCACTCCCTTGTCGCCATTATACTCTGATATTTTGGGAGTGTGACAGATTGGTATCAGAGCCATGGTTATAGAGAACTAGGTTGCATTTAGTAACTCTAGACTATAACTGCTATGTGTTTAATCGATTATCATACGGATTGTAAGTATTAAGTATATGTAGATACATGGACATAGATAAGTAATAAATGGGATACATGTGATTTAACAAATACGAGGTATATTTACATGGGTTACATGTGCAACAACAAAATCTGAATTATGTTATATGGGATACATGTGGATTCAACAATGATTGCTATGTTATGATAATGTCCCTTTTTACGGACTAATTTTATAAGATATTTACACACATTTATTTTGTTTATGATTACAGCGATGTCTTCTTCTGATGATTCCACGTCTACAGGAGCGTACTACAACCGTAGTTCACAGTCGACTATCAGTTCATTAGTAGGACTACCTAGAGGATCACCATCAGGATATCCGTGGTACCGGATGGTTTCAGATGACGATACAGAGAGAGAGACTGAGGAGGTTCGTCGTTCACCGATCCGTATTCCTGATGCATCAGCTGACGACGTACTTAGCCTAGAAGGCGGAGGAGAGGATGACCTAGACACTGATGTGGTGCAGTCACCAGGTCAGACATCAGTTACTAGAGATGAGACGGTAGAGGAGACAGAGGATGATGATATGGAGTTCATAGATGGGGAAGGAGAGCCTATGGAGGTCACAGACACTAAGGACCCTCCTACTGCATATGCTGCTACTCCTGAGGTTTCCCTAGCACACATCTCCTCGTCTTCATCTGAAGACGAAAGGGAGAGGACTGATATTCCTGCTCCAGCACCTGGTACTCTACCTTTCTACTATGTGAGACGACGTCTTCGGGGGAGAGCTGCTCGACCACCACTTTCACCTTACCGACCCCTCATACCCTTCACTGCCACTGACAGGCATGCAGCCCGCACACCTGCCAGTCCTATCCCAGAGATACCACTACTACCACCACCAGAGACTGTACCTGCTGTGTACCAGGAGATGCTTGCTGATGCTGGTATCTCTACTGGGCCGAGAGCTACGACTCCTCTTCCTAGGAGAGTTACATCGACGGTGGTGATGCTTGGGGCAGCAGATGGATGTGTGACGACGCGATTAAACAGGTTGGAGGATGCTGTAGAGGCTTTAGGTGAAGAGTATAATGAGGTGCAGGATAAGCTGGAGGCACTGGCAAAGAAGAGTCCAGTTAGGGATGAGACAGTGTTGACGGTATGTGTGACCCGTCTACGAGGACAGCTTCATACTGTTCTTGATCAGATGGAATCCATGTCGAATGCTCGTCTTGAGGAGATCGAGAGCCTGATGACCCGTTGGGGAGTAGAGCCATTGGTTGAGACAGGCGGACTAGAGGCACCAGTGGAGGACCCTGTTGCAGACTTGGATAAGAGGTTTAGAGCCGCTTGTTATGATACCGATGTTAGACTTAGAGATTCCCAGGCTCGTGAGATCGTGGTTGAGAGGAGGTTAGCAGAGTTGGAGAGAGAGCTTCATCAGCGCCGTGAGGGCACTAGTTAGATTTATCTTGTACCATTGACTTATCCTTGTATGACCACTAAGCTTTGAAGTTTATCTTAGCTAGTTGGCATTTTATTTCCTTTTATTTTATTATGTATGACAAACTATGATGTACTACCAAACGATTCTATGAATGATATTATGGGTTACAAAAATTGTGAGATCATTATATATTGTGTATTATACCCTGGAGCATTTCATAATTGTATTGTGCGTGCCATGCATGTTATGTATGGCAAAACTCATTGTCCTATTACCTTTTTAGATTATGGCGCCAGTTAGAAGATCCGAAACGCAGAATCCACCAGCCGCTACCGGTGGAATTGACACCGTCATGCTAAGTCAAATGATAGCCGAACGAGTGGCCGAGGCACTCGCAAAAGCCGAAGCAAATCGTACAGCTAGCACACAGGAGGAGACCAACCAAGGAGCTACTAATGCTATTGCACGGACTTGTACCTACAAGGAATTTCGTGCAGTTACGCAAGTAAGTTTCCGCGGTACTGAAGGAGCAGTAGGATTAACCAGATGGTTTGAGAAGCTAGAATCCCAATTTGGGATTAGCAATGTTGCTGAAGCTGATAAGGTGAAGTTTGCGTCAAGCACGTTAGTGGATGGTGCTTTGACTTGGTGGAACGTCTATGCTCGTGCAGTGACCATTGACGTTGCCCAAGCGATGCCCTGGAGTGAATTTAAAGCTATGTTTGTGAGGAAATACTGCCCACGAAATGAAGTCAAGCAGATGGAGGTTGAGCTGTGGAACCTGAAGGTCAAGGGTACTGCTCTTACTGCTTACAATCAGCGCTTTCAAGAGCTGATCTTGTTATGTCCTGAAATGGTGCCCAACGACGACCGATTGTTAGAGCGATACATTGAAGGACTACCTTTGAGCATCAAAGGGAATGTGACTTCATCCAAGCCAACTGATTTGCACGAGGCAATCGACATGGCTCAAAGTCTGATGTACCAAGTGGTACAAGAGTTGGGAGAGAATACTAGGGATAAGAGGAAGTGGTCTAGCAACCACTACAACAACAATACCAACAATACCAACAACAGCAACAACACAAACAACTACAACCAGAACAAGCGACAAGAAGTAGCAAGGGTGTTTACTGCTGGACAAGGAAATACTGGAAACTACGCTGGAAGACTTCCTTTCTGCGGAAAATTTGGCCGACACCACGAAGGAGCATGTCCCCCTACGTGCTACAATTGTGGGAAGGCCGGACATAAGGCAAAGGAATGTCGAGCACCACCTCATCCTACTAACCAAAGAGGACCTGGAACACAAGGTGGCCAAGGAGCAAATGTCACTTGCTTTGGATGTGGAGAGAAAGGTCACTACAAGAACAAGTGCCCAAGCAGTGGGAACCAAGTCGTGGTAACCAGATTCGAGGCAATCAGAATCACAACCAAGGGAACCAGAAGCAGAATCAAGGGAACCGGGGAAGGAATAACCAAGCCACAACTAGTACTCCTGGAGGATTCACGGCACCTAGCAAAGTGTATCATCTCTGTGCTGAAGCTGCAGTGCAAGACAACAATGTTGTGACTGGTACGTTTCTAGTCAATAACAACTATGCTTTAGTACTATTTGATTCTGGTGCGGATAGGAGTTTTGTGTCGTCTATATTTAGTGAACGCCTAAATGTTACCCCTACTGCGTTAGACGTTAAGTATAATGTAGAATTAGCCGATGGGAAGTCAGTAACCACCGACATCATTCTAAAAGGATGTAGTGTAAGGTTACAAGGTCGTTCGTTCAGTATCGACCTACTCCCTATAGAATTGGGAAGTTTTGACGTCATCATTGGAATGAATTGGATGTCGAAGCATCACGCGGAAATTGTATGTCATGAGAAATGCGTCCGTGTTCCTTATGGAAACGATGTACTAATCATACAAGGCGAAAGAAGTGGAGTGAAGAATGGATCAAGACTGGAAGTCATCTCATGTATTAGGACCCAAAGATACATTGAGAAGGGATGTCCCGTATTCTTGGTTCAAATAACACAAAAGGAAGGAGAAGAAGATCACGAGAAGAAGGTGGAAGATGTACCGATCGTTAGAGAATTTCCGGACGTATTCCCAGAGGACTTACCAGGATTGCCACCAGCACGGCAAGTGGAGTTTCACATCGAGCTTACACCAGGAGCCGCGCCTGTTGCTAGAGCCCCATACCGTCTAGCACCGGCCGAGATGACAGAGTTAGCTGAACAGATAAAGGAACTTTCTGACAAAGGTTTCATTAGACCAAGTTCCTCACCTTGGGGAGCGTCGGTCTTATTTGTCAAAAAGAAAGATGGATCCTTTAGAATGTGTATCGATTACCGAAAATTGAATAAGCTGACGATAAAGAACCGTTACCCATTGCCAAGAATTGACGATCTTTTCGACCAATTGCAAGGATCTAGCATATACTCGAAGATCGATTTACGGTCAGGATATCATCAACTAAGGGTTAGAGAGGAAGACGTTCATAAGACGGCTTTTAGAACCCGGTACGGACACTACGAGTTCCAAGTTATGCCTTTCGGTTTGACAAACGCGCCTGCGGTATTCATGGATCTCATGAACTGAGTTTGCAAACCATACTTGGACAAGTTTGTGATTGTATTTATCGATGATATTCTCATCTATTCTCATAATGAAGAAGAACACAAGGAACATTTGAAGACCATACTAGAGCTGCTAAGGAAGGAGAAGTTGTATGCAAAGTTTTCCAAATGTGAGTTTTGGATAAACACGGTGCAATTCCTTGGGCATGTAATCGACAACAGTGGTATTCACGTTGATCCTGCTAAGATCGAGGCCGTGAAGGATTGGGCGACTCCAACAACACCCACGGAGATCCGCCAATTTTTAGGTCTTGCTGGTTACTATAGGAGATTCATTGAAGGTTTCTCCAAGATAGCTAAACCAATGACGGAATTGACTCAAAAGGACAAGAAATTTGAGTGGAAAGAGGATCAAGATTTGGCATTCCAGACATTGAAGCAGATGTTGTGTGAAGCACCTATACTAGCCCTACCCGAGGGTAATGAAGACTTTGTGGTGTATTGTGATGCATCCATAAAAGGGTTAGGTGCGGTACTGATGCAAAGGACTAAGGTCATAGCTTACGCATCAAGACAACTAAAAGTGCACGAGAAGAACTACACAACTCATGACCTAGAGTTGGGAGCAGTGGTGTTTGCCTTGAAGATTTGGAGACACTACCTTTATGGTACTAAGTGTGTTGTATTCACTGATCATAAGAGTCTACAACACATTCTGAATCAAAAGGAACTCAACATGAGACAACGACGTTGGCTAGAGTTGCTCAGTGATTACGATTGCGAGATCCGTTATCACCCGGGCAAGGCAAATGTCGTGGCCGACGCTTTGAGTCGAAAGGAGAGAGTTCTTAGGGTGAAGGCTTTGGTGATGACCATTGACTTAGACCTTCCATCCTTAATTCTCAAGGCTCAGAAAGAGGCAGTCGAGGAAGAAATTCTCAAGACTGAAGATGTTGAAGGAATGATAAAGAAGTTAGAAGCACGCTCGGATGGAACGTTATGCCTTGATAATAGGAGTTGGTTACCGTGCCATGGTGACCTACGATCTTTGATTATGCATGAGTCGCATAAATCAAAATACTCCATACATCCGGGATCTAACAAAATGTATCATGATCTGAAGATGTTGTATTGGTGGCCGAACATGAAGGCGGATATTGCTACATACGTTAGCAAGTGCTTGACTTGTGCCAAGGTCAAGGCCGAACATATGAAACCATCAGGATTATTGGTCCAACCCGAACTGCCAGAATGGAAGTGGGAAAGGATCACTATGGATTTCATTACCAAGCTACCAAAAACCGCAGCCAGATTCGACACCATTTGGGTAATCGTCGACCGACTCACCAAATCGGCTCATTTCCTGCCCATCAAGGAGACCGATGGAATGGATAAGTTAGCAAGGACATACTTGGAGGAAGTAGTCACGAAGCATGGTGTGCCTGTGTCTATAATTTCCGACCGAGACAGCCGATTTACTTCGCAGTTCTGGAAGTCACTGCAGAAGGCATTGGGAACGCAGTTGGATATGAGCACTGCATACCATCCCCAAACTGACGGTCAAAGTGAAAGGACCATCCAAACCTTAGAAGATATGCTGAGAGCTTGTGTGATTGACTTTGGAAATAGATGGGATAGACACCTACCTCTGGTAGAATTCTCATACAACAATAGTTATCACACTAGCATTAAGGCAGCGCCGTTCGAAGCACTGTATGGTAGGAAGTGTCGTTCACCCGTGTGTTGGGCAGAGGTTGGTGAAGCACAACTCACTGGACCCGAGATCATACACGAGACTACTGAGAAGATGTTTAAGATTAAGAGCCGTATGCAAGCCGCAAGAGATCGACAAAAGAGTTATGCTGACATGAGACGCAAACCCCTTGAGTTTGAGGTTGGTGATAGAGTCATGTTGAAGGTCTCACCTTGGAAGGGTGTGATTCGCTTTGGAAAGAGTGGAAAGTTGAACCCTCGTTACATTGGACCCTTCAAGATTATAAAGAGGATTGGCCCCGTAGCCTATCGTTTGGAATTACCCCAAGAACTTAGCCGAGTGCATAATGTGTTCCATATTTGCAATCTGAAGAAATGTTTAGCCGACGAGACACTCGTTATTCCTTTGGAAGAGATTCAACTCGACGACAAACTCAACTTTGTAGAAGAACCAGTAGAAGTTATGGACCGTCAAGTCAAACAACTCAAGCAAAGCCGTATACCTATTGTAAAGATCCGTTGGAATGCGCGTAGAGGTCCAGAATACACGTGGGAACGTGAAGATCAATTCAAGAGCAAGTATTCTCATCTTTTCGCTAACCATCCTACTACAACAACGTCTTGATTTCGTGACGAAATCTCTAAAACATGGGAATACTGTGACATCCGTCAAATTTCCATCTTAAATTATTCATATAGTAGGAATACTTTAATTATTTACCGACGAGTTGTCGACATGAATGTGTTATTTATTTTACTTTGCGGACAAAGCCCTTTTTAGGGAGAGCATATGTAACATCTCGAGTTTCACGTCTATTAAGTTATGAATGCAATACATGAGTTGTTAAACGTATTATGTTCGCCGTATGTTTATTTGAAGTACTTACCAAAACCCTTGAGGTCACGCATAATTGTTTTGATTTGGATCGTGTAACGAGTTGTTATCGAGTCGTGTATATTCAGTTTTCGAGTCTAAACTTAAACACCCGACAAACCTGAGCCGAGTAGTATAACTGGTGCATCATATACAAACATTTAAGTTATAAACCTTTATTCACCTTTATTTCAAAAGCTTGCTTAACAAGTGTGTATTTTCAGTCACAACTTAAATCCATAGTTTATTATCCACTAAGCACTACAAGCCAGCACACATGCCAAGTTTACCCAAATTGGGTATATCACAAGCTTACCAAGTTCAGCTTGAGTCTAACCCTAGACTAATAATACATGATTAAAGACAATCCAAAGTTTATCAAATGTCCAAGCAAAACACAAAGCATTCACAGTCCAATATTACAATTACAATTTCTGGACAAGTTTTCAAATACAAATTCCTGGGTGAAGTGAAGTGTAGAGTCAAGCCAATCCATCCTTCTCGTCCACACCTGCAAACCGAAAGTGTCAAGCCGATCCATCCTCCTCGTCCGCACCTGCAACCCGAAACATAAGCATCCAAATTGTGAGTCTTTTAAATCATCTCTTCGTTTTTCCTGTATGAAATCCTAGTTGTGCTCGTCATTGACCAAACCTGCAAAAGATAAACAAATATGTTAGTTTTGTCACGGTCCTATTTTAATTAAAAACTGAAAAGATTAAACCATAGCATTGTTACTAGAGCATGACCATGACCCCATTTTTCTGTCAACCAAACCGAGACCCCGACCAAGACCAAACCGAGACTCAACCCGAGACCCAACCAAGACCAAACCGAGACCCCAACCAAGGACAAACCGAGAACCAAACCAAGACAACCAAGTTACTTGTTTTCTGCCGAAACCCTTACCATTCAATGTCACAATAATCCAAATGTCTTAAACATTTCATTTTTTTACAGAAACATCATAACAACCCCCAATTATGTCGCGGGTATAAAAACCCTTTTCAAATCAAAACCCTAAAAACTGAAAACCTTTTTAAACACGAAATTAATACTTTCTATATACCAAAAACGCCATTTAATTTTGGATTAATCAACCGAATATAAAAACCCCCAATTTATATAAACCCTAATTTGATTTTATTAATTAAAACTCTAATTAAACCCAATCTAAACACGAATCTAATAATTAATTTGACTGGAAACAAGATATGCAAAAACCCCCAATTTTGACCGAAACCCTAATTTTTACAAATTCGTTATATGTTGAAATTAACATGATTTTATAAAAGAAAACATTAATTGATTGTAATTAAACACGAGATTTAGAAAAACCCCCAAATAATTTCGAAACCCTAATTTATTTATTATCAAATTCGAGAGCCATTTGGTTCTCAGCATGTTTATACAAGTGATTTAAACCCAAGATCTTTTATAAACGAAAATCATCAAACCATTTTATTAAAAGGAAAATAGGAATAAACAACTTATCTTTAAATTGATGATGAATAACGTTGACCTGGGGAAGAACACCATCAGAAACCGAATCGGTTTGATGTGGGGATGAAACCCCACATCCCACGCGATTTATTCACCACAAACCATCCCAATTAATAGATGTATTAAACTGAAAACATGATTAGCCATGGGAGGAGATGATCCGATCCAGATTCTAGAAAGAGAGAGAGAGTGGGCGGTGGGTGTGTTTCGAGAGAAGTTAAACTCTCTGTTTTTGAGTTGTGTGTGTGAAACACACGTATTTACCCCCCTTTGTTCCTTGTTTATATCGCCAGTGGGCTGGGCCGGGTTATATAACCCTTGGGCCGGTTTATGGGTGGGTATAATGGGTTTATATTGGGCCAGTTTGGTGTATTGAGTTTATTTAAAGCCCAAAAACGAAATTTGTAACTTAAGGGTATTATTTAGCCCGTAAATCTCGACCGTTTAATAACCGACTTTTATGTATCGTGTTTTCCATTAACGAAAGGTATTGTCAAGCACAACTAGGGTGTCGTGTCTTTTATTAGTATAACTTTTCATATCGTAACCCGATCCTTATAATTAAATAGGTCGCGGCTAGCGTAACCGTACTCTCGAGCTACTTTTACCTTCGTCCTTTTTGCTGATTTACGAGGTGAGTTTATAGCCCCATACTTAACTATTTTTACTGCTTTTTGGGGTGAGACATTGCTTGATTTTAACGTATGAACACAAGTGCATTTACTGATTTATATATTAGTCTAAGTCCCACTAAAAACCCAGTTGCTTTGGCCCGTGAATCGTGAACCGTTAATTACTTTGTGTAAGCGCGAATGTTATGGATACATCTATCGGGATTGACGTCCCTGTCTGTCTTGTCCAACAAGGGGACAAGCGGGCACAGTTTCATTTGAGTCTGAGATAGGATGTCGTGGGTTTAGGCATCTAGTTGGGCTACATTATATGATTATACTGCCGGTGTTGTTAACGCTTCGGTGTCACGAGCTTAGACTGTAATAAATACTTTTGGGATGACTTTGTATTTGTTATATTGTCATCACTTTTGGGAAAATCTTGTGGTTCATTAAACATTTCAAATTAACTAAACCTATGAACTCACCAACTTTATGTTGACACTTTAGCAATGTTTTTCTCAGGTATTAAGAAGGAAGATGCTAAGTGAGGTCTCATGCATTGCCGTCATTTCTTTGAAACAAAGATCATTTGTACTATTTGAGAAAACTATGTTTTGTAACTGTATCCAGTTTTATGCTTCCGCACTTGGTTAAAACTATTTATTTTATCAATTACAAGTGATCTATTTTCCGAACGTCTCATTTAGAGGTCGTTCTTTGTAACTGTGTGTGTATGATAATCATGACGCCACCACTCCCTTGTCGCCATTATACTCTGATATTTTGGGAGTGTGACACCTTCCCCTATATATAGTCTCCTAAATATGTCATTAGGAGCTAGACTTTAGATTTTAAGAGTCTTTAATTTTTTAGTTAATTTTATTTTAGTGTGTGTTTTACTTTTTCTCTCTAGCTTTTCTTTCAAGCTTATTAAACTTTCATCTTAATCTTGTAATCTTAAATCTTAATCTTTAATATAATCAAGCTTTCAAATAAATTCTCATTCTACCTTTCTTAATCATAATCTATTGTTTTATCTTTTTAATCGTGTAGTTGATTTAATCTTGTTGATTGTGTGATTGGTTTACTTATTGGATTGTGCTTATTAAGTTGGTGTGTTTGAGGTTTTTAGATTATTGTGCTTATTGCTTATTTTTTATGGTTGTTAGTTTTAAAATAAGTTGATTTTGGTAGATTAATATTTTTATAAAAAGTTGATTTTAAATAATTTGATTATTTAGTGTTCTTAAAAGTTTTTAAATTGTGTCTTATTAGCTTTTTCTAAAAATTGATTTGGTTTAAGTTTTGGTAAGTGCTTATTTGATTTTTGCTTATTTTGGTGTAATTCGGATTTTGAAAACCCTAGTATCCCGACTTGTATTACAAACCTTTATTCTGACTTAAGCTTATTTTCCCTCCAAAACAAACACCACATTCCGAACTAAGTGCAAAGGATTATTCCGGATTAAGTAAAAACATGTTTTCTGAATTAGTATGAAACAGATTCCGAATTAGGTATAGTTTTCCTTGATTCTGAATTAGGTGTGGAATAATATTCCAGATTACGTGAAGATAACACATTCCGAACTACGTGCAACACCAGGATTCTGAATTGAGTTAATGATCAGTATTCCGAATTAAATATAGAATCCGTTTCCCGAATTAAGTGTAGGATTTACATTCCGGATTACGTGTGGAATTTCTTTCCCGAATTAGGTGGTGGAATGTCATTCCGGATTAAGTACAAGTTCATTATTCCGGATTGAGTTACGATTGTGGATTCCGGATTGTATGTGAGATACACATTCCGGATTAGCTCTTAAACAACCATTCCGAATTGTGTGAAAAAAGGATTTTGATTCCGGATTACATTCAACATCACAGATTCCAATTTAGATCCAGATTTTGGCATTCCGACTTATGTTCAGTTCTTGTTTCCCGAATTATTTTCATACCTTAATTTTTCCCGCCAGTTTAACTTAGTTTATTTTCAAAAGTGTTTTGTCCTAGTTATTTTAAAGTTTACATTTTTATAAATTTTTAAGTTTTACAAAGTTCTAAGTTTCAAATTTACTTTTAAACTTTTAATTTTTCGTCATTTATTTTTAAGTCTTGATATTTAGTTTAAATTTTAAAGCTTTCATTTTTACTCAACGACATTTACATTTTCACTTTATTTTAAAATAGATAATTATCTTTAGTTATTTTCACTTTAAATCTACTGTGCAGCATTCACTCAAGATAAGCAATCGAGGTTAGATATTCTTCTTTATTTTTAATAGCTTTTACGTTTATGTTATTTGTAGACTTAGATAATCAAGCTCCCCCTTTAGTGACCAATACCAATAATCCACCCTAAACCGTGATAAATTCGAATTGAATCGAGTATGAACAACACTTCAAAGAAAACACACACACACACAAAAACCATTAAATCCAATGGCGCCGTTGCCGGCTCTTTTCGTAAAGATTAACGGTTTTTAGTGAGAAAATTTTGATTTTGGGATCCGTTCTTTTGGGAAAGTTATTTTCAAGCAATAAAAATTTTCAACAAAAAAAAAATATAGTAAAATTTTCAAAAATCCAAAAAAATAAAAAAAGATAAAAAACCAAAAATATTGTATTTCATTTTAGTGTATGCGTACTCGATCTACGTCTTATTCTGAGCCTGAGACTCTTAGAGACTTAGATATGGCCGGTGTGCATGATAATAATAACAACCCACCTCACCCCAATTTGAATCATAAAAACAACAACAACCATGTCCCTTAACCCGACCTTCGTACGATGGAGGAGCTTTGTCAACCAACTATGAACGGACGTGGAGGACCGATTACGCCGATGAAAATTACGGCTCCCGAATTTTCGTTGAAGCATCACATGATCCAACAAGTTCAAAACGCTTGTCCATTTCGCTGATTACCGGATGATGATGCCAACAAACACCTCGATAAATACATAACCGTCACTCAAAGCATGAAATTTCCTGGTGTTTCCATGGATTTTCTTCGCCTTCATCTTTTTCCACACACTTTATCCCACCATGCCGAAAAATGGTTTGATCGTCTTCCCAAAATCTCAATTCATACATGGGACGAAATGACTCAAAAAATTTTGTCGCGCTACTTTCCACCATCCATGGTCACAAGTCTTCGCAATCAAATCAGTGGTTTCACTCAAGAACCTGATGAGTCGCTTTTTGATGCTTGGGAACGTTATAATGTCTTGATCGACCGTTGTTCTAACCATAATATGCTCCCCGTCACTTTGATTGATACTTTCTACAATGGTTTAACTTTTCGTGATCGTGATACGATTAATGCTGCCGCCGGTGGTACATTCATGAAGAGAAGACCCGAGGAGTGTAGAGAGCTTATAGAGAACATGACCACTCACCATAAAAATTGGGATTCATCCGCATCTTCAAGAAAAACCCGAGGGCCAATGGTTCTTCTACTCCATCAAACCCCGAGATAACCGAACTTACCCGCCAAATAGCCGAGATGAACAAAATTTTCATAACCATGGCTACAAACCAATTTCAACAAGTTAAAGTTGTAACACCTTCTTGTGAGATTTGCGGTGGTTCTCATTCATACACCGATTGTCCTTCTACTCATGACAATCCGGAAAAAGTGTATGCGGCTAACGGTACCTTTTCCACTTGAGGCTATCATGCTCGTCCTCAAGGTGGCCGAAATTTGCTAAGTTATCGTTCAAACAACTTTCTTTCACCACCCGGTTTTCCTCCTTAAAACCAAAACAACTTTAATCGCAACAATCATAACCAACCTCGAGCTCCTAATCAATATCAAACCCAAAGAAACCCATATCCACCTCAAGGAAATAATCAAGTTTATCAACAAACCACTTATCAACCACCCTCTTACCAAGTTCCCCATCCCAACCAACCCACGACATACAATCAAGAGGTTGAAATGTACATGAGGACTAATGACGCGCTGGTGAAGAATCTTCAGAGCCAAATTATCAACTTGAAAGGTGACATGGCGAAACAAGGGAATGAGCCGAGCTTAGGAATGACATGCGAAACTCTTTAAGCAGTCAAACGAATGACTTAAGGGATATGATGGCTAGTTTCTTCCCAAGTAGTCAACCCTCTGCTTCGGGTTCTCTTCCGAGTGATACCGTTGCTAATCCAAGAGGGGAGATGAAAGCAATCACCACCCGAAGTGAAAAAGGTTGTAAGGAACCCGAGATTCCTAAAACTACACCGGTGATTGTGACAAAGGAAAACGAGCCCCCTTCACCAATTCCTCCACCTTCTACTTCTACCCCCACCACCCAAGGATGTGAGTGAGAATTCCATTCCAAAGCCATCATCTCAACCCGATATACCATATCCCTCAAGGTTGAGGAAAGAGAAGTTGAAGAACAAGGATGATATTCAAGTTTCGAACTTTCTTAAAATGTTTAAACAATTGAATTTCAACATCTCCTTTACCGAGGCTCTCGCTCACATGCCTAAATATGCTAAAATTTTCAAAGATCTTCTTAGTAATAAGGATAAACTCCTTGATATTGCTCAAACCCAACATAATGAGAATTGCTCTGTGGTTCTTTTAAAGAAATTACCAACCAAACTTGGTGATCCGGGTTGCTTTCTCATTCCTTGCAACTTCCCCGGGGTAGAGAATTGTATGGCCCTAGCCAATCTAGATGAAAGTATCAACTTAATGCCATTAAGTGTTTGGAAACAATTATCTCTACCCGAGCTAGTCCCCACACGAATGACATTGGAGTTGGCTAATCGTACGGTTGCTTATCCGGTGGGGATAGCCGAAGATGTCTTCGTCGGTGTCGACAAATTCACCTTTCTGGCGGATTTTGTTGTCGTTGACTACGAGATGGATCCCCGTGTTCCATTAATCGTTGGACGTCCATTCTTGAGGACCGGTCGCACTCTCATTGATGTAGCCGCGGGCGAATTAATCATGAGAGTTGGTGAGTACAAAATCGTCTTCAATATGGGTAATCTATCTAAGCAACCTCATGAACCCGAGAGCGTTAATTTCATTGACGTACTTGATGAGGCTTGTGAAGAACATTTCAAAGACGCTTGTAAAAGTAGTTTTTCTTCTCTACCCATTGTTGAGACCATTGCCTCTATTGCTCCATCATTGACTCCATTTGGAGAAAGTGATTTTCTTTTGAAAGAATTTGAAGCAACTTTAGGGGATGTGGACTTAAAATATGATGATTCTCCCACCGACTGGGAAGAAGACATTCGTACCATTGAGAAACTTCTCAATGAGGACCATATTTCTCCACCTTCTCCTATGGAAATCATAAACGATGATCTGAATCTGACTACGCCTTCTATCGACAATCCTCCGGATTTAGAGCTTAAGGATTTACCGTCTCATCTCGAATACGTGTTCTTAGAAGACAATAAGAAGTTACCTGTCATCATTGCAAAGGACTTAAAAGAGGATGAACAATCTCTACTTCTCAATGTGCTCAAAAATCATAAGAAAGCAATTGCTTGGAAAATTTTCGACATCCACGAAATTGATGCTAACTTTTGTACTCATAAGATTCTCATGGAAGACAACTTTAAACCCGCAATCCAAAGCTAAAGAAGGGTTAATCCAAAAATTCATGACTTCATCAAGAAAGAAGTTATCAAACTTCTAGATGTCGAAATGATTTACCCTATTTCGGATTTGCCATGGGTCAGTCCCATCCATTGTGTGTCTAAGAAAGGCGGAATAACCGTTGTTCCCAATGAAAACAAGGAGTCGATTCCTACTCGACTAGTCACGGGTTGGCGAGTTTGCATAGACTATCGCAAGTGTTGATCCCAAACTTAGATCGATTAAGCTTTGTGTATACGAGATTAGATCAAGTACTACACGTAGAGAAACCTTTGCTTATGAATAAAGTAACAAAGTGTTATGCGGAATTAACACTTGATCTAAAACACAATGATGTTAAACAAACTTTCACTTGTATTAGAATGATTCTTGTTGATTACAATGAAAGAGCTTAACAATTGAAAACTTATGAAAACTGATATATGACTTTAACCTAAAAGACCTTCTTTTATAGAACAAGAAGTCTTGAACAATAAGCTACGAATCAACTATTCTAGGTAAAGATAATAATAGAAAATACAATGTTGTGCTTATCTTTACCATACATAAATAAAGAAACAAATAAACAAAAGATACGTATGAAGATATTCCATCAGTGTCAATCTTCAAGGCTGTCAGCGTTGACTTCTTCAATGTCAACGCTTGGCTGTCAGCGTTCAATGTCTTCTTATCAGCGTTGACATTCTTCTTATCAGCGTCTAGTGAACTGACCCATATTTTATTCCCAACAATCCTCCCCTAAACTTGATATCCATTCCAATGATCAAGTTTCTGAATAAACATTTAAGACTTAGGAGGAATCTTGCAAAAACTTCTTATGTTGGTGATAAACATATCTGATCAAGTCCTTGGCCACGTCACTAGTATAATCAATCTCCAAGGGTGTCTCTAGCATCTTCTCCAACACTTCTTTGGACAAGAAATAGTCAGCATCCACAAGTAAATACTCTGAAAACTTTGTAGAGCTCATATGAAATACACCACAAGTAGAATAAAGCCTCCAATGAAGATTACTGAGATCATCTTCAAGATCCTTCCATATGGCAGGATCTGCTTCTTTTGGACCACACAAAGTCATAAATGTGTTCCAAAGTCTTATTCCATTTGCTGAAGTAGGTGCTTCAGCAGTATACTTGGCCTCTATTAATCTCCATAGATGCACCAAGTCTTCCCTGTCTATGCTTGCAAAAATAGCAATAACTGAAGTGAAAGTATGTACCTCCTTTCCAAATCTGCCAATCTTCCAAAATCCACACTCATCTTCATCAAAACTGATGATTGGATTTCTGTCATCTAGAGGTACTACATTTACCAAATCTGAAGCTTCCAATGGAGAAAGCTTGAGATGCTTCCTTATAACACCTTCAGTTGGAAAATACACATCCATGTCTTTAGGAAATTGGAAAGGATCTCCTTTCTTCACTGGTCTTTGAGCAATCCTCATTTCCTTTTGAATCTGCATTTCCTCAGCAAGCTCTTGTTTCCTTTCTTCTGAAAGAAACTTATAGACATTCTGTTCTTGCACCTTCCTCCAAATAGGATGTGCCCTATACTCTAACTCCTCAAAAGATAAGGCCATCAACTTCTTTGATGTCCAATTAGGCTGATGACATCTAAGCAACTTATAGTACAACTGCCTTCTATCTCTTTTGAGCCAGGTCTTGACCTCTTGTGCATTAAACCTCATAATCACCTTTATGTCATCTTGTACCCTAAGAAGTACTTCCAACCCCCAAATCTGATCTGATAAACTCATACCTGGGTTGTCCATCACCTTGTCTTCCCAAGCATGGTACATTCTGGTGATTTCTGGTAGGTCCCAATCAATCTGATTCTTCAACTCACTCAACCTTTCCTTTGCAAGCTCATCCCCATATTCAAGCCTTTCTGGATCTTCAATAATTTGAATACTTGAATCTGAGCTATCACCTTCTTTATCATCACCACTTTCTTCCTCACTCTCAGAAACAACAAATGGTGATCTTCTACTCCTCTTCAAATCTCTTTCCACAAGTTGTGCAGCCAACTGTTCATCAAATGCTATTTGTGCTGCATCTTTCTTTGGAACATCTTTTTCAATCAAAATACCTTTACCTTTGTCTTTTGGATCAATAATAGGTAAAATAGAAGAAGAAACCTGTGTGGACACATCTTTGATGATTGTTGATGGCTGGAATACATCAACACCACCAGCAACTTTATCAGCGTTCAAGTTACTCCTATCAGCGCCACGATTACCTTCGTCAGCGCTGGATGTGTCAGCGTTCAAACCTGTATCAGCGCCCAATGTTTCTTTGAAAGTTCCTTCCAAGTTTAATGGTGTCACCTTGGATGTATCAATAACTGGGTACTTCTTCAAGTTTGTGAGAGCTTCAGCAACCTGTAAAGACTCACTAAATTGTGAACTCTTCTCTGAACTCTTCTCACTAGCTGTATGAATCAGCTCATCCTCCTCATCCTCTTCATCCTCTCCTTTGGAAGATTCCTCCATTAGACTCCTGCTACTTGGATTCTCCAAAACAGTCACACGCTCCCTCAAAGCTTGGAGTTCACGTCCCTGGGTGTTGACAATTTGTACAAGGCTGACATTTTGCTTTTGCAAGCTAATGACAGCAGCCGTCAATTCAATTATTGTCATAGGTTCCAATCTGCCCTCAGCTAGAATGGGGATTTGACCTCCCAAAATAGAATCATGGGGCATGGATGAGGTCTTAATGATGTTGGGACTGTCTTGACCAGCATCTAAGCCTGTGTCAATAGCCCCAGCCTCACCCATGTCACCAGCCACACTTGTGGAGGTGGTTCTCTCTGCTACAAGGCTAGGATCACTAGAGGAGAACACTCCAGTAACCCTTTGGCGTTTAGTCAACCTAGATTGTAATTGGGTGGAAGATGAAGTAGATTGTGTGGGTGTGGGTTGATTAAGGGGTGTTTGGGATTGTTCAGGGATTGTATCAGTGTTGGGATTGGCTGTGTCAGCGCCCACATTGTGAATGTCAGCGCTGGGTTGGTCAATGTCCATGTGGTCTGGGGAAGGTAATGGTTCATCAATAGGCTCAAGTTGGGGTTCAGGTGCTGGTTGAGGTTGTGGTTGTGGTTGTGCAGCCGGAATTACTTCAAGCATGGGTTGGGTAAGAGGTATGGGGTCGTTTGTGGAGCTCATTTTAGCAAAAATGGTTTTCTGTTGTTTAGGGATCTCATAAAAAGTGTCATGATCCCTAGAACAATATTCTTGTAAATCAAAGACCATTTGCAAAAATCTAGGGTAAGCCAAAGTCATTTTACTTTCCTTGTTTTTACACATCCCTTCAAAAATCATTTTTGAAAAATTATACTTAAGCCCACGTGTTATACAAACCAAAGCACTTGCTATTGACCTGTTTATTTCATTAAAAGAAGTACATTTTGGACTTAAGCATTGTAAAAGGACATGTATCAAATATTTCCAGTCAGAGGGAAATTCCTGCTTATGATATTTATTTAAAGTGACATCAGCAGGAATAGGATAACCCAATTCCCTAAGACCTTGTTCTATTGTTGCAATGGCAAGGGTAGTCACACCATCAGCGTCATCAAGACGCAAAGCTTGGCGAACCAAAGCTTCAGTGACCACCCATGTTCTTCCATGAACAGTAGATGTTAATGTGGTCACTCCATTAGTTGTTGTGGAACTAACATTGTTCCAAAACTGTCTAATGTGTGCGACAGGGACTAATGGTGTATGAGAGAGTGCATACCTCAATGAAGATGCATTTAAAAATGCCACCATCTGTGAATACTGAGGAAACAAATCATCATCAGCAGTCAAGTAAGCTACCATATTGTGTTGGCTCTTGAAATCCAATGTTAAATTCTTTGAGTTGAATTTGGGTGCCATGTTTGAAAGCTGTTTAAGTTACGTGAGATGGGAAAAATCTAGGAGAAAAATGTTAGACAAGAAAATATGAATACCTAGAATAAAAGGATTAGCCAAATTTATAGGAGAGAAGTATGATTTTGATTGGTCAAAAATGAGGCGGTTATATTCAAAGAGCAATCATGAAAATATTGAATCAAATATAACTTATCTCATGCATTAATTAAAAGTAACTTCTCCCCAAAATTACGGCCAAAGATTAGTCAAAAATAACAACTGGGTAGGGCCCACTAGGTGTCAACGGTCAAAAGTAGCCCATCAGCGCCCAACGGCTATATTTTCTTGTCAGTGTTTGCCTAAAGCCTTGTCAGCGTCACGATTGGACGTAACAGCGTTTGGAGAAAAACTTGTCAGCGTCTAAAAATAAAAATATTTAAAAAGAAAAAGACCTTAACAAAGTAATTTATCCTAAGGGAAATATCTTATAAGTTGATAATAATTACTGGGCGGCAAGCACTGTCCATTTATGCACACTTGCATAAGCAAGATAGACACAAATGTCCTCTAGAGTCCCTTGCTAACCAAAATACTTACCAACAAAGTTATTTCATAAAATTCTTTGTAACTCCCAGGTAAACCCATATCCAAAGTATTCCCAAGTCTCCCATCAGACCACAACCAAGTCTAGGCCAGAAATGTCTTGGCAGCATGCATAGATTGTCACCTTTGCATGCTACAGTGCCTCATGGTTTAGTAAAACTAACCCATACTCACCTGTGGACACAATCTATAATTGTGATAAGAGTATTATAAGAATACCCAAGAGTCCTAAAGGTTCCTTAAACCTCCCCTTAAACTATGATACATGAGTTCTCAAAATAAATATATGAACATTAAAAATTTATGTCAAGATAGGAATATAAATATTCCAACCATCATCCATAAACAAAACATGTCCAAATAGCTCTTCAAAGATCCATAAGCAACTCTGTATCCAATGGCATAAAGCTACCATTACCTGCACATTTAGATGAAAACCACAAAACTAACATTTGTTGCTGACAGCGTCCCGACAACACTTATCAGCGTTGAAGAAACTCTTGTCAGCGTTAGACAATAATATCTCTAATAACGGCAAAATAACCCTTGACAGCGGTACAATTACCTTTGTCAGTGTTAGAAAAATAATGTGGAAAATCTAAATCATCACAAAGACCAATAACAATGCATTATCCTGTACATACTTTTACAAAAAGGTTCCAAAACACATATTAAGTGAGATTAACCATTCCAATATTTGTTACCAAATATTGAAATCTTCCAGCATCAAAAGGTTTAGTTAATAAATCAGCTACATTATCTTCTGTATCTACCCTATCTGGTTGTATTAAACCTTTCTCAAAGCAATCTCTTATAAAATGATGTCTAATTTCTATGTGTTTGGTTTTAGAATGATGTACAGGATTTTTAATAATGCATAAAGTACTGTTATTGTCTACAAAAATCTTGGTATGCATAAAATTATACCCATAATCCAACAGCTGGTTCTGAATCCATAAGACTTGTCCACAACAAGCAGCTGCAGCCACATATTCTGCTTCAGTTGTAGAGTTTGCCACCACTGTTTGTTTCTTGCATTGCCAAGATATTAATCTGCTCCCAAGAAATTGGCATCCACCAGTTGTGGATTTCCTATCAAACTTGTCACCACCATAGTCACTGTCTGAATATGCAATAAGATCCAATGGAGAATCCTTTGGGTACCATAATCCAAGATCTGGATAACACCTTAGGTACCTAAAAATTCTCTTCACAGCAAAAAGGTGACATTCTTTGGGAGTCACTTGATGGCGTGCACATGCACACACAGCAAACATGATGTCAGGTCTTGAGGCTGTAAGATACATCAATGATCCAATCATTGATCTATAGTGCCTAACATCCACATCCTTTCCAGCTCCAATTTTACCCCAAGGGTGTTGCATATCCATAGGAGTGGAAGCCTCCTTCTCATGTGGAGAAAAACCATATTTCTTCAAGATTTCAGCTACATACTTGTCTTGGGAGATGAAGATACCATCTTCTTTCTGCTGAACTTGTAACCCTAGAAAGAAGTTCATCTCACCCATTGCACTCATCTTGAATTTATCTGTCATGAGCTTGGAAAAGTCCTCACTCATTTTTGGATCAGTAGACCCAAAAATAATATCATCAACATAGACCTGCACAAGTAACACATGTTTTCCTTTCTTCTTTGTAAACAGTGTCTGATCTATGGTGCCCCTTTTGAAACCATTTTCCACCAAGTAGGTGGACAATGTACCATACCATGCTCTAGGGGCTTGATGAAGTCCATACATTGCTTTCTTCACTCTATAAACCTTGTCTGGATTTTCAGGATCTTCAAAACCAGGAGGTTGCATGACATATACCTCCTCAACAATTGTCCCATAGAGGAAAGCACTCTTCACATCCATTTGGTAAACAGTAAAATTCTTACAAGAGGCATAAGCTAGAAAAATTCTTATAGCTTCAATTCTTGCAACTGGTGCAAAAACTTCTTCATAATCAATTCCTTCCTCTTGTGTATATCCCTGAGCTACCAAACGTGCCTTGTTTCTGACCACAATGCCTCTATCATCTTTCTTGTTCCTTAGAACCCATCTTGTCCCAATTGGTCTCACATATCTAGGACAATCAACCAGCTCCCAAACATCCTGTATAGCAAATTGGTGAAGCTCATCCTGCATTGCTTCCACCCAACTTGGTTCGTTGAGAGCATCAAAAATCTTCTTGGGTTCTTCCTGTGACAGAAAACAGGCAAACAAACATGCTTGTACAAGAGGGGTATCAACCTTCTTGTGTATATTGGCAATAAATCCACCAAGACCCTGATGGGATCTTCTTGTCTGAACTGGAGCCATAACATCACCAATGATTTGAGATGTGGGGTGATCCTTTGCTGTGGAAGTGAGAACTCCTCCTTCAAAGAGTCTGGTGTCCTCAATTTCACGCTCCATGTTGCCAATATCTTCTTCAGATTCTTCTTGATCAACAGAAATCTCTTCATGCACATTAGAAGGTCCACCCTGTTCAAAATGGGAAGAGAAAAGATGTGCAAAGGTGTCATCAAACTCTGAACCTTGCTTGTCAGCGTTTGGGCTAACAACGCTTGAACTGCTTGTGTCAGCGTCTGATCCATCAGCGTCTGAATTGCTCTTGTCAGCGCTTGATTTCCCTTTGTCAGCGCCTGATGAAGTATGCATGTTTGTAATTGGTGGTATTTGAACACCACCATTATCTTTCCTAGCAGCAGTAGCAGCAGCATAATACTCATCTGTCCATATGGGAAGTGTAACATATTCTTGTATGGGAGATGATGTAACTGCTGGTGGTCCATCCTCCTTTGCAACCTGTATACCTGAAACATTACCAATTCTCTTTTCCAAAACACTTGAAGTTACCTTCACAATGTCTGGATCAGTAACAGGCATATAATTTAAAGCTCTAGATAAAGGTTCTAAGTCAAACAACCAATTTGGACCACTTGCAGGATCACTAGGTTTACTCTCTAAAAACCTAACATGTACTTTTTCAAGTATACGTTTTTCCTTTTTAATGTAAACCCTATATCCTTTACTCTGCACTGAATAACCCATGAAGTAGCCTTCATCACCTTTTGAATCAAATTTACCTAGGGCCTCACTAGTTTCTAAAACAACTACATGACAACCAAATGGCTTGAGAAAGCCAATATTGGGCTTCCTTCCCCAAAGTAATTCATAAGGTGTCTTATTATGTATCTTGTTGACCAATGCCCTATTTTGAACATAACAAGCTGTGTTAACAGCTTCAGCCCAAAATGCTATAGGAAAGTGGGCATCAGCCAACATGGTTCTGGCTGCTTCAATAAGGGTCCTATTCTTTCTTTCAGCAACCCCATTTTGCTGTGGGGTTCTAGCTATGCTAAACTGCCTAGTAATCCCTTTCTTGGCACAAAAATCATCTAACAACTGATTTCTAAACTCACCCCCATTGTCACTTCTAATAATCTTGACCTCATTACCATTCTTCTTTTCAATTTGGGTAATGAAATTAATCAGACTTTGGGCAGTTTCACTTTTCTTGGCTAAAAAGAAAGTCCATGTAAACCTGGAATAATCATCAGTGATAACAAAACAATATGATTTTCCCTTCAAACTTTCTATATTAGTTGGACCAAAGAGGTCCATATGCAATAAGTGAAGTGGTTTAGAACTAGAATGCACCTGTTTAGACCTGAATGAGACCTTGTGCTGCTTGCCCTTAAGACATGCAACACAAGAGTGGTCATTGTGGAAAGCCTTCTCAGGCAAACCATCAACTAAACCAAGCCTCACAAGTCTATTGATATTCTTAAAGTTTATGTGCCCTAATCTCCTGTGCCAAAGATTACTTTCATCTACTGAGGCTTTAGCATACAGACATGACATTTTATTATTTATCTTAATTCCATTAAGATTCACATTATATATGTCTTTATGCCTTGGTGTTCTAAAATCTATGTATTTCTCCTCAGGGAGCTTATAATCTTTGCTTAACACCAAGCACTCAGTATCTGTGAAAAGAACCTTATTTTTGTTATCACACACTTGTGATACACTAAACAAATTATAATCCAGTTCTTTTACCAGGAAGACATTCTCAAATCTTAGATTGTTGGTGACAAGGGTTCCTTTTCCTGTGATTGTTCCATAGCCCCCTCCAAAGTATACCTTATCACCATCTTGAATAGGAGAGAAATTGGTCAGATAGTCTTCCTTTCCTGTCATGTGCCTTGAGCATCCACTATCCCAGTATCCATAATCATTGATCTTCTTCTGAATGCCCTGCACATAAAGAAAACACATTAGTTTTCTTTGGGAACCCAAGCCTTGGAAGACTTGGATTCATTTGGTTGTTCAACAAGAACAGACTTGGTTCTCATAACAACCCCATTTTCATCCCTGTTTGAATGAAATTCCCAGTTAACCCCAATTGGTGTTGACAATGCCTTTGAAATATAATGAAATCTGTTGCATGTCATAGAAATACCAGCAGAATTAGGGTTCTGGTCTTGTTTTGGTCTCCATGTTAAGCTAGTAGAAGCTTTAGACCTATTTCCCTGTGGTTGCAAATACCTAGGTTTAGCAGTGTGTCTGTCAGCGATGAAATTTCTCTTGTCAGCGCCCCGATTGCTCTTATCAGTGTTGAACCTAGGGTTTGCTACAGGAACCCATTGCCTATTTGACCAAGTGTTTGACTTTTGAAAAGGTCTTAGGTCTTGTGTGTTAGACCCTTTAGAAAAGAATGGGGCTGGTCTAACAACTTGTGAACTCATGCTCACAAAGGTATTGGGTCTGACAGTGTTTGACCTATGTTGACTTTTGTCAGCGCTGAAATGGTTCCTATCAGCGTTGACATTGGAAGCGTTGACACATTTGTATGCCAAATGTGAGAAGCTACCACATGTGTAACAAGCTTTTCTAGACATAGTCTTAGATCTAGAAGCAAAGAAGCCTGTTCCATGGTTACTAACTTGGCTTTTTGGTGACCTGGTATTTCTATACATCTCTGCATACTTAACACTAGGCTTACTAACAGTTTGTGGGCCAAGGTCAACAGCTTTGCCAGTGGTAGGGTGTGTGATCTTAATAGGTTTACGATCAATGGACTCATCAATTGGTATCATGTTTGGTGTGGGCTCATTTGGACTTTCACACAACAACCCTCCCTTAACAAACAAGGTGTGGTTTGCTTTCTTCCACTCATCTAGGTCAGTTAGCTTTTGCTTGTATTCCTCAACTGGGGAAGGCACTCTAGGTGGAGGAATGAATTCCTCCTCTTGGCATTCTGGCAAGCCAGTCCAAGATAAGTCCTTTGATTGGATACCATAGAAATCCCCAGCTGGTGGTGGAACACCAGTATAGTTATTCATCCCAATCCCACTCATATCCTTAGAGTCTCTTTGTTTACTAACACACTCTCCTAGGGTTTGTGTGGCCTTATCAAATCTCTGGATTTTAAGACTCACATTATCTTTATTTTTGTTAGCCTCCTCTAACTGAGCTATCAAATCAAGATTAACCCTATTTACTATATCTTGAACATCCTTACTCTGATGCAACTCATGTTTTAAGATATTTATTTGAAATCCTTTAAATCAAACTCCATTTTCTTATACTCAGCTACTGTCTTTTCTGTTTGGGTAAGAGCAATTTGATAATTAGATACTTTGCATCTTTCAGTACTTGCCTCATCTAATAATTTAACTATCTCTTGTTTTAATTTTTCAGTATTTAAACGACAACCCTTAGAACAGAAAGCATCATCATATACCTCATTATCTGATGAAGAGGAGGAGTGTGCCATGAGAGCATATTCAACATGCTCTTCTTTAACTTCAGCAACCAAAGCTCTGTCCTCTTCCTCATTCTTAGCCATCCAGCTCCAATCCCATTCTCCAACACCATCAATTTGTTGAACAGCAACCATGGCCTTGGGATCTGGGCTCTTAATCATTTGGCTTGAAGGTTTCCCAGCATCAGATCTTCTTGGAGATCTACATTCCCTCATAAAGTGCCCCATCCTATGACAGTTGTAGCACTCAACCTTGGACTTGTCAAAGCCAGCAACATCCTTAGCATTAAAGGTCATCTTCTTCTTGAACCTTTTATTGAACCTGTTTGCTCTTAAACTTACAAGAGCCATAGTCCACTTGATGTCCATCTCTTCCAATTTTTCATCACTTATCTGCTCAAGATCTTCATATGTAATCCTTGAATCACTGGGCAAAGAAGCAATGAATGCACACACAGTATCTAGATCAAAACCAGCAGGTTTAATTCTATCAGCGCCATGATTGTGTGTGTCAGTGCTTGAGTATAAAGCGTTGACAGGATATGATCCAGCGCTGACAGATTGACATCCAACGCTGACACCTTGTGATCCAGTTGCTGAATGTCCATAGAAGTTCATGGAATCAAATTGGCCTTCACTTTGTGAGAAGAAGGCCATGTTGTTGCTGGAAGATTTATTATCACTTTCCAATTGCCATTCATTCTCCAACAGTCTTAGTTTGTTGAAGATGTCATCAAACCTGGAAGTCTTGTGGGTATTATTGACAAGAATGGATCTTGTCTCAATCTTCCATACATCTCCAAGGCTTTTGAGAAAAGTAGCATTCAATTCAGGGTCATCAATCTGTTTTCCCATGAAGGAAAGTTGACTTGTGATGTCAAGAAGTCTACTTCTCACACTGCTGAGATTCTCATTAGGTTGAGCTTTAAAGACAGCATACTCATGCAATAGTTGCTTCTTCTTTTCTTCTTTTGTGTCAGCATTGCCACCATGTGCTACTTCAAGAGCTTCCCAAAGCTCTTTTGCAGACTCAAAACGTTTGTACTTGTGCTGATTCTCATGACCTAGGGCATGTTTCAAGATGTTCAAGATTTTCATGTCCACCCTCTTCTTGGCTATATCTTCAACAACTACAGCTCTCCCATCTCCAGGCTTTTCCACCTTATCAGCTTCAGGACAATTAGGAACAGCTGTCCTTGTGGCAATTGCAGCAGTAATCTTTGCTGCTTTATCGAATGTGTTCCTATATTCGATAATCTCCCAAAGAGTGTAGTCATGAATAGCTATGTATTGCTCAAAATTTGACTTCCAAAGTTCAAAGTTCCTGGCATCAAACATGGGAATTTTGATACTAGGGTTTGAGAAGTTGTTTTGTAGCAAAGAAGCAGGTTGATCTGTGCCAGACATGATGATTTTAGGGTTTTGAGAATTTAGGGTTTTTAGGGTATGGTGTTTTAGGGTTCTTGCGTTACTTAAAGATCAAAAGTTTCTCAACAAGCTCTGATACCACTTGTTGATCCCAAACTTAGATCGATTAAGCTTTGTGTATACGAGATTAGATCAAGTACTACACGTAGAGAAACCTTTGCTTATGAATAAAGTAACAAAGTGTTATGCGGAATTAACACTTGATCTAAAACACAATGATGTTAAACAAACTTTCACTTGTATTAGAATGATTCTTGTTGATTACAATGAAAGAGCTTAACAATTCAAAACTTATGAAAACTGATATATGACTTTAACCTAAAAGACCTTCTTTTATAGAACAAGAAGTCTTGAACAATAAGCTACGAATCAACTATTCTAGGTAAAGATAATAATAGAAAATACAATGTTGTGCTTATCTTTACCATACATAAATAAAGAAACAAATAAACAAAAGATACGTATGAAGATATTCCATCAGTGTCAATCTTCAAGGCTGTCAGCGTTGACTTCTTCAATGTCAACGCTTGGCTGTCAGCGTTCAATGTCTTCTTATCAGCGTTGACATTCTTCTTATCAGCGTCTAGTGAACTGACCCATATTTTATTCCCAACAGCAAGCTCAATGATGCCACTCGTAAGGATCATTTCCCTCTTCCTTTCATGGATCAAATGCTCGAGCGTTTAGTGGGTAATGACTACTATTGCTTCTTAGACGGTTTCTTCGGGTATTTTCAAATTCCCATCGATCCAAAAGACCGAGAGAAAACCACATTCACTTGTCCTTATGGAACATTTGCTTACAAAAGAATGCCTTTCGGCTTATGCAATGCTCCTGGGACTTTCCAAAGGTGTATGATGGCTATATTCCATGACATGGTAGAAGAAACTATGTAAGTCTTTATGGATGAGTTCCCGGTCTATGGTGATTCTTTCTCATCTTGCCTTGCCAATTTAGAACGTATGCTCAAACGGTGTGAAGACACTCGTCTCGTTCTTAATTGGGAAAAATGCCATTTCATGGTAAAAGAAGGTATTGTTCTTGGACATAAAATTTCCAAAGCCGGTATTGAAGTTGACCATGCTAAAGTCGATGTGATTGCTAAATTACTTCCTCCTTCAACCGTGAAGGGTGTGAGAAGTTTTCTTGGTCATGCGGGCTTCTATCGTCGATTCATTAAATATTTTTCTAAGATCGCTCGCCCGATGACCCACCTCTTGGAAAAAGATACTCCTTTTATCTTTTCTAAAGAGTGTATCGAATCTTTCAATTTTCTTAAGGATAAATTAACTAAGGCACCGGTCTTAGTTACCCCGAATTGGGAGTTACCTTTTGAATTGATGTGTGATGCTAGCGACTTTGCTATTGGAGCGGTTTTGGGACAAAGAATTAACAAACATTTCCAACCAATCCATTACGCTAGCAAGACAATGACGGGGGCCCAATTGCATTATACTACAACCGAAAAAGAGCTTTTAGCAGTTGTATATGCTTTTGAAAAATTTAGCCCCTATCTTGTCCTTTCCACCACCATTCTTTATACCGATCATTCCGCGTTGAAGTACTTGTTAACAAAACAAGATTCTAAACCAAGACTTTTTCGTTGGGTTTTACTCCTTCAAAAATTCAAAATTGAAATTCGTGATAAAAAGTTAGCGGAAAACCTAGCCGCGGATCATCTGAGTAGACTCGAGGATCCTTATCAAGGGGAACTTCCAAATCAATAAATTAATGAATCTTTTCCCCTTGAGGACTTGATGTCTATTACTTCCAATCTTGATGATACCCCATGGTTTGCGGACATCACAAACTATTTGGCGAGTGGATTTCTCATTCAAGGGTTATCGTCCAAACAAAAGAAGAAATTGTTCAAGGATGTGAAAACTTACTATTGGGATGACCCTTATCTCTTTAAACAATGTGCTGATTTGATCATTCGTCGGTGTGTTGATGGGACCGCAGCTTTACAAATCTTGGAAGCTTTCCATAAAGGACCAACCGGTGGTTGGTCCTAATTACACCGCAAAGAAACTTTTTGATTCTGGATTTTATTGGCCCACCATTAATCGTAGTGCACACAAAATGGTTAAGCATTGTGATGGTTGAAAAAGACAAGGCAAGATCACACATAAAGATGAGATGCCTCAAAATTTCATCCAAGAGTGTGAAATCTTTGACGTATGGGGCATCGACTTTATGGGGCCATTTCCATCATCAAAAGGGAATAAGTACATCCTCGTAGTCGTTGACTACGTTTCTAAATGGGTTGAAGCAAAGGTGTTAATGCAATAATGACTAAAAACGTTACTTGCATTTTTTGGTCTCGCTTAGTTTTGATTACGACAATATGTAAAAACAAGCATTTACGAAAACAACGAAAAACGAATTCTTGAGTTCAAGTATTTTTCATTTTACCCATTTTCACTTAAGGTATGGATAAATAAGTACTAACCTTAATCAAGAGATCAAGTGATTTAATCTTTTCTTAAAACTCACTTTTTATTAAATGTGACAAGTTTTTATTAAACTTTATTTTTAAGAAAATGTTTTATTAAATTAATTATTTGAAATTTGATAATGGCATATTCTTATTCTGTTAAGAATATCCTTTAAGGATATTTTTTATACCCAGATAAGACCTCCACCACTAAAGGACAAAGAGGAGCGTAGTCTAGTCCGGCGGTACCTTAGCGCCTAGGCGGTACCTTATCGATAAGGTACCGCGGGCTGCGATAAGGTACCGCGGGCAGATATAGCCGTTGGCTCCTTTATCCTTTAAATAGTGGACCATTCTCAGCTTTTCACCTCACCTCTTTTGCACATTCATTTCCAGATTCAAACCCCTTCTTTAATTACTCAAATCTTTGATCATTTGTTTGATTATTACTTGTTTAAGAATTGAATCTTGTTCTTCCATCCCTTCCTCTCCAAGTGCAAAGAGAAGAACACTATCCTAGTGAAGTGTTGAGTCCACCACCAAAGATCCATTGAAGATCAAATTTTATATACTTGTAGTTGTGTCATAGTTGTGAAGATCCAAGTAGTTGTGTCTATTTGGAAGTTGTGTATGTACTAAGTATAGTTGTGTAGATTGGTCCTAGCTACAATTAGGGCTCGACTTTTAGCTTAGAGTCGGAAATTGGTTAAGCGACGTGTACGGTTTTCTCCACCATAAGGAGCTTGTTGGGTAGTGAACTCTCGAGTAAGGAGTACTCGAGGAGTGGGGTAGGAACGAGGAGTGAGCTTCGTTGCCGAACTACTATAAATCCTTGGTGTTCGGTTTGATCTTTCTTTACCCTTAACTCTTTACATTCTTTATTCTTTTTGCATATACATGTGTTAGTATTAGATTAGCTACACTATCATTCTTTATTCTTTGTGGATATATTTTTGTTAGTATTAGTTTAGCTACATTATCATTGTTCATATTGTGCATAAGAAGATTTCACATATTTCCTCAAGCCTAAGTTTTTGAAAAAGGATTTTTGGAAACCATATTTTAACATGTAAATATAAGAAACTATTCAACCCCCCCCCCCTTCTAGTTTCTACAATTGGTATCAGAGCGGGTTGCTCAATAATTTTTAAAGTATATTGTATTTTAAAACTTGAATCGATCTATGGATTCCAACAAGTACTTAGAAGGGCAATCTATGCAAAGACCACCACTTTTTGAAACCGATAGTTTTATTTATTGGAAAAATAGATTTGAAACTTATGTGAAATCAAAAGATTTAGATCTTTGGCATGTTATTACCAATGGTGATTTTTTACCCTTTCAATTTAATGAAGTTTCTAAAACAAAAGAATTAGTCACTTTTGAGAAAGCTAATGATGATACTAAAAAGAAACTTTCAAAAAATAATGAGGCTAAAATGGTGATTTATAATGCTTTGCCTAAGAAAGAGTATGAAAGAATTTTTATGTGTGAAAACGCTAAAGATATTTGGAACACTCTTTTAGTAACCCACCAAGGTAATAGCCAAGTCAAAGAAAGTAAAATCGATCTTCTTGTTCAACAATATGAACAATTTGTCATCTTAGAAGATGAAACTATTGATAGTGCTTTTGCTAGGTTTAACACCATTATTACTAGTCTAAAAGCACTTGATGAAGGTTTTTCTAGCAAGAACAATGTTAGGAAGTTTTTAAGGGCCTTACATCCAAAGTGGAGAGAAAAAGTCACGGCTATTGAAGAGTCGAAAGATCTCTCAACTTTATCACTCGATGAACTCATAGGAAACTTGAAGGTTCATGAAATGATAATTTTGAAGGACTCAGAATTAGTGAAAACCAAGAGTGAAAGGAAATCTCTTGCACTTAAAGCCAAGAAGGCACAAAGTGATCGTGATAGTTCCTCGGAAAGTGATGACGAGGAGTATGCATTGGCGGTGAGAGATTTCAAGAAGTTCTTCAAGAGACGAGGCCAACACGTTAGGCAACCAAACTATGACAAGAAACCATTGTCAAAGAATCGGTTTGTCAAGAACGAAAAAGGTGATAGGAATTGCTTTAGATGTGGTGATCCAAATCACTTCATTGGTGATTGTCCAAAGCCCGCTCGTGATAAGAACCACACGGCATTCGTTAGTGGCGCTTGGAGCGATCGGTGAAGATGATGATGACAACCCCAAAGAGGAGAAATGTCTTATGGCTCACACTTCTAAAGAGGTACATTCCGAAACCGAATATTATAGCAATGATAGTTCCACTTTAGATGATATTGAATTTGAAGGCAAATATGATAGCTTACACAAACTTAGTCTTAAATTCATAGAAAAGAATAAAACCTTAAAATCAACGAAAACTAGCTTGAAAATGAGATCAATGAACTTAGGGAGAAATTGGCTAAACTTGGGAAAAACAAAGAGGTTGATTTAGGTTGCTTAAGTTGTGAGAAACTTAGATTAGAGAATGATGATCTCAAGAGCACCTCCATTAAATTGGAAAAGTTCATGAAAGGTACTAGTGCTCTTGATGATATGTTAAACAAACAAGTTCATTCTAAGGAAAAACTTGGTCTAGGTTTTAACTCAAATGAAGCCTCAACTAGTGAACCAAAACAAGTCAGGTTTTCACAGAAAACACCCTTTGGACGCGGTTCCACATTGTATGGCGTGGTTCCTTATCACTATGGAACCACGGCCATAGATAAGGTACCGCGGCCAGAAGTTGAGTTTTGTGAAAATTCTGAACTTTCTAAAAAATCTAAGTTAAATGAAAAACCAAAGCATCTTACTGTTAATAAGGTTCAATTACCCATACTTGACGACAATGCTATTGGTAAGTTCTATAAGCCGTTAAGTAAACCTCTCATGGGAAATAGAAGTTTATCTAGACTATCTTCTACTCCACCTAGAGTATGGAATGAGTCTAAGCCTAGAAGTAGAACGACAACGCCTACAAGAGATAATCAAAACAACTCACGACCTAGAAGTAAAACTCCAACACCTAGAAGGAATAATAATAACTCTAAACCTAGATCAAACACACCTAGGAGAAGTAATGAAGAACAAAATGGTTACATGAATTACTACCCTCCTCCATTTTGTTCTCCATGGGGAATCCCCTCCTCATTCATACATCCCAACCAAATGCAAGGGATGTTTGGAACTAACAATTTTGGACCCATGAGATATTGGGGACCAAATGTTTGATCTTGTGTGTTGTTACCTAGATATGCTTGGGAATTGATTTGGAGCACGATGAGTGGATTAAGGATAGTGGATGTTCTAAACACATGACGGGTAATCGAAGTTTGTTCTCGCATTACAAAGCATATGATGGAGGTAACGTCACATTCGCTAGTAGTCTACGTGGTAATATCATTGGCAAAGGTACGGTTTCTCTTGACTCCATGACCATTGAAAATGTTGAGAACGTAGATAACTTAGTTTTTAACCTTTTAAGTATAGGTCAAATTTGTGATAATAAGTGTAAGGTCATCTTTTTGGAACATGACAGTGAAATCGTAAAAGATGGAAAAGTCATTGGAAAAGGTGTTAGAAAGCATGGGCTTTATGTCATGAAGGTTAATAAGAAGTCAAAACACAACATATGTCTTGCGACTATAGATGATAGTTCTACTCTTTGGCATAGGAGATTAGGTCACGCTAATATGCGTTTAATTCAATCTTTAGTCTCTAAGGAGTTGGTAAGACACCTCCCCAAGATTAAGTTTGATAGTCACTTTTGTGATGCTTGCAAAGTTGGAAAGCAAGTCCACTCAAGTCATAAAGCCAAGAATTTGGTTTCGACCTCTCGGTGCTTAGAGCTCCTACATATGGATCTCTTTGGACCTTCCGCTATACGGAGTTATGGAGGTAACCTTTATACCCTAGTTATAGTTGATGACTATTCTAGATTCACTTGGACTAGATTTTTGGCATCTAAGAATGAAGCTTTCGATCACTTCGAAATCTTTAGTCGAAGAATTCAAAATCAACGAGGATGTTTAATTTTTTCTATTAGGACGGATCATGGTAGGGAATTTGATAATGAAGTGCAATTTGGTGCCTTTTGTGAAGCTCATGGTATCACCCATAACTTCTCGGCTCCTCGCACTCCACAATCAAATGGGGTAGTTGAAAGGAAGAATAGGACTCTCCAAGAGATGAGTAGGACGATGTTAAACGAGCAATCTTTGCCTCAAAAGTTTTGGTGCAATGTCGTGGATACATCGACTTATATTCTCAACCGAATTCTTATTCGACCTTTCCTAGGAAAGACCCCCTATGAGATTCTTAAAGGTAAGAAACCCTCATTTGAATACTTTAGGGTGTTTGGAAGCAAGTGCTTTATCCTCAACACCAAAGACTACCTTACCAAGTTTGACCCAAAATCTTACGAAGGTATCCTTTTAGGTTATTCCCAAACTAGTAAGGCCTACATAGTCCTAAATAGAACCTCAGGGGTTATTGAAGAATCACTCAACGTAACCTTTGATGAAACCCCTCCTTCGCCCAAGACAACACCACTGGTTGATGATGACTTGGATGAATTAGAAGTAGTTAAAGCCAAAGAGGTTAGAAAAATAGGAGTTGAAGACCTTAGTGTTGAAAACGAAGTAAACATTAAGGAGTCTAGGGATCATACTCTCAATAATGTCATTGGTGACTTAAATCAAAGGACCCTAAGATCTCAAGTCCAAAACCAAAGCAACTTCTTTTGTTTTGTCTCCTTGATTGAACCAAAGAATGTTAAAGAAGCTTTGACGGATGAGAGTTGGGTCATTGCGATGCAAGAAGAATTGAATCAATTCGTTGCCAATGATGTTTGGGAACTTGTTCCTCCACCTAGAAGTTCTACCATGATAGGAACCAAATGGGTATTCAGGAATAAGCTAGATGAGAATGGTGTTGTGTCTCGTAACAAGGCTAGACTTGTAGCTCAAGGCTATAATCAACAAGAAGGGATTGATTATGACGAGACATATGCACCGGTAGCTAGATTAGAATCTATTAGAATCATTTTAGCCTACGCTTGTGCCTTAGATATTAATCTTCAACAAATTGATGTAAAGAGTGCATTTCTTAACGGTTTGATCAATGAGGAGGTATATGTGGCTCAAACTCCCGGCTTCATTGATTTTGAGAAACCGGACCATGTTTACAAGCTTAAGAAAGCACTTTATGGACTCAAACAAGCACCCAAAGCTTGGTATGATAGACTTAAAGCGTTTCTTGTTAAACATGAGTATACCATAGGAATGGTAGACAATACACACTTTACAAAGAAGAAAGGTCCTCACCTCATAATCGTATAAATATATGTTGATGACATTATATTTGGCTCAACTTGTCAAGAATTGTGTGATGACTTTGCCAAAATCATGCATGATGAGTTTGAAATAAGTATGATGGGAGAACTTAACTTCTTTTTAGGACTCCAAATTAAACAAATGGACGATGGTATTTTCTTTAGTCAATCTAAGTACGCTAAAGAAATGCTAAAGAAATTTGGATTAGAAGAATCTAGACCAATGAAGACCCCTATGGCCTCGGATACTAAACTCACCGTAGATGATGATTGTGAGTCGGTAGACAACACCAAATATAGAGGTATGATTGGTAGTTTGTTTTACCTAACGGCAAGTCGACCGGATATCATGTTTAGTGTTTGCCTTTGTGCTTGCTTCCAAGAGGCTCCCAAAACCTCTCACCTTGAAGCGGTTAAGCGTATCTTCCTATACATTAAAGGCACTATACATTTAGGATTATGGTATCCTAAAGGGACCGGCGTAGAAACCATTGTCTACGCGGACTCGGATCATGCGGGAGACTATGTGCACCGGAAAAGCACTAGTGGAGTTTGTACCTTCATGGGTTGTTGTTTAACTTCTTGGTTCTCCAAGAAACAAACCGCTCTTACGATATCCACCACGAAAGCCGAGTATGTGAGTGCCGGAAAAGCATGCCAACAAGCTCTATGGATGAAGCAAGCGCTTGTTGATTACGGGATTTCTCTTGATGATGTTCCCATCATGTGCGATAATAAAGGCGCTATAGACCTAAGCAAGAATCCCGTGAAACATTCGCGAACCAAACACATAGAAATTAGACACCATTTCCTTAGGGATAATGTTCAAAAGGGGAACATTACTATTGAAATGGTGCCCTCCGAGGACAACTTAGCCGATATCTTCACTAAGCCACTTAAGAGGGAACCTTTTAATTACTTGCGTCTAGGTCTAGGATTACTGGAACATCTTCCTTAAATTCTTTTCTTCTTGTGTGTTTTCTATTACCACTTTGAGTCCTTGAGTCTTTTAAAATCCTTTTGAAAAATCTTCTCCTCTCCTTTTCAAAACTCTCAAAGTCTCTTTCGAAAATGGTTGAGAAATTCATTTGACATTGTTAATTCAATCTAAAAACGATTTTTCATAGATTCTCGCTATTAATGTAGAGCTTACTAAATTCATATGTATGATTCTCTCAAACATAGTAAGAACAAGATTGAATCATGGAGGATCATTGTGTCATGACTTAAGGTCTTGTCTTACACACCTCCTACATTGATTTTTTTAATCCATGTATTTTGGTCAAATCTCTATTTGGTAAGTTTGCATATGTTTTCTTTGTCTATTTTTTCTTTTAAGCACATCCCTATGATAAGTTAGACTAGAAAAATAAGATTTGCTGAAAAATCTTTCTCCAAACACCAAACCCTGCTTCTGCAGGCGGTTCCATATGTGAACCGTGGTACCTTATTGATAAGGTACCGCCACCATAGATAAGGAACTGCCTACAGTGGCCTTCCTTTTTCGGGTTTTTGTCTGAAACTCCATATTTGCTCCAACTTTTTTGAGAATCTTTGTTTCAAACCCTTTGACCACCCTAAAAATACCCTAAGCCTTCCCTATTTAAACCATAAGCATTTTGCATTACTTCACATCCAAAATGTCTTATTCTCCCAATGAAAGCCTTGAATCTCCTCCATTTTCTCCAATTGCTTTCAATCCAAACCTACCCAAGAACACTCTTAATCATATTTCTCCTACCAAGAATGTTGATTGTGGAACTTCCTTTCTTCCACCACCACCCTTTAGTGTTCTTCCTCCTTCTCATGATAATGTCATGCACCATGGAACATATTGTCATTGTTGTCAATATCAACATCTTGCTATGGCACACATCTATGAGGAGTTGAGCTACATCAAGAGTCTCTTAATCAAGCCTCCTCTTTACTTTGATTATGAGATCTCCAACAAGCCACCACCACCACCCTCTGCTATTACCTTGTCTTTCATATAAGCATTGATTGCTTATCCTCAAGACACCAAATTCAAGCAAATCTTAGAACTCTAGAATAACTAGGATTAGATTTATGCTTTTGGCTTGTTTCTTTTTCCATACTTCTTTGTATGATGTCTCTTTAGTAACCTATCTTAGATCTTTGTCTTTGTGTTTTCTTCTCTTTTAATTTTCTTTATGTGACCTATTGCTATATATTGTTGGTTGTTTGTTTTGTTCAACTAACCCTTCTATGTAGCTTGTCACCATATCTCGATTCCCCGGTGCCTCAAGCTAGGGGGAGTAAGCACCAAGGGGGAGTCTTTGCAAAGTCCTTTCTTCAACACCGGCTTACGCAACCTTTTTGCTTCGACAAAGGGGGAGAAATGAATAAACTCGTCTTCGAAAATCTTGTTTTTGTGTGATTGAGTTTATGTATTGTCGGAATCAAAAAGGGGGAGATTGTTAATGCAATAATGACTAAAAACGTTACTTGCATTTTTCGGTCTCGCTTAGTTTTGATTACGACAATATGTAAAAACAAGCATTTACGAAAACAACGAAAAACGAATTCTTGAGTTCAAGTATTTTTCATTTTACCCATTTTCACTTAAGGTATGGATAAACAAGTACTAACCTTAATAAAGTGATCAAGTGATTTAATCTTTTCTTAAAACTCACTTTTTATTAAATGTGACAAGTTTTTATTAAACTTTATTTTTAAGAAAATGTTTTGTTAAATTAATTATTTCAAATTTGAAAATGGCATATTCTTATTCTGTTAAGAATATCCTTTCAGGATATTTTTTATACCCAGATAAGACCTCCACCACTAAAGGACAAAAAGGAGCGGAGTCTAGTCCGACGGTACCTTAACGCCTAGGCGGTACCTTATCGATAAGGTACCGCGGGCTGTGATAAGGTACCGCGGGCAGATATAGCCGTTGGCTCCTTTATCCTTTAAATAGTGGACCATTCTCAGATTTTCACCTCACCTCTTTTGCACATTCATTTCAAGATTTAAACCCCTTCTTTAATCACTCAAATCTTTGATCATTTGTTTGATTATTACTTGTTTAAGAAGTGAATATTGTTCTTCCATCCCTTCCTCTCCAAGTGCAAAGAGAAGAACACTATCCTAGTGAAGTGTTGAGTCCACCACCAAAGATCCATTGAAGATCAAATTTTATATACTTGTAGTTGTGTCATAGTTGTGAAGATCCAAGTAGTTGTGTCTATTTGGAAGTTGTGTATGTACTAAGTATAGTTGTGTAGATTGGTCCTAGCTACAATTAGGGATCGACATTTAGCTTAGAGTCGGAAATTGGTTAAGCGACGTGTACGGTTTTCTCCACCATAAGGAGCTTGTTGGGTAGTGAACTCTCGAGTAAGGAGTACTCGAGGAGTGGGGTAAGAACGAGGAGTGAGCTTCGTTGCCGAACCACTATAAATCCTTGGTGTTCGGTTTAATCTTTCTTTACCCTTAACTATTTACATTCTTTATTCTTTTTGCATATACATGTGTTAGTATTAGATTAGCTACACTATCATTCTTTATTCTTTGTGGATATATTTTTGTTAGTATTAGTTTAGCTACACTATCATTGTTCATATTGGGCATAAGAAGATTTCACATATTTCCTCAAGCCTAAGTTTTTGAAAAAGGATTTTTGGAAACCATATTTTAACAAGTAAATATAAGAAACTATTCAACCCCCCTTCTAGTTTCTACAAAAGGTTTTACCTACAAACGAAGCGAGGGTGGTTGTGAACTTTTTGAAACAATTGTTTGCTCGATTTGGTGTCCTCGTGCTATCATTAGTGATCGCGGGACTCATTTTTACAATGATCAATTTGCACGAGTCATGGCTAAGTATGGTGTCAATCACTGACTTTCCACCGCATATCATCCACAAACAAATGGTCAAGCCGAGATTTCTAACCGTGGTCTTAAGAGAATCTTAGAACGTACAGTGGGAGAGCATTGTGCCTCATGGGCCGATAAGTTAGATGATGCTTTGTGGGCTTTCCGTACCGCATATAAGACATATATTGGTTTCACTTCATATCGTCTTGGGTACGGAAAGGCATGCCACCTCCCCATTGAGTTGTAGCATAAGGCTTATTGGGCCTTGAAATGGGCTAATTTTGACATCAACAAAGCCGGTGTTCTTAGGAAAATCCAACTCAATGAACTCAATGAACTGAGGAATGAAGCTTATGAGAATTCACTGATCTATAAGGAGAAAACCAAGCTCATTCATTATTCTAAGATTAAGAACCGAGATTTTCACATAGGTGATCAAGTTTTACTCTTTAACTCTCAGTTGAAAATCTTTTCGGGCAAGCTTAAGAGCCGTTGGTCTGGTCCATTCACCGTCACCAAAGTCTTCCCTTATGGCACCATTGAGATTTCTCAACCAAATGGGCCAAACTTTAAAGTGAATGGCCAGCGTGTTAAGTTGTACTTTGGTGAGGACATCTCTCATGAGATGATTCCATCCCTCACCACGTTTCCCTTGAATTAGTTTTGGGACGAGTCAGGATCGTGACTTGGTTAACAAAAACAAGCGCTTCTCGGGAGGCAACCCGATGATCTATCATTTACCCGTTTTCATAATAAGTGTAGGGGAGCTACATAGGTGTTTGTTGTCTTGTTTCTTATGATATGCAGGGATTAAAGCTTCAAAGAGCACTTTTGATGACATTTGACGACCCGTGTACCCGTCTTCCCGGTTCTATCATTAATAAGTGTGAAAACACTTATCCTTTTACCACTTATTTCCAATAATAACAAGACCAAAACGTGTGATTTATGTCGTAAAAGTCGGAATTATGCGTGGTTTGTGTTTTTATTATGTTTTAGGACCAAAATATGAAAAAGGAAGAAAACACGGGCTTTCACAGGCTTTTATTGAAGAAAATGGGAAAAGACGAAGTCAAAAGATCAAGAGTGCAAAAAGAACGGAAGTCCAAGGCCTATTCTGAAGATTTATCGAAGAAAAAGTCAAAAGACGGAAGTTTAACGAAGTCGAAGAACTTAAGTCTAATAGAAGAAGAAAATTAAAAAGACAAGTTCAAATCCCGAGACGACAAAGACGAAGAATTAAAGTCGAGTCGAGAAAACGTGAAGAAAGCAAGAAAGAAGATGCAACACATGCACTCCTTCCCTATAAATACCCTCCTAATAGTCATTAGGAGGGGGTTAGAGTTTTTAGTTAATTTTTCACTTTTTAGTTTTCTCTAGTTTTAGAGAGAGAAAGTCTTAAACTTTCTCTCACTAGTTCATCTTTTTCTTTTAATCTTTCAAGATTAAACACTTTTGTATTGCTTATTTCATTAATCAAAGTTCTATTTTAAGCTTTTATTTCTTAATCTCATTCTACTTTTCTTTGATTTAAGGTTGATTTTGGTGCGTATATCATAAGATCCGTGTTGTTCTAATTGATTTCGTGCTTAAAAAGTTAATCTTTTGATCATTTTATAAGTTTTCATTTGATTAAGCTTTAAGACTTTTGTGCATATTGGCTTATTTTTATGATTAGCTTATTTTTCTCATTAAAAAGTTTTATTAAAAAGTTTATGTTTTTATTGTTTAATCCAAAAAGTTACTTAATTTCGGTTTGATAAGTTGATTCTAGTGCTTATTTGATCTGGTTTAGGTATTGATTCGGGTTAGTTTTGAGATAAGCTCTCAAATATAGCTTATTCACTTGCTAACCGAATTCCACAATTTTAGGAAGAGGTGCGAACACCCCTTTCCGATTGGCCTTTACTTTCCGAGCAGCCCCCTCCCTTATTCCGATTGAACCAATCGGATTAGGGTTTGTAAATTCCGATTGGTACCACTAGTATTCCGATTGGGAATTTGTTGCGTATTCCGACGGGTGGGAGTATAACATTCCGATTGGCCCTATTTTGTGTATTCCGATTCATGCATATCTGTAACATTCCGATTGAAGGGTTTTTCCAATCATTCCGATTGGTGTTCATTGTCCAATATTCCGATTGATTCCATTTTGGTGGATATTCCGACCAGTTTTACCAGTATTCTGATCAGCCGATCGGAAAACATTCCGATCGGGGGTTCTTTTGGCTTGATTTGGTTCTTTCGATATCACTTTCTTATAGTACTTTTTATTTTCTGAAAATTTTCCAAGTGTTAGTTTTATTTAGTGAGTTAGTACTTTTCCATTATCACCTTTAAGTTTCCATGCATTCATTTTACTTGTCATTTCAATATTAATCTTTTAACTTCCTTTTTACTCATCGACACTTTAATTACTTGCTATTAGTTAAAAACAAATCAACCAAACCATTGATTCACCAAAAGACGATTGAGTCGCACTTAAGACCGGTTTTTCAATTCGAAAAGATCGGAACAACAAACTTTCATACTAGGCCTCAAAACCAAGTATTAAATGGCGCCGCTGCCGGCTCTTTTCGTTAAGATAAACGGTTTCTAGTGAGAGACGCATTGAATTTTGGGATCCGTTCTTTGAACGTTATTTTCATTGCTAAAAAATTTCCAAAAATCCCTAAAAAAAATATAAAACTCTTCAAAAATACAAAAACATTAAAAAAACCTATAAAAACCAAAAAGATTATATAGATATTCTCTTTGTGTATATTTTTCTTCTGCAGGTGCATGCGTACTAGATCTACGAATTATTCTGAGCCCGAGAATCGTGAAGATTTAGATATGGCTGGTGTTAACAACAACAATAATCACCCACCTCAACACAATTTGAATAACAACAACAACAACAACAACAACAATGTCCTTCAACCTGATTTACGAACCATGGAGGAATTGTGCCAACCCACCATGAACGGACGCGGAGGCCCGATTGTGCCAATGCACGTCACGGCTCAGGAGTTTTCGTTGAAGCATCATATGATACAACAAGTGCAAACGAACCCATTTCGTGGAATTCCGGATGATGATGCCAACAAACACCTCGACAAATTCATTACCATGACCCAAAGCATAAAGTGCTCCGGTGTTTCTATGGATGACCTTCGCCTTCAACTTTTTCCACACTCGCTTTCTCACCATGCCGAAAAATGATTTGACCGTCTTCCTAAGAATTCTATTCATACGTGGAATGACATGACTCAACGCTTTTTATCGCGCTACTTTCCCCCATCCATGGTCACTAGCCTTCGTAACCAAATCAGTGGATTTATGCAAGAGAATGATGAATCGCTTTTCGATGCTTGGGAACGCTACAATGATTTGATCGACCGCTGTCCTAATCACAATATGCTCCCCGTCACTCTCATTGACACCTTCTACAATGGTCTCACTTTTCGTGATCGTGACACGATCAATGCCGCCGCCGGTGGTACTTTTATGAAAAGGAGACCGGAGGAGTGTCGAGAGTTGATTGAAAACATGACTACTCACCACAAGAATTGGGATTCTTCCGCATCCTCAAGATCTAATCAAAGAGTCAATGTTTCGTCTACTTCTTCCACCACCAACTCATCTGTTTTGGAACGTGCTATTCTTGATATTAACAAAAGTCTCCAAATTTTGACTTCTAACCAAACTCAACAAGCTAAAGCTGTTGTTATCTCTTGTGACACATGTGGTGGTCCTCATTCCTACAATGAGTGTCCTTCTACTCACGGAAATTATTCTGAAGACGTTAACGCAACATACGGTACTTATCCCACGGGAGGCTATCAAGCTCGCCCTCAAGGAGACCGTAACTTGCTAAGTTATCGATCCAACAATTATCTTGCTCCCCCCGGTTTCCCTCCTGCAAACCAAAACCAACAACAAAGCTACAATCAATCCCAACCTCGTGCAAACAATCAGTATCAATCCCAAAGAAACCCATACCCAACTCAAGGAAATTCTCAAGCTTACCAGGCTCCACCTCTCAATCAACCGATGGCAGTGAATCCAGAAGTCGAGACATTCATGAAGACTAATCGGGAGTTGGTGACGAATCTTCAGAGTCAAGTCCGCAACTTGAAGGGAGAGATGGCAAAACAAGGAAACGATATTTGAGCCGAGCTAAGGAATGATATGGCCAAACACAGTGATGCAATTAATGCAAACATGCAAAACTCTTTTAACAATCAAGCTCTTCACCTTCGTGATATGATTGGTTCGCTCATCCAAAGTAATCAACCCTCTGCTTCGGGTACTCTTCCGAGTAATACCGTTGCAAATCCAAGAGGGGAGATGAAAGCAATCACCACTCGAAGTGGAAAAGGTTATATGGAACCCGAGCTTCCTACACCTCCACCCGTGATTGTGAACAAGGAAAAAGAGCAACTTTCCCCACCTCCTTCACCTTCTATCCCCATTTCCCCACCACCCGTGGCTGTGAGTGATCCTATTCCCTTAAAGCCTTCTTCTTAATCCAATATACCTTATCCTTCAAGGTTGAGGAAAGAGAAGCAAAAGACCAAGGATGATATTCAAGTTTCAAACTTTCTTAAAATGTTTAAACAATTGAATTTTAACATCTCCTTTGTCGAGGCTCTCGCTCACATGCCCAAATACGCTAAGATGTTTAAAGATCTTCTAAGTGATAAAGAAAAGCTTCTTGACATTGCTCAGACCCACCTTAATGAGAATTGCTCCGCAGTGCTCTTAAGGAAATTGCCCACCAAACTTGGTGATCCGGGTCGCTTCTTGATTCCTTGCAACTTCCCGGGAGTAGAGAATTGCATGGCCCTAGCCGATCTAGGTGCCAGTATAAACTTAATGCCTTTAAGTGTTTGGAAGCAATTATCTCTCCCCGAGCTAGTCCCCACCAAAATGACTTTGGAATTAGCCAACCGTACGGTTGCTTATCCAGTTGGGATAGCCGAAGATGTCTTTGTTGGCGCCGATAAATTCACCTTCCCGGCGGATTTTGTCGTCGTTGACTACGAGATGGATCCTCGTGTTCCATTAATCGTCGGACGTCCATTCCTGAGGACCGTTCGCACTCTCATTGATGTAGCCGCGGGCGAAATAATCATGAGAGTTGGTGACGATAAAATTGTCTTCAACATGGGTAAGATTTCTCAGCAACCTTATTCTTATGAGAGTGTTAATGCTATTGATGTTCTCGATGAGGCTTGTGAAGAACATTTTCATGATGCTTGCAAAAGTACTCTTTCTTCCCTACCCAATGTTGAGACCGTTGCCTCAATTGCTCCAGCATTGACTCCTTTCGGAGAAAGTGACTTGGATGACTTCGAAGCTAGCTTGGGTCCTCTCGATATTAAGTATGATAATTTGTCCACAAATTGGGATGAAGACATTAGTACTATTGAGAGACTTCTCAATGAGGACCCGTTCTCTCCTCCTGCTCCTAAAGAGGTGACTAATGATGATCCATCGTTAGTTTCACCATCTATTGAGGATCCTCCTACTCTTGAGCTTAAGGACCTACCGCCTCATCTTGAGTACGTTTTTCTGGAAGACGACGAGAAGCTACCGGTCATCATCGCAAAGGATCTGAAAGAAGACGAAAAAACCCGACTTGTCGCTGTGTTGAAGAAGCATAAACGTGCTATCACTTGGAAAATCTCCGACATCCGTGGAATTGATCCTCACTTTTGCACACATAAAATTCTCATGGAGGACGACTTTAAGCCCACCATTCAAAGCCAACGAAGGGTGAATCCCAAAATACATGAAATCATCAAAAAAGAGGTTATCAAACTTCTTGATGCGGGTATGATTTACCCTATTTTGGATTCACCGTGGGTTAGTCCAGTCCATTGTGTGCCTAAGAAAGGCGGAATCACCGTTGTGCCTAATACAAACAACGAGTTAATTCCTACCCGTCTCGTTACTGGGTGGAGAGTTTGTATAGACTACCGCAAACTCAATGATGCCACGAGAAAGGATCATTTCCCTCTACCTTTTATGGACCAAATGCTTGAACGCTTAGCTGGTAATGAATATTACTGCTTTCTTGATGGTTTCTCGGGTTATTTTCAAATACCCATCGATCCCCAAGATCAAGAGAAGACAACATTCACTTGTCCCTATGGCACATTTTCTTATAAATGTATGCCTTTTGGCTTATGCAATGCCCCCGGGACTTTCCAAAGGTGTATGTTGGCTATCTTCCATGACATGGTTGAGCAAACCATGGAAGTCTTCATGGATGATTTCTCGGTCTTTGGGGATTCCTTCTCTACTTTCCTTGCCAATTTGGAACGTATGCTTAAGCGGTGCGAAGACACTCGCCTTGTTCTGAATTGGGAAAAATGCCATTTTATGGTAAAAGAAGGCATTGTGCTAGGACACAAAATCTCTAAAGCCGGTCTTGAAGTCGACCGTGCTAAAGTTGATGTCATATCCAAATTACCTCCACCTTCAACCGTGAAGGGTGTGAGAAGCTTTCTGGGTCATGCGGGCTTCTATAGTAGATTCATTCAGGATTTCTCTAAAATCGCTCGCCCGATGACCCACCTCTTGGAAAAAGATACTCCCTTTATCTTTTCTAAAGAGTGTCTCGAAGCCTTCAATCTTCTCAAGGATAAGCTAACTAAGGCACCGGTCTTGGTTACCCCTAATTTGGAGCTACCTTTTGAATTGATGTGCGATGCTAGCGATTTTGCTATTGGTGCGGTTCTGGGCCAAAGAGTGAATAAACACTTCCAATCGATCCACTATGCTAGCAAAACAATGACGGGGGCTCAATTGCATTATACGACAACCGAAAAAGAGCTTTTAGCTGTTGTCTATGCTTTTGAGAAATTTCGCCCCTATCTTGTTTTATCCACCACCATCGTATACACGGACCATTCCGCGTTGAAGTACTTGATGACAAAGAACGATTCTAAGCCAAGACTTCTTCGCTGGGTTTTGCTCCTTCAAGAATTCAACATTGAAATTCATGACAAAAAGGGAGCCGAAAACCTGGTCGCGGATCATCTGAGTCAACTTGAGGATCCATATCAGGGGGATCATCCGAACAAAGAGATCAATGACTCTTTCCCCCTGGAGACTCTAATGTCTATAAATCTCAATCTTGATGGCACCCCGTGGTTTGCGGACATCGCAAACTACTTAGCGGGTGGTATTCTCATCCAAGGGTTAACATCCCAACAAAAGAAGAAGTTCTTGAATGATGTTAAGACTTACTTTTGGGATGACCCTTATCTATTCAAACAGTGTGCTGATCTGATTATTCGTCGATGTGTTGACGGACCGGCAGCTTTCGATATCCTCCAAGCTTGCCACAAAGGACCCACCGGTGGTCACTTTGGTCCCAACTACACCGCTAAGAAAGTGTTTGATTCCGGATTCTACTGGCCCACCATTTATCGTGACGCTCACGAAATGGTTAAGCATTGTGATGCTTGCCAACGTCAAGGCAAGATCACACATAAGGATGAGATGCCTCAAAATTTCATACAGGAATGTGAAATCTTTGACGTATGGGGCATCGACTTTATGGGGCCATTTCCATCATCCAAAGGGAACAAGTACATCCTCGTCGCCGTCGACTACGTCTCTAAATGGGTTGAAGCTAAGGCTCTTCCTACGAATGATGCGAGGGTGGTTGTGAACTTTTTGAAGCAACTTTTCGCTCGATTTGGCATTCCTCGTGCTATCATCAGTGACCGCGGGACTCATTTTTGCAACGATCAATTTGCACGAGTCATGGCTAAGTATGGTGTCAATCACCGTCTTTCCACCGCCTATCATCCCCAAACCAATGGGCAAGCCGAAATTTCCAATCGTGGCTTGAAGAGAATTTTGGAGCGTACTGTGGGAGAGCATCGTGCCGCGTGGGCCGATAAGTTAGATGATGCTCTGTGGGCTTTCCGTACTGCTTACAAGACCCCGATCGGTTGTACACCCTATCGTCTTGTGTACGGGAAAGCTTGCCACCTACCCATCGAGCTGGAACACAAGGCGCACTGGGCCTTGAAGTGGGCTAACTTCGACATCATCAAAGCCGGTGATCATCGCAAGGTTCAACTCAACGAGCTACATGAACTGAGGAATGAAGCTTATAAGAACTCGCTGATCTACAAGGAGAAGACAAAGATGATCCACGATGCTAAAATCAAGAACCGAGAGTTCCACGTTGGTGATCAAGTCTTACTCTTTAACTCTCGGTTGAAGATCTTCTCTGGCAAGTTGAAGAGCCGCTGGTCTGGTCCATTCACCGTCGCCAAAGTCTTTCCGTATGGAACCATTGAGCTTTCTCAGCCAAATGGGCCCAATTTCAAGGTGAATGGCCAGCGTTTGAAGCTGTACTTTGGTGAGGACATCTCTCAAGAGATGATTCCATCCCTCACCACGTTCCCCATGAACTAAACTTGGGTCGAGTCAGGCTCATGACTCGGTGAACAAAAACAAGCGCTTCTCGGGAGGCAACCCGTGTTCTATCCTTTACTGCTTTCACAATAAGTGTAGGTGGACCCCCGCATATGTTTGTTGTCTTGTTTCTTGTGTTGTGCAGGGATTAAAGCTTCAACAAGCATCTTGATGACTTTTGACGAACCGTGATACCGTGTTTCCCATCTTCCCGGTTCCATCCTAAACTCTTGTGATTCAATATTTCATATTTTATATGTTCACATTGAATTCACTTTAGTTATCCTTTCCTTAGCAAGATTTAAACAAAGTGCACAATGTCCTAAGTGTAGGGGAGTTTACTTCCACATGCTTAAACATTGAGGACAATGTTTATCTCAAGTGTAGGGGGGACTTCTATCGAAGTAAGTGGTCTTTTCCATGAATTTGCCCTCATTTTAACCGGAAAATTTGATTTTTCGACATTTTTCAAAATTTTTAATCTATTTTGGCCTATTAGTATAGTTGTATTTGCCTTTGTTATGTTTCCTTTGCTGGAATAAATTTTTAATAAAGTGGTTTTAGATTTTTCCTAGTCGTGAACATTTTGACTCAACCCGAGTTTACTTGCCTAAGTTTACTCTAGCTAGTATCCTTAACGTGTTTAAGTCGAGTTTTGCTAGGCTTTTATATAGGGAGCTATAAAACGCGAAAGTCTTAACTCTCACGGGTTAAGAACAAGAACTTTTCGCAAGTTCCTATAATTGATCCTAGAGAGTCGTTTATCAAGGGAACTTTAAAATGCGGTTTCTAAACTTGAAAAAGTCTAAGAATTTGCAAGATCCTATAGGCGACTCGAAAACCCAAAACTTTGATTTAATAGGCTAAGCATCCACGAGTCTCATTCCTTGAGATTTTAAACTGTGGGGAACGAGAGATGATAGAGTCAATTATAAGTTCGGTATTCTTTCGTGAATTTATGTGAGTTAATTATGAGCCTACTCTCCCTCTGTTTGTTAATAAATTAATCTGCTAATAAATAAGGTTGTACGATTTAAAAGGTTACTTAGCTTTTAGCCCCAGATCGTTTAAAAGTTGCTCGGTAATGACGAGAGTTCATAGCCAAGGCATAACTTATGAAGCGGGGCGCGAAGATTGGCGAGTCCGAAAAGGCCCTAACAAGGCATGAGGGCTACATTTTGTTGCTAAAGATCCAAAAGTGATGTGAAGAATCATTTATCGAAAATCAATATGAAGGATCAAGACACACGACGAAAAGCAAGAACTCCCCAAAAGTCATGGAGAAATCTATCCGAAAAGACCCTAACAAGGTATGAGGATAAATAGATCCAAGTCCTAAAAGGAGGCGGATCGTTGTATATCAAAGTCCAAAATAAAGATTGGAGAAAAATGAAGAAGTCGTGGTCCAAAGATGAAGAATCTCTTAAAAACTTCAAGTGAAGAAATTCCTATTATGAAGAAAAGACCATAATTTCAAGAGCGTCTCTCGAAGATTCGAAGTATGAAGTCGCTGCTAAATATCGGCCCGAGAAAGGTCTCAAATCGCGAACCAAGTTATGCCAAGATATGAACTTTCTGATATCCCGAGAAGCAGTTTTAAAAGATTTGGTCCTTCAGCTAACTATTGATTAAATCGTTCACCTTATTTTCAGACTAAATAACTATCGAAATAAGTCAAACAATGTATCCTCGTGATCATTCAAGACAAAAATAAAATATAAGAGAAACACCTAGGAATAAGGGAGTCTAAGTGAATAATTGGCCCACATGAGTTCGTGATAGTTTGCTAACTTATAATAACAATGATCTCGTTTTTAAGCTTGGTATGGGGAACGTGAAACTTGAGAATGATAAACGTTCATGGCCGCCAAAACCCAATGTAAGTTTTTAATTTCTTTACTTATTTATATCTTTTATGTTTAGTATTTAATAAAGGCCAAGGTGGGTTATTTATGCTGGAAAATGTAAACCGTGCTTTAAAATTAATGCATTGCATGAGGGCATTGCAATGGTCAAGTGTAGGGGATTTAATAAGTGTGAAAACACTTATCCTTTTACCACTTATTTCCAATAATAACAAGACCAAAACGTGTGATTTATGTCGTAAAAGTCGGAATTATGCGTGGTTTGTGTTTTTATTGTGTTTTAGGACCAAAATATGAAAAAGGAAGAAAACACGGGCTTTCACGGGCTTTTATTGAAGAAAACGGGAAAAGACGAAGTCAAAAGATCAAGAGTGCAAAAAGAACGGAAGTCCAAGGCCTATTCTGAAGATTTATCGAAGAAAAAGTCAAAAGACGGAAGTTTAACGAAGTCGAAGAACTTAAGTCTAATAGAAGAAGAAAATTAAAAAGACAAGTTCAAATCCCGAGATGACAAAGACGAAGAATTAAAGTCGAGTCGAGAAAACGTGAAGAAAGCAAGAAAGAAGATGCAACACATGCACTCCTTCCCTATAAATACCCTCCTAATAGTCATTAGGAGGGGGTTAGAGTTTTTAGTTAATTTTTCACTTTTTAGTTTTCTCTAGTTTTAGAGAGAGAAAGTCTTAAACTTTCTCTCACTAGTTCATCTTTTTCTTTTAATCTTTCAAGATTAAACACTTTTGTATTGCTTATTTCATTAATCAAAGTTCTATTTTAAGCTTTTATTTCTTAATCTCATTCTACTTTTCTTTGATTTAAGGTTGATTTTGGTGCGTATATCATAAGATCCATGTTGTTCTAATTGATTTCGTGCTTAAAAAGTTAATCTTTTGATCATTTTATAAGTTTTCATTTGATTAAGCTTTAAGACTTTTGTGCATATTGGCTTATTTTTATGATTAGCTTATTTTTCTCATTAAATAGTTTTATTAAAAATTTTATGTTTTTATTGTTTAATCCAAAAAGTTACTTAATTTCGGTTTGATAAGTTGATTCTAGTGCTTATTTGATCCGGTTTAGGTATTGATTCGGGTTAGTTTTGAGATAAGCTCTCAAATATAGCTTATTCACTTGCTAACCGAATTCCACAATTTTAGGAAGAGGTGCAAACACCCCTTTCCGATTGGCCTTTACTTTCCGAGCAGCCCCCTCCCTTATTCCGATTGAACCAATCGGATTAGGGTTTGTAAATTCCGATTGGTACCACTAGTATTCCGATTGGGAATTTGTTGCGTATTCCGACGGGTGGGAGTATAACATTCCGATTGGTCCTATTTTATGTATTCCGATTCATGCATATCTGTAACATTCCGATTGAAGGGTTTTTCCAATCATTCCGATCGGTGTTCATTGTCCAATATTCCGATTGATTCCATTTTGGTGGATATTCCGACCAGTTTTACCAGTATTCCGATCAGCCGATCGGAAAACATTCCGATCGGGGGTTCTTTTGGCTTGATTTGGTTTCTTTCGATATCACTTTCTTATAGTACTTTTTATTTTCTGAATATTTTCCAAGTTTTAGTTTTATTTAGTGAGTTAGTACTTTTCCATTATCACCTTTAAGTTTCCATGCATTCATTTTACTTGTCATTTCAATATTAATCTTTTAACTTCCCTTTTACTCATCGACACTTTAATTACTTGCTATTAGTTAAAAACAAATCAACCAAACCATTGATTCACCAAAAGATGATTGAGTCGCACTTAAGACCGGTTTTTCAATTCGAAAAGATCGGAACAACAAACTTTCATACTAGGCCTCAAAACCAAGTATTAATCATAAACTCTTGTGATTCAATATTTCATATCCTATATGTTGACATTGAAATCACTTTAGTTTTCCTTCCTTTAGCAAGATTTAAACAACATGCACAATGTCCTAAGTGTAGGGGAGTTTACTCCCACATGCTTAAACATTGAGGACAATTTTTATATCAAGTGTAGGGGGGACTTCTATCGAAGTTAAGTGGGCTTTTCCATGAATTTGTCCTCATTTTAACCGGAAAATCTAATTTTTCGACATTTTTCAAAATTTTTGATCTGTTTTGGCCAAGTAGTAATTTTCATTTATTCTCTTTTATGTTCTTTCCTTTTGTTATCGCATCATATGTATATATTTCATTTCAAAAATAAAGTGAAAAGAGAAAAATAAAGGAATAAAATGGTTTTAATGAGTTTAGATATCCTTGATATATTAGGCCCGTCATGAATTTTTTGACTCAACCCGAGTTTACTTATCTAAGTTTACTCTAGCTAGTATCCTTAACGTGTTTAAGTCAAGTTTTTCTAGGCTTTTATATCGGGAACTTTAAAACACGAAAGTCTTAACTCTTACGGGTTAAGAACAAGAACTTTTCGCAAGTTCCTATAATTGATCCTAGAAAGTCGTTTATCAAGGGAACTTTAAAATGCGAATTCTAAAATTTAAAAAGTCTAAGAAGTTGCAAGATCCTATAGATGACTTGAAAACCTCAAACTTTTATTTAATAGGCTAAGCATCCACGAGTCTCATTCCTTGAGATTTTAAATTGTGGAGAACGAGAGATGATAGAGTCAATTATAAATTTGGTATTCTTTCATGAATTTATATGAGTTGATTATGAGCTTTTTCTCCCATCGCTTGTTAATAAATATATTTGCAATAAGTAAGTTCGTACGATTTGAAAAGTTACTTAGCTTCTAGCACAAGATCGTTTAAAAGTTGCTCGGTATAAATTAGAGTTCATAGCCAAGGCATAACTTATTGAAGCGGGATGCGAAGATTGGCGATTCCGAAAAGGCCCTAACAAGGAATGAGGGCTACATTTTGTTGTTAAAGATCCAAAGTGATGTGAAGAATCATTTATCAAAAATCAATATGAAGGATCGAGACACACGACGAAAAGCAAATACTCCCCAAAAGATCATGGAGAAGTCTATCCGAAAAGACCCTAGCAAGGTATGAGGGTAAATAGATTCAAGTCCTAAAAGGAGGCGGATCGTTGTATATCAAAATCCAAAATAAAGATTGGAGAAAAATGAAGAAGTCGTGGTCCAAGTATGAAGAATCTCTCAAAAACTTCAAGTGAAGAAATTCCTATTATGAAGAGAAGACCATTATTTCAAGAACGTCTCTCATGATTTGAAGTATGAAGTCGCTGCCAAATATCGGTCCGAGAAAGGTCTCAAATCGTGAAGCGAGTTATGCCAAAATATGAACTTTATGAGGTCCCGAGAAGCAGTTTTAAAAGATTTAACCTTTAGCTAACTATTGGTTAAATCGTCCTTCTTTATTTTCAGCCTAAATAAATTATCGAAATAAGTCAACAATGCATGCTCGTGATCATTCAAGACAATAATAAAATATAAGAGATACACCTAGGAATAAGGGAGTCTAAGTGAATAATTGGGCCACATGAGTTTGTGTTAGCTTACTAACTTATAATAACAATTATCTCGTTTCTAAGCTTGGTGTGGGGAACGTGAAACTTGAGGGTGGTTAACATTCATGACGACCAAAGCCCTAATGTAAGTCTTCGATCTCTTTACTTGTTCTTCCTTCTTGCATTTTGTAAAGTTTCTAATCTTTTTGGTTTACTTAAGTGTCTAGTATTGAATAAAGGCCAAGGTGGGTTAATTATGATGAAAAATGTAAACCGTGCTTTGAAATTAATGCATTGCATGAAGGCATTGCAATGGTCAAGTGTAGGGGATTTAATAAGTGTGAAAACACTTATCCTTTTACCACGTATTTCTAACAATAACAAGACCAAAACGTGTATTTAATGTCGTAAAAGGCGGAATTATGCGTGGTTTATGTTTTATTGTATTTTAGGACAAAAATACGAAAAAGGATGAAAACACGGGCTTTCACGGGCTTTTATCGAAGAAAAAGACAAAAGACGAAGTCAAAAGATCAAAAGTGCAAGAAGAACGAAATTCAAAGGCCTATTCTGAAGATTTATTGAAGAAAAAGTCTAAATACGGAAGTTTAACGAAGTCGAAGAACCAAGTCTACTAAAAGAAGAAAATTAGAAGACGAGTTCAAGTTGTCATTCGACGAATCCCGAGACAAATTCGAGAAAGACGAGTTATTTAAAATACAAGAAGACAAGAAGAAAAGAGAGAAGAAAACAACACCTTTCCCTTCCCCTATATATAGTCTCTTAAATATGTCATTAGGAGCGAGTCTTTAATTTTTTAGTTAATTTTATTTTAGTGTGTGTTTTACTTTTTCTCTCTAACTTTTCTTTCAAGCTTATTAAACTTTCATCTTAATCTTGTAATCTTGAATCTTAATCTTTAATATAATCAAGCTTTCTAATAAATTCTCATTCTACCTTTCTTAATCATAATCTATTGTTTTATCTTTTTAATCATACAAATGTGATTCTATGTGAAAAGTATGTTACTTGATAATAATACGACATTACATTTGTTGATTTGATTATGTACATTCAACTTTATATATTAATGCAATTGAAATTTGATTTCCAGAATTTTGTTTTTTGTTTTTATTGAATTCTAAAAGGTTACTAGATGATGAAACATAGTCACACTTATTCACATTCCAATGTGTGACTACATATCATAAAGAGTCACACAAACATACAATTCAATGTGACTATTGGATGCATATAGTCACACAAAATACAATTTGCTTGACTTGACAAAGCATACACTCACACTTATTACTACTATTGGTAACTCTTTGGTTAATTGTATGTGACAAACTTAGTGCCATTAACATGATTTGTGTGACTACATGTCATGAAAGGTCACACAAACATACAATTCATGTGACTATTGGGTGCATATAGTCACACAAATTAGAATTTTCTTGACTTGACAAAGCATACAGTCACACTTATTACTACTATTGGTAACTCTTTGGTTAATAGTATGTGACAAACTTAGTGCCATTAGCATGATTTGTGTGACTACATGTCATAAAAGGTAACACAAACATACAATTCATGTGACTATTGGATGCATATAGTCACACAAAATACAATTTGCTTGACTTGATAAAGCATATAGTCACACTTATTTCCACTATTGGGAACTCTTTGGTTAATTGTATGTGACAAACTCAGTACCATTAGCATGATTTGTGTGACTACATGTCATAAAAGGTAGCACAAACATACAATTCATGTGACTGTTGGATGCATATAGTCAAACAAAATACAATTGGCTTGACTTGACAAAGCATACAGTCACACTTATTACTACTATTGGTAACTCTTTGGTTAATTGTATGTGACAAACTCAGAGCCATTATCATAAATTGTGTGACTACATGTCATAAAAGGTAACACAAACAAACCCTTCATGTGACTATTTGATGCATATAGTCACACAAAATACAATTTGCTTGACTTGACAAAGCATATAGTCACACTTATTTCTACTATTGGTAATTCTTTGGTTAATTGTATGTGACAAAGTCAGTACCATTAGCATGATTTGTGTGACTACATGTCATAAAAGGTAACACAAACATACAATTCATGTGACTATTGGATGCATATAGTCACACAAAATACAATTGCCTTGACTTGACAAAGCATACAGTCACACTTATTACTACTATTGGTAACTCTTTGGTTAATTGTATGTGACAAACTCAGTACCATTAGCATGATTTGTATGACTACATGTCATAAAAGGTAACACAAACATACAATTTATGTGACTATTGGATGCATATAGTCACACAAAATACAACTGACTTGACTTGACAAAGCATACAGTCACACTTATTACTACTATTGGTAACTATTTGGTTAATTGTATGTGACAAACTTAAAGCCATTAGCATAATTTGTGTGACTACATGTCATAAAAGGTCACACAAACATCCCCTTCATGTGACTATTTGATGCATATAGTCACACAAAATACACTAATCACATAGTAAATGTCAAACATATTGTATATTCATGTGACAAATTTATAAACAATAGTGTGACAATCCGTCAATTTATGATTGATATTTTATTCACAAATATTATTTAAAAATATTATTTTAATGTTATATTATGAACTCACTTATTTCTGGGAAGAAATTTGGATTTATGTCTTGAAGTAGCATCGACTACGTCTAAACCGGAGGATTCTACGTTACGTGCTTACATTTACATACACCGTTTTGGTGACAGTCTGACATTTCAGAAAAATAAATTACTCCGTGAATATTATTTTGAGATTTAAATTTGTGTTGGTTCATAAACTCACAAATTTACGAGAAGAGATTAGGACTTACGATTATAATTTAACGTCCTTTACGACTAAACCGGAAACCTTAAGATTACGTATTTACGTTTTCGAACTCCGTTTTTGATGAGACAATTTTTATTAGATTCGTTTTGTGCCGTTGATTCATAATTTATAAAAACGTTATTCGTAAAACGACCTGAGGGCACGCAAATCGACGAAACTAGAATCGAGGAGTACCCGTAAATTAGTGGGATGAGACAAGATAAATCTTTCCCCACCCCACTCAAAAGGGACGACAATATTAAGCTACTCACACCCATGAGGTGTCAAAAATTTTAAACAAGCTATACACTTGTCATGTAAGGCTTAGCTTGTAAGCTAACCTTACACAAAACCATCAAACCATTCTCTCCATTTTCACATGCAATACCACAGACACAACTCTCTCCTCTCCTCCTCCTTGCCGTCCAACCTACACCATAAACACCCCATTTGATCAAATTTTAACCACAAACATTTGCTATAATTAACATATGTTAATCTTCATTCAAAGAGATGAAGATTGGTGCAAGTTTTAACATCCAAGGAGAAGTTTCTATAGAGTATTAGGGCTGATTTTCCACAAGAGGTTCAAGAAGATAGGTGGTCTTGAAGATGGTCTTGGTTTATCACAAGTTTCTCCATCAAAATCCATGTCTTGATCACAACCTACATCATCATGGTGGTATAAAGATTGTTCTTCCCATCTTCTTTTTATTTTGATTATGTAATCATGTATTTTATTTCCTATTGTATATGTATATGATGAATATATGATGATAAAAATATTGTGTGGGGATTTGGTGTTGATAATCATGGATAAAAAGATGAAAAACTACATGTAAAGAGGTTAAAATCATGCTTAAAATGATGGCTGTATAAAACAGTAAAGACTCATATGATAAACTGATAAAATGGATTGAATAGATTATTATACAGTAAGCTATGAGTCTTGTACACATGTGAGAGTTGGCCATGCAATGGAATCATTAGGATGAGTGAGATATGATCAAAACAACTTTAGAGTGCAAATCTGAGTACACTGTTTTGGACGATTTTTATAAAATACTTAGAAGCTGATTCAACAGTAGCCATAGCAGAGCTAAATGGAGCACATATCATGTATTTTATGCCATAAAAATTTGGGCTTCTATCTCCATATAGAACTCTAGATATGGTTGTTTTGGTGAACATGAAAATAAAAATCAGATTTTGGGAAATTAAAGTATAATAATATTATATAAGCACTCAAATAAAAATAGTATAAAATATAAATTAAAACCCACTAACTTATATAATACATTTATATAAATATGTATAAGGATAAATAAATGTACATTTTATAAAAATGGTAGTTTGATAAGTTTTATAAGTTATAAAACTATAAACTTGATTTTTACGACTTTTTCGGCTATTACCGTAAAATTAACGTTTTTCGCCAATTAAAACTTAGACGATGAAACCCGTCTAATGTAAAGTTTTTAAAATTCATATACTGATATATAAGTATATAATACAAGTAAAAACCGATAAAACCCGAACTATAGGACATACGGACATTAACGGGCTAAGTTAACGTTATTGGACTAATAATACAACAAAATGGACTAAAACAATTATAAACTTATTTATTGGGCTTAACCCATTTGGGCCCAACATGTAAAGTATAAATACTGATAATACAAGTATGATATGGATTAATACAAGTTAATGAACTTATAATAGGCTTATTGTACCTAAAACACGTAAATAGGAAAAACTAGTAAACTAGTAAGAAGTTACCAATACATAAACACTAAAATGAGTAAAAGAGAATATGTAAACCCACTTGATCATCATATATATAAAATCATCATATGTATACATAATTGTTATTTTTATAAAGTCACTGGACAAGAGTCTAAGACGAGTATTATTTTTCTAGGTTTTCGTGATTGAAGCACGTACCGTACATCCGAATTGCCGATAACCCGCCTTCCCACATCAACGTGAGTTCATATCCTCGCACTCTTTTAAATGTTTTTATGAAATGTTTTATAAACCCGCGAGGGAGATAACATGTTAGTTTTTATAAAATAGGACATATTTGTCCCGGTTGTTTGTTTATTGATTTGGACCCGAATGATTATATGACCCGATGAATGATTAAATGACCCGATAGATGAAATAAAATGGATTATTAAAGTTAGGTTATGTTACTAAAAGTCCCATTAGCATGAATTGTGAACTACCGGGATTTGGTAGACGCTTATGCATATAATAGTACTATTTGGGGACGATCACCCCAGTTCGCGCCTTGACGGTTGATCCCCGTCATGCCACATTGACTGGTAAGCGAATTTATGTATGAGAAGATTTACACAAGCGTGATTATTGTGACGACACGCTAATTTAGATGGGCAAATTGAGTTTCGGGCTAGCTACCCGTTGTTTGTTGTATTAAGGTAACAATGTCATGCGGCTTATAATAATCCAAGTAACATACTTCAATACGCACTAAATTACGATATATTGTCTGACTAGCAATACGGGGTCTTACTATTGATATTATGTTCGTGTTTTGGTTTTCATAACCATATTCATATAACGGTTTTTATTTGACTTTATACAACGATATAAAACGTATTGTATGATGTTTTTACGAAATTGGCTTGTATAATGATTTTGAAGGCAAATGCCTATATTATGATTTTCAATAAGGATTTGTATGAAAATGACTTTGGCTATTTTATGGCCTATTACAATGATTTGTACAAAATGATTTTCGGTAATAATTTTATAACGATGTTATATTGATGGATTTTATTAAACTCTATGGATTCACTCGACGTTATCGCTGACCTTTTCTTTTAACGTGTTTTATCTCAGGTACTTGAAGGTAATTCTTGGGAAGACAACAAGAATTCATGGCCCGCACCTAAACAATAATTTCCATTCAAATTCTTTGTAAAACTTGTATGAAATACAATGACTTGGGACCTATGTAAACTTGATATTTATGAATGGAAATGCTTTATTATTAAACGACGCGATTTTTATGCGTTGTCTATGATGTGAATAATGTGCTATCCCGTAACACCACGAGTCTTCCGCTGTATTAAATTGTATAAATTTGAGGATGTTACAGTTTGGTACCAGAGCTCTCGTTATAGAGAACGAAAGATTTTTAAAACCAAGGTTTTAAATAAAACATTTCAAAATCTTTTAACTATAAACATTTTTCTAAAAATGTCTAAAAATCTTTTGACTATAACAGTGCCGAAGAATTCCCTAGTTACCGACAAGACCAGACTTAGAAGTGTTATTTTAATATATATATAACTTGGATTATATATTTATATATATGATGTAATTTTATTACATGACTGTTTGATGATTATTTTGATATTTATACGAGGTATTTATACGACGTAGATTGTCACAAAGAACCCTAAATCCCCTAGTAAATTAATCGAAGTTATTCTCGTAGGAATTCTAGCTATCCTAGATCTAAACCAAGTTGTGGATATTTATGATCCCAACAAAATAGTTGATATTCGTAGAAATGTTGATATTAGTTGATTACGATATTAAAGAAGAATTGGCGAGATTAAAACTGATATCGATGTTATGACGATCTTTTCTTATAGAGTGGAGTTTGACAAAACGTTACCACCTAGAAAGATGTCATCTGATCCGTTGTCACCCAATTCTTAAATTTGAAATCGAAAGGGTGAATGTTGCACTTGAGGCTGTCATTGGAACCATTACCCAAAAGCCTCATGCCACTAATACCTTTCCGAGAAGTCTAATTGAATGTACGAGTCATTTCATACTGGTGACTCATTTGATAATTTTTGTTGTAAGAGCTATAGGATTGGAAATTAAGTGTTGATCATATTAAGCTTTTATTGCCCTTTTAAGGTTTTAAAATAAAGTTGAAAGTATTGGAAAATGAGGTAGGACGTTGCATTGAGTATAAGTTGATTAAAAACTTGAATGAAGTAAAATTTAATTTGAATGGAATATAAGATTGTTAAGAGGAAGTTGTTGAGTCCTGTGATTGAATTATAAGGTTTTAAATGATTGTTAGTTCGTGTTAAGGGTTGTTCCTAGACCATTGTCCAATGATGAGGATGCCCAGTGTCCAATAAATAAATTGAAGAAATCTTCTTCTGAATTGAGACCGATGGATCTTCCGGGACAGGTAGGACACCTAATGACTCTTGTAGATTAGTATTCATTGTGGTATCTTTTAAAAATAATCCCTAACTTAACTGAGACATCAGTTGGTAGGATGAGTTCTTGGAATTGTATGACATAGTAACACATAATGTGTTACGGTACAATTTTGACTTGTTTGTGATTATTGAAAAGACTACCATTGATTGCTAAATTCTACATGTATCGATGTTATCTATCTTTTATTGCTTCATCCTAATGTTCGCATTAGTGATGCAACCATTGAACAAGTACTCATGTCGGTTTGAGTTACGTTGTGGATTATTCTTTTCGAGCGCCAGCAAGGTCATGAACCTCATGATTATTTGGCTAAAGCTCATTTCATATCATATTGTAGTTAGTTCTTGGTGAACAACTTTTCATCACTCCTTTGCAGATCACTAATTGTTTTTATAAGATAAAACAATATCCCTTGAGAAAAAATGATTTTTCATCACTATAAGGATTATTCAAAGTAAGATTTATAAGTGATTGTTATCGAAATGAGGTTGTTTATAAAGTACCTTGGAAAACATAACTGTTTTCATAACAAAGAAAATCTTTGTAAATTTATTCTTGATTCTTATTTAAGAATTAAGCATGAAAATGTTTTTATTATAATTATGATGATAAAATTTTGACGAACTGAGTATTGCATCGTTAATCCTGAAATTGTATATAGTTGCGCGCCTACATACAATTTGGAATGGATCTTGCAAGGCTGATTAGTAGTCACCATAAAACTGATTAATAAACACTAAATTTTCTTTGAAGATTGTGAAAGATTAAAATTTATGAGATCTGCAAGAAGTGAAAAATAAGGACATAGTGTTAGGGACACCTACATATGTACCTGTAGCATCTATTCTTCTGAGTCGAATTTACTCATCTGTGGAACTTGTATTATTTGACAATTCTTTCTTGTCCAATTCTCCCGTAGTGAGATTCTTAGGAAAAGTACCTGATTACCGAGTGTTGATACCCGACTGGATGTATTGACGTTCTTATCATTTCTTATGATTTGATTTCATTTGAATTACCTGGGTAATGATCCGAGGAGCTTTCGAATGCGTACTCAAATTATGAAAACATGGGATATATTCATATTCGTTAAATGTTTTCGTATGTATCTGATTTAAAATTCTCTCGCATAGATTATGCGTTGACCTTACTCTTTTAATAGTAGTTGTGTCTCCATATATCCCTGAATTTGTGAAGGATTATGAGTTTTTATTAGTCTTTTGAGAAGTTCACATCTTATCGACGGCAGTGAAACTAGAAAGTTGATAGTGCCAGTAGAATGGATTGATTGATTATGACATGACGACATTGTCTTAATTGATGGGAACTCGAATAGAATTCCCCTAAATGATAAGATGTTGATTATCAAAAGTGATCTAAATAATTATTGATGGATGACTTGAAATTATACCATGAATGGTTGTGAATTAGTCATATATATTATAATCTAGAAAGAACCTAATATGAATTTATTAAAAGATGTTTCTGTCATCTGAAACTTTAGGAGGTATTTATTGGTGAATTACCTAGACTTTTGCCATTAAGGCAGATTGAAATTGGTATTGATTATATTCCTGGTGCTGCACCTGTGGCGTGTGCATTGTACGTCAGCACCATCTAAATTAAAAGGAATTACCGTACAACTAAGAGAGTTGTATGAGAAGACTTTTATTCTACCGAGCTCGTCATCATGAAGAGCTATGGTGTTATCATTCCTTATATTTATAGATTACTGTGAACTGAGTAAATTGACAATCGAAAACGATATCCATAACTCGAAATGGAAGATTTGTTCGATCTTTTACAAGGTTCTAGCATATGTTTTAAAGATTTGATCCACGGCATGGTTATTATCATTTTCGCATCCACGAAAAAGATTATCTATTCCAATCATTACATCCATAACTTGTAATGAACATTATGAGTTTCACGTGATGTCGTTTGGATTGACTAATACACAAGTAGCATTCATAAATTTGGTGAATCACGTGTGTAGGCTGTAATTTAATAAATTCATGCTTGTGATCATTAAGGACTATTTGTTTGTTTATAAGAATAAGAATGAGTTAATAATTATTTATAGATTGCCCTGAATTGGCCGAACAATGAAAATCTGTACCTTGAATATTTAACATGTGATTTAAGACTTTGGGTTTTACCAAAAAGTAGGTGCAAGTATGTTTTGACAAATGTTTTAACAAAGGATTTTTAAGGAATTATTCCCTTATACACAACACATTTAACTAAACTCCTGTTTAGGGGTAAATGTTTGTGTATACCTCAAGACAACCTAAGAGGAATTGAGGAAACCGTTAAACCATGACTTAAAATTTGAAACGACAATTTTTTCTTTTCAACTAAGAAAATTTTTACCAAAGAATAAACGAAGGTTTTTTCGAACATTTACGGATCTTACTAATTATTTCCGATAAATCAACAAAAAATTATGTTAATTAAATTCAAATTTATTTTGAACATTTTTATATAATTGGACATACTAAGAAAATTTAAAAACTATTTGCGTTTGCGTTTCATAAAAATTAAATATTTATTCTTTAATTACTTGTAATAATTATCGACGCTTTAAACTTCGGATTAAGCAAAACTGATAAAAATGATAGCTGAAACGAAACTGAAACTTGGAAAATATGAAGAAAGGTGAACGTAATTACTGACGCATTATGTAGAAGATATAAAGAACCAATTAGGATGTGTTCCTTAATAATGAAGGTGCAAAATAAATTGCCGAACAATATAAAAATAGTTGATACTTGTAAAAAGGATAATATAGATAATAAAAAGGGGTTCACGGCTAATGTGAACCATTAGAATTGAGAAGCCGATGGTGCTAAATGATTAAAAGGCCACTTGTGGTTGCCTAAATATTGAGATGTAGTCATGTTGGAATCTTGCAAGTATAAGTATTCTATTCCTGTCATTTCTGATTAAATGTATCATTATCAGAAGAAGTTGAACTAGTGGCAAATTATGAAGGCATAGATCGCCTCATACATTAGTAAACGTCTAGCTATTGTAAAGGTCATCATCTGAATTTGATTCGATTTGGGTCATCGTCGACAGACTGACCAAATCTGATAATATCATTCATGTTAATGATAGATTCTCGATGAAGAAATTGACTCTTTTTGTATTTAAAGGAGTTATGTAAGCATGGTGTGCCTGTATCGATCATATCTATCAAGATCCTCGCTTCACATCGAATTTCTAGAGATTTGCTCAGAAGTCATTGAGAACGAACCTTGATGAGAGTACTATGTACCACCCCAATCAAAGGGACGAGGTAAAGTAGCGATACAAAATACTATAAGTGTTGTTTTATGTTTGAATGATTGACCTTTGGTAATAAACTGTAAAATTGTTTCCCTTTAGAGAGATTATCATTGATAATTATCGTATTAGGATCGAGATCGAATCTTGTGAGGATATATATTAGAGCATCTGTAAGCAGGAGTTGGGATGAAGACACCCGACATACACCTATTGTGAGTTGGACATGTATTTTAGGTTTAAGGTTTCCTATGATGGCGAACCTAACCTTACAAAGTACTCGACCCGCGAGACCTGAAATGATTGTTGAAATTAGGATCTGATTATTGACTGCCGGTAGTGGGCAAGAGGTTATGTGAATATGAAATGTAGATCTTGAAGTGACAGATGGGTAGCGAAGTTATGCCAAAAATTTTAACCATGGAAAATGAATTGATGATCTGGAAGATCATGGGATATAAGTCCCCGTTGTATGGGACCATTGAGATGATGTAAAAGATTGGTTTGAAAGTCATATAAGCTGGATCTACCCTAGGACTTCAAGGGCTGCGTGAATTATGTTTCGTAAATCAAACTTGATAAAATATCTATCAAGTGAAAATCTGACTAATCCTTAATGAAGTTTAGATCGGCGAAAAGTTGCATTCATCAGAAACCCGTGAACATCATGGATAGAGAAAGTAAGTCAACATTTAGCCTGATCTTATTCCCATAGTTATGTTTGAAGAAACTCGCGTATTGTAATGAATTGCACTTTTGAGAAAAGACCGAATGTGGAGGAAATACCCACATGGCTTTAACTCTATAAGAAGCGAGTAGTAAGATGATCTTTGAGGACAAAGATCCTGTTTAGGGGTAAATGCTGTGACAATCCGTCAATTTATGATTGATATTTTATTCACAATTATTATTTAAAAATATTATTTTAATGTTATATTATGAACTCACTTATTTCTGGGAAAAATTTGGATTTACGTCTTAAAGTAGCATCGACTACGTCTAAACCGGAGGATTCTACGTTACGTGCTTACGTTTACATACACCGTTTTGGTGACAGTCTGACATTTCAGAAAAATAAATTTCTCCATGAATATTATTTTGAGATTTAAATTTGTGTTGGTTCATAAACTCACAAATTTACGAGAAGAGATTAGGACTTATGATTATAATTTAACGTCCTTTACGACTAAACCGGAAACCTTAGGATTACGTATTTACGTTTTCGAACTCCGTTTTTGATGAGACAATTTTTATTAGATTCATTTTGTGCCGTTGATTCATAATTTATAAAAACGTTTTTCGTAAAACGACCTGAGGGCACGTAAATCGAGGAAACTAGAATCGAGGAGTACCCGTAAATTAGTGGGATGAGACAAGATAAATCTTGCCCCACCCCACTCAAAAGGGACATTAATATTAAGCTACTCACACCCATGAGGTGTCAAAAATTTTAAACAAGCTATAAACTTGTCATGTAAGGCTTAGCTTGTAAGCTAACCTTACACAAAACCATCAAACCACTTTCTCCAAACCATTCTCTCCATTTTCACATGAAATACCACACACACAACTCTCTCCTCCCCTCCTCCTTTCCGTCCAACCTACACCATAAACACCCCATTTGATCAAATTTTAACCACAAACATTTGTTATAATTAACATATGTTAATCTCCTTTCAAAGAGATGAAGATTGGTGAAAGTTTTAACATCCAAGGAGAAGTTTCTATGGAGTCTTAGGGCTGACTTTCCACAATAGGTTCATGAAGATAGGTGGTCTTGAAGATGGCCTTGGTTTATCACAAGTTTCTCCATCAAAATCCATGTCTTGATCACAACCTACATCATCATTGTGGTATAAAGATTGTTCTTCCCATCTTCTTTTTATTTTGATTATGTAATAATGTATTTTCTTTCCTATTGTATATGTATATGATGAATATATGATGATAAAAATATTGTGTGGGGATTTGGTGTTGATAATCATGGATAAAAAGATGAAAAACTATATGTAAAGAGGTTAAAATCATGCTTAAAATGATGGCTGTATAAAACAGTAAAGACTCATATGATAAACTGATAAAATGGCTTGAATAGATTAATATACAGTAAGCTATGAGTCCTGTACACATGTGAGAGTTGGTCATGCAATGGGATCACTAGGATGAGTGAGATATGATCAAAACAAGTTTAGAGTGCAAATCTGAGTACACTGATTTGGACGATTTTTATAAAATACTTAGAGGCTGATTCAACAGTAGCCATACAAGAGTTAAATGGAGCACATATCTTTATGCCATAAAAATGTGGGCTTCTATATCCATATAGAACTCTAGATATGGCTGTTTTGGTGAACATGAAAATAAAAATCAGATTTTGGGAAATTAAAGTATAATAGTATTGTATAAGCACTCAAATAAAAATAGTATAAAATGTGATTAAAACCCACTAACTTATATAATACATTTATATAAATATGTATAAGGATAAACAAATGGACATTTTATAAAAATGGTAGTTTGATAAGTTTTATAAGTTATAAAACTATAAACATGATTTTTTCGACTTTTTCGGCTATTACCGTAAAATTAACGTTTTTCGCCAATTAAAACTTAGACGATCAAACCCGTCTAATGTAAAGTTTTTAAAAGTCATATACTGATATATAAGTATCTAATACAAGTAAAAACCGATAAAACCCGAACTATAGGACATACGGACATTAACGGGCCAAGTTAACGTTATTGGACTAATAATACAATAAAATGGACTAAAACACTTATAAACTTATTTATTGGGCTTAACCCATTTGGGCCCAACATGTAAAGTATTAATACTGATAATAAAAGTATGAGATGGATTAATACAAGTTAATAAATTTATAATAGGCTTATTGGACCTAAAACACGTAAATAGGTAAAACTAGTAAACTAGTAAGAAGTTACCAATACATAAACACTAAAATGAGTAAAAGAGAATATGTATACCCACTTGATCATCATATATATAAAATCGTCATATGTATACATAATTGTTATTTTTATAAATTCATTGGACAAGAGTCTAAGACGAGTATTATTTGTCTAGGTTTCCGTGATTGAAGCACGTACCGTACATCCGAATTGCCGATAACCCGCCTTCCCACATCAACGTCAGTTCATAGCCTCACACTCTTTTAAATGTTTTTATGAAATGTTTTATAAACCCGCGAGGGACATAACATGTTAGTTTTTATAAAATAGGACACATTTGTCCCGATTGTTTGTTTATTGATTTGGATCCGAATGATTGTATGACCCGATGAATGATTAAATGACCCGATAGATGAAATAAAATGGATTATTAAAGTTAGGTTATGTCACTAAAAGTCCCATTAGCATGAATTGTGAACTACCGGGATTTGGTAGATGCTTATGCATATAATAGTACTATTTGGGGACGATCACCCTAGTTCGCGCCTTGACGGTTGATCCCCGTCGTGCCACATTGATTGGTAAGCAAATTTATGTATGAGAAGATTTACACAAGCGTGATTATTGTGACGACACGCTAATTTAGATGGGCAAATTGAGTTTCGAGCTGGCTACCCGTTGTTTTTTGTAGTAAGGTAACAATGTCATGTGGCTTATAATAATCCAAGTAACGAAATACTGCTACACGCACTAAATTACGATATATTGCCTGACTAGCAATACGGGGTCTTACTATTGATATTATGTTCGTGTTTTGGTTTTCATAACCATATTCATATAACGGTTTTTATTTGACTTTATACAACGTTATAAAACGTATTGTATGATGTTTTTACGACATTGGCTCGTATAATGATTTTGAAGGCAAATGCCTATATTATGATTTTTGATAAGGATTTGTACAAAAATGACTTTGGCTATTTTATGGCCTATTACAATGATTTGTACAAAATGATTTTCGGTAATAATTTTATACCGATGTTATATTGATGGATTTTATTAAACTCTATGGATTCACTCGGCGTTATCGCTGACCTTTTCTTTTAACATGTTTTATCTCAGGTACTTGAAGGTAATTCTCGGGAAGACAACAAGAATTCATGGCCCGCACCTAAACAATAATTTCCATTCAAATTCTTTGTAAAACTTGTATGAAATACAATGACTTGGGACCTATGTAAACTTGATATTTATGAATGGAAATGCTTTATTATTAAACGACGCGATTTTTATGCGTTGTCTATGATGTGAGTAATTTGCTATCCCATAACACCAACGAGTCTTCCACTGTATTAAATTGTATAAATTTGGGGGTGTTACAAATAGTCACTCTTAAACAAAACTCGTGTAACTATAGAGTGTTTACCGTCACACATATTCACTAAAACACCAAATATTGTACCTAGTTCGGCACACATTTTCGAGTATTGGTCACATTTTTTTGCTGGTTATCGTCACAAAGATCAGATTGTGACCGTAGTGTACCTACGGTCGCGGGACCTTTTGGTCACAAAGATAAAAAAACGCGTGTGACTGTATGCCTACGGCCACTCTTTTTGAGTGTGACAGATACCATTTTTTGTACTAGTGAAACTTATCATGATTATTCAAAATAGTAGCATAAGAAAGAAACCCAAAAGCTTTTAAGTGTTTGAGAGAAGGAGGTCTATCATAAACAAGGTCAAGGGAGATTTTGAAGAGGTAGGTAATCTGTTAATCAAATAAGTAGCAATAAGAATACATTAAATACACATATTAAGGGAACCCTCCCTTAAACAGGAGGGATCTAGAAACATAAAGAAGGTGCATGTGTTTCCTCTCAACAATACCATATTGATGAGAGGTTTAACTACATGAGTTCTAGTGGATAATACTATTTTGTTCACAAAATGTTAAAAACTTATGATTAACAAATTCTGTTTCATTATCAATTTGAAAAACAAAAACATGCTTATGAAATTGAGTTGTAACCAAATTATAAAACACCATTAAGATTTCATAAAATTCACTTTTGTTTTTTAATAAATAAACCCATACAGACCTTGTGTAATCATCAACAATAGTAAGAAAGTATCGATAACCATCTCTGCTAGTAACCCTATAAGGTCCGCACATATCAAGATGAAAAATTTCACCAATTTTAGTGGATATATGATCAATAGGAGGAAATGGTTCCCTAATCTATTTAATCCGTTGATAAAAATAACAACCAACATAGGTCTTATTATGATCAAGAGTCAAATTAGACTTAAGAAATCTAGAACTTGGTTTAAAGGGTGGCCAAGCCTACAATTCCAATTGTATTAAGAGAAATGTCAAACATTATTAACACTAGAATTTTCAAATCCTATATCTTGATTTCCATTAAAGTAATATAAACCACTAGATTGTCTACCAGTCCCCAAAACTTTCCATGCTTTTAAATCTTGATCAAGAATATACATTTAGTTTCATCAAAAGCAACACTCAGTTTGCTCTCTCTAGCAACCTTATGCATAGACATTAAACTAACACAATATTTAGGAACTACCAAACAACAACACATAAAAAAGAGTCAAGTAACTAGTTAAATGCATATTTCCAATTTTAGTTATATAAGCCCCAGTCCCATTAGGATGAGACACTTTTATTTTTAAATGATATAATTTAAATGATATATATCAATGACATTTACAAGAAATGTATCAATAAAGGTCATATATTGGTTAGAACCGGAATTTGTAATTAGTCCATTTGTTTCGTGTTTAGAATGAACCTTGTTATTAGAACAAAACACTTCTCAATGTTTTTATGAAATATTTTACGGGTATCCAAAAAGTACCTGCCATATTGGCTTGAACATTTTCCCATTGACAAAATTTTCTTTAATAAGAGAAATGATAGTAGAAAGTTGTTCATACGAAGAACCAGTTGAAGAACTAGAACCAATAGAATTATTAGAAATATTCTTCCATTTAACACTTTTCCAGTTTTCTTTTTTCCAAAATTAGGAGAATAACCAATCAGTTTGAAACAACTATCAATGGTGTGTTCCATTAAAACCACATTGTCACATATCAAAGTGGGACCTCCAGCAACCCTTTTATTCCAATTATCATTAGGTCTAACAAGATTAGATGGTATAGGTCTATTACCAGAAGTTTGTGACCTTTGGAAATTCCCTCTATTAGGAATCCTAGCATTAACTAATGAGTTTTGAGACCTGGAAGGTACACTAGAAGTATTAAAAGAAGTAACAAATCTATGTGACTCTTCACTAGAAATAATAAAATAAGCATTCCTAAAATCAAGTAAAGGATCTCTAGATAGAATAAAACTTCTTATTTACATATAAGATTCATCAAGCCCCACTAAAAATTACATTAGATTCATAAGATCATTATGCTTTTAAAAATCATCAAAAGCATGACAAGTACACCGAGAAAGCTTAACTAATGCATCAAAGTATTTCCAAAAAGCATTCAACTTGTCATAATAATCAGCTATAGATGGACCATTTTGTGACAGAGAATTAATTTTATGATGTAAATTAAAAGTCACAGATTTATCAACCTTATCATATGTTTCTCTATGTTTTTCCCAAACTAGAAAAGCCTTTTTTTAAAATAATTTCCCAAGATAAAGTTCATCTGAAATAAAATTTAAGATCCACCTTAAAACAATTTCATTAACATTGACCCACTATATTTCATCAATACTAGACCTCCTACATGTACCATATATAACCTCAGTTTTATTTTTTTCCTCTAAAATAAGTTGGATAACACATGACCATACTTGGTAATTATTAGTACCTTCGAGTTTAAATGATACCACAATAAGAGTAGCATAATAACTAGGTTGTAATATGTAAAGGATGACATAAATCTAATTTACTGATTAATGTAACATTATTATCATCAGCTTCAACCTCATATTCCTCATCAGTATAACCTTGAAAAGACATTACGAACTAAGAACATAACAACAACCTAAAGAAACAAGAAAATAACACAACAATTCAAGAACAAGCCAAGGTATAGTTCATAGACTTCCTAACCACTCACGAGTGGCAAGTCAAGGGATGTAGCTTGTTCAAGAAACTAACACAAGAAGAGATACAAATCAAAAAAGGAAAAGAGAAATAGAGGTTTTAAAGTGCTTGCAAAGACACAAGAATCAACGAAAGAAATCTTATTACCATTTGATTCAAGTCAAAAGGCAATGCAAAACCATAATCTTAATCGAAAATCAAACCCTAACTTCGAACAATTAGGGAGATAACCAGTCCCAATCGCAAACCAATCAAGAACACCACCAAAACGAATTACACACGTTAATTGATCACAGAAGCTTATAAGAACAAAAACCCCCAAATTATCAAACCTAATTGTTGTTAAAAAATAGGCGTTTTCAAGAAACCGTCAATATTAATCCGACACAATCACCAAGAAACAATTAATCCCGATTAATTTATCTAAAAACAAATTTTAGAGAAAACATCTTTTTAAAAGCAATAAGAAAGCCTTGCTCTATACCATGAAAAAATTTAAATATCTATCTTGAATCTTAATTCTAGATAGTTTTAATCAAACATAACAACAAATCTTAATAACTCTATTGTCTATATAATAGTTTGATACAATCAAAACCCAAAACAATAACAAACGAGATCTGAATCTCCCTAACAAGATGATAATCGATAATCAAAAGAACAAATATTTTGCAGGTGAAAGTTATGAATCAGATAGGTCAACTTCAAGCTTAAATAGACCAACAAGAATAGAGTATTGACAGTTGAGTCTCTCAACTATCCAAAACAGCCGCATCAAGTTCCAACTCTATATAGAACTAAAAATAAGAACAAGACATTTATATTGTTAGTCCTTGAAGTATTTTTACAGAATAAAATTACTTTTAACAGTTTTCGAGTGCTGAGCCATCACCATCACACCATATGGTTTCGGAAAACGGTAAATGGTGGTTCAAGACCTACACCGCGAATCGCATTTTCAAAAATTTGATATTATGAGATACTTGATGCTATCGTAAGCGATGTGTTTTTAATATTATGAATACTGATATGACATCACTTTTTTCATAACATCACAAAACTAGTACTAAATATTATTAAAGATTCAAAGTCTAAAACATTTTCATTTCCTGAAACCACATGGTAAAATAAATATCAGCTGAAGTGTTAAACAAGTGGCTGATTAAATAATGAGTAAAATGCACATATCGTACCTGTGGTATGTCCAGATTGCAAATTTAGTAACTGGTCTTCTGAAAGTGCAGGCGGCCTCACTGGTCTTCCAGTAAATATTCACTTAAGTACTTTGACCGTAACGATCGTTTACCTTTGATCATTATGTCTTGTTGCTACAAGGTTTTTTTTGTCTTTTTCTTTTTTACACATCACCCCTTTCAACATCACCACTATCACCCCAGCACCTCTGTCGCCACCATCACCGCCACCATCACCCCATCACCTCCGTCGCCAGCATCACCACCACTATCACCCCACCAACACATCGCCTTAACTGTCAAGAATATCATCATAAAAAAAATCAAAGGCGCTGATCTTGAAGTATCCCCGTATTGAAACTAAAAACCATCTTAAAAAAATTCATCCTCATATCATTAGTTCGAAACCCAAATCTAACCTTCTAAACAAACATTATACCAACAAAACATATAGAAAAGGGGATTTGGCCTTAATGAAAAAGACCAAATTTATCTTCTTAATCTGCTCAAAATTTTATCATATCTTTTGATTTGTATGGGTTTTCTATACTTACTATTCGAATTAATAAAAAAGTTGTTCTTTTTTGTTACTGCTCGAATTTTTTTTTGTTGTTCTGATGTTCAAAGAAGAACACAATAGAAAGGGGATTTGGCCTAAATAGTATTTTCAGTTTATATGTGTTTTAATGAAAAGGACAAAACAGTCCCTATAGCATCTAAAGTTAACGGTCAAAGGTAAACGATCGTTACGGTCAAAATACTTAAGTGAACACTTATTGAAAGATCAGGGAGACCGCCTGCACTTTCAGAAGACCAGTTATTAAATCTGCAATCTGTACATATCCCAGGTACGGTATGTGCATTTTACTCTTAAATAATACAAGCAGAGAAAAACAAGTACTGTAATAATCCAATATTATAATAATCTAATATTATAATAATCCAATATTATATACAACAATGTTTTAAAAATCGGTCTGACCGGCCGATTCAATCGGTTGGACCGGGAACCAGAGTGTTGACCAGGCCGTGTCAGTCGGGTTTTTACAAAAACTTGGCCCGGATTGAACCGCCAGGTTCTAGTCGATCCGGATCGAACCACCGGACCAGAAACCAGTCGGTTCAACACATTTCAAAAGAAAAAAATAAGAAAGATCTACATCAGATGATCTAATTAGACTAGTTGGATGTGTAATTGAACTATAACCTCTTTTAGTTTGTTAGAGATCAGATGATTGGGTTTTAATTTTTGTACATTAGCTTGATACAAATCCAAATTTGTGATAGAGTGTCAGTAGTGGATGAAAACGAGATTCAGTAATTTGTGAAGGAGTGTGAGTAATCGATGAAAATGAGATTTGCTCTGTGCTGGTTTTGATTTTGTGAAGTTATTTGACAAAGTAAAGAAGATAAGGAAGATGATAGGATAAGCATGAGTGAGAAGTTTTAATTGAAATGATTTTTTTACTAATATATGACAACCGACGTGAGATTCTTGGGCATTGTAAACAATTGATATCATTCCTATTGTTTGATACGGAGTACTAGGCATGGTAATATTTCTTATTTTAAAACTGAGGTACGTATTTTTCTATTTATACGTGTTAATTTTTTCTTTGATAATAAACCGGTTTGAACCGACGGTTGAATCGGTAACTCGGTGAACCGGTGACTCCACCGGGTCAACTTAAAAAGCGGGACAGATATACAGTAATTCCTTCTAGTGTATATATATCCCACGCATCGTGACATATTTAATTACAAGTTCAAAGAAACGACAAAAATTACACGCATTGTCACAATTTGTTCACATGCATCACTATATTTTAATTTTGCTTCCGTCCACGCCTAATTACGCCTTTAACTTTGGATAATATAACCTAAAAATAGAAGCCAAAAAGAAATATGTTTAAACTAGTGGTGGACTAAGAGAGGAGGGTGTAACGACGAGGGGTGGCTCGTCGCGCTGACGTAGCCCCTCGTCGTGTCTCGTCGAGGTTCGTCGCCACACCGACACCCCCCCCCCCCATTTCGCCGTGTGGATTTCGCAAATGCGAAATGTTGACGACGAGACTTGGTAAAAATAATAGCCGTTATACCCCTAACAGTTATATTAATTTAAATTTAATATTTTTTTATACAAATAATATATATATCACATCTTCTTCCCCATTTAAACACACATTTTCTTCTTAAATTTCTCTAAATCAGTAACAAAAAAATGTCTAACTTACCTAATGATCAATACCCACAACTCAACTTCACCGGGCTTCTCAACACTAGCAACCCTTCGACACCATCGTCAACCGCGTCTACACCAAACTCACAAACCTCCGTATCAACGTCTCCCGGCTTCGCATAATTTAAATCTGGCACCCCACAATTTCAATCCGGCTTCTCTCAATTTCCATCGGCTCTCAATTTCCATCTGCCTCTCAATTTCCATCCGGCTCTCAACTTCCATCTGGTTCTCAATTTCCATCCGGATCCCAATTCTCGTACCCTACTATTCCTCCAAACTATTTACCTCAAATGACCCCCGAGCAAATTTACCACCGACCACAGTACTACCTTCAACAAGCACAGTTTCAAAGCCAGTTTCAGAGCCAACAAAATGTTCTCGAAACATAATTCAAAGTTCCGGCCTCACGAACACCAACAAAAAAAGGCAAAAGCAAAAAAACCAAAGCAAAAAGATCACAAGCTGTTGATTTAGATGCCGATGAGGATGACATCGAATTTTTTGAGGCTCCGACTCAGGCACCGGTATGTTGGACTAAAGAAGAAGAAGAATTACTAGCCACATGTTGGTTTGTTGTTTCTAAAAATGTCGATATTGGGAGCGACCAAAATGAGGAATGTTTCTGGAATGACACTGTTTGCGATTTCAACAGGCAAACATCCGGTATGCACCGTACAAAAAACATGATTACCGGAAAATGGGGTCGGATGCATCCGGATTGCCAAAAGTTTCAAGAGATGTACGCAGAAGTAGACCGTAGGAGTGGGATGAATGATGAGGATGTTTACGAAGCTAAAAAAGATGAATATCTAGCAACTTTTCATGGAAAAATATTTATTTACAGTTACGCGTGGAAGATCCTCAAAGAACACCCGAAGTTTGCAGGTGAAAAAGCCGTGGCACCGGATGATCACACCGAAATATTCGGTCCTGACGAACGTCCTCGACCCACGGGAAAATCTCGACCCTCTAAGAATTCAAAATCTGAGTCAAGTGAGGGCACCGGAGGATCGTCGGGGTCATCAAGGCAGAACTGTCAAATGCAATGCATCAAAAATTTATCAAGCAACAGGCACTCGCAGACAGGCAGATCGAGTTGACCGACTTCAATTTTCTCGCTCTTGATTACGAGTCAATGCCAGAACCGAAGAGGACGTACGTGCGTCGGAAACAAGAGCAAATCATGGCCCGATACCCTCACCCCGAGGAGTAGTTTATTTTAATTGTTGTGTTTTTAAATTTTCGTGTTCTTTTTTCGTATCGTATTTTTTTTGTATCGTATTTTTTGTTAATCCGTATTTGTAATTTTTATTTCCGTATTTTTGATGTTTTATTTGTGTGAAATAAATTTTAGTTTGTGTGAAAATGAAAAAAAGAAAAATAAAAGATAGTGGTGGGGCCCAAATAAAGAGGGTGGGTGTGTTGTGAGTGAAGGGGTATTTTAGTTAGTTGTGTTAGTATGATGTGACGCGGAGTTGGCAGGTGACTAGGCAAAAAATTGAGGGGTAGGCTTGTTGCCATACCTTCCTCTCTAATTTCTCATCCTAAGAGTCGACAGGAGTGGGTGGCAAGGGCGGAGCAACATAGGTGCCGGGTGTGGCACGGGCTACACCTGTTTTAATGTCATGAAATGGAAAAATCTTCAAAAATAAAGTTTTTATTGTTTGTGCAACACCTAAATGTTTTTTTGCTATCTTAATTTCTTACCGTATTAATTCAATTAGTTTAAAAAATATTTTGTGCAACACCCCGTTGAAAATTCTGGCTCCGCCCCTAGTGGGTGGCTAGTGAGTGGGTTGGTGGCTCACGGCGTCAGTTGGTAAACGCGGACACACATGTAAAGTGTTGCAGCGGCACTTCTCATGAATAGTTGTATAAATGAGATTGTGTAAACTTATTTGATTTTGAGCTTTTTTCGAAAGTGTCTCCACCTATAAATCAAATTGCTCACACCTACATATTAAAATCCAACATTCAATTTTTTAACACTTTATAAATCTTTCATTAATAAGTAAAGATACCCAATTTTTCATTTCGATACTAGCTTTTTTTCGTATTTAATGTCATTGTCCACAATTTTTTTTGCCCCTCACCTTCTATATTTCTGCGTCCCCCACTGCCAGTTGTCCCACGACGCTCCCTCCTCCCAACGCTATAAGGTTTCAAGCTATATTTACCAGAAAAATGACATTAGTTATGTTATTTCCTCTTTTCTCTTTAAATATGATTGAGTGTGATGTGGTATATTTGGACCTTTGCACTACTTTTTTATGATTCATCATTCCCCTATCGAAAAGAGAGTGTCATACCAAATATGATGTAATGGGCATGTTATCTTACCTGTCACATATTTTTTTCACGACACCAATTTTAAGCCCTAATCATTCCCAGATCTCTAAGAAATTTGTCACATTTAGTCATGTTCTGCCACTATATGCTAAGTGTATCCCTGTTAGTACCCCATCGGCCCACCAAAAAGTAAAAATAAAAAATCAACTTGCAATTAATATTACAGCTTACAGTTCAACGCAATTTTTTTACTAGTTTATGACAATTTATTATTTTTGACATATTAAACTTTATGATTTTCATTTCAAATTTTTTGTTTTTCAGTTTTATTACGTAAATAATATTATAAAAATAAAATAAAAAAATAAAGAGATACAAATGGGTTTTTAAGGAATTTTTATATCCCATCCATATGCTAAATAACATGTCATCATGTAACAAAACATTTTGGGACCATAGTCAAATATCTTTGAAATGTGTAATACTAGAGCTTTTGCCCGCGCTTCGCCGTGGCGCAGGGTAGACTGTTGTGGCAAGGGCTCTATTCTATTTGCGTATAACGGTTGTCGTTTGGGGTGTGGATAAGCATTAGTTTCTACGCCACCCAAAATGAGATGGATGTTGATACAGTTTCGTAGGTTTTCTCGTAATTCCTGTCATAACAATACGATTAAACAATCATGTTGAATGATCATGTTTCCTCATCTAAAAAAACGAATGTATCTCATACAAAGCCAATAATCAAAGAAAAAAGAAAACTCAAAACTTGAACATTGTCAGGTAAAAGAAATGAAGCAAAACTTACTACATAAGTTTCTTTGTGATGAGTTTTTACTGTAGCATCATCATCTTCATTACTTGTTTCAGACTCTCCCTTCTCATAATCAACTCCAAATGTAGTCTTCTGCAATGCATCTAGACATATGCAAGTTCCGGCTAATTCCTCGCATAGCAGGCTCAAAGGTGGCCTGACTAATCACAAAACAGCGTGCATCGTGATGATAAAGCAAGCTAGATTCTTCAAAAGAAACAGAATAATATTTTCTAATTATTAATTCTATTAATATTTTTAGAGGATACTCTTGGTTAGAGGCAGTAATTCTGGTTCAATTACTATAAGTTGTCGATTCAAGTTATGTAATCTTTGATGGTGAAAAATGTTATTCTTAGCTAAACGAAAATGGGTAAAAAAAGGGAATTAACGAAAGAAGCATGTGAATGCAAACCACTAATACCAACCCATTTTCTTTCAAAAAGTTAGAGATGTTAGTGGTCGAGATACATGTCTTATTTTTTTACCTTTGAATTCTTAGGATGGTGTTGTTAGTATTGATGCGATTGTAGAAGGGGTTGGTGATGAAGTCAGCAGCTCCGTTGGTGTTGTTATTGTTTTGGTTGAGTCTGATATTGTAGTAGAAGAAGTCGGTGTTAATAATCGTATAAAAATCAGGTAGCATTTTCGGAAAATGATACAAACATTATTTACACTTACCTATTGTCTGGTTTTATGAGGTCGTCAGTTATATGATGTGTAAAGATTTCTTTAATGGAATGGTTGTGGGAGTGGGAGGTGGTGCAGGCGCGAGTTGGAACGGTGTTGTTATCCTTGATGTTTCTACATTAGCGTTGGGACAATTTCTAAACATTTAGTACCTGGAATTAGGTGGGATAGTAGTGCCGATGCAGACACGCCTATAAAGTAGTGGATGTTTGATATTAGGCAATAATAGTTCTGAATAGGAATGACTCTGTTCTGAAAGTTTTTTACCTCCATGTGTTTTTGATGACTCGCATGTGCCTGTTTTAATCAAAGGTTGTTATTATAATAGTCTTGTGCAAGTGTATTAGCGTGTTACCTGTATGTGGGTTCTGCTTGTGGCCCGTGGTCAGTGCATTCAACTATAATGTTGTCGTCTATAATTTTCCTAATGTATATGATACATGATTGATAGTACCAATTTCTTGCAGTATTTATTCCGGTGATGGTTGCTTCCGAGGTAAATCTAACTAAGTATAGACCATGTAGGCTTGTGTTTATGTTAGGAAATGGTACAGGCGGTTATAAAAGAGAATATTCAAAAATAAGTAAATAACATGTATATTATGTTGAATTTACCCTGTAGCTATCCTGATTTTGTTGTAGCAATGACGGCTATGGGAACATGTTTCTAGTTTTTTATGCTTTTGGTTTGGCGCTTTTCCAATGGTCGTTTTTGATCATGTTTGGCGCCTAACCTGTTATGTGTTTGCAAGGGGATTAGTTCATTGTATGTATATGCATAATTCTTTTAATTTAATTAGATTCCTTACTCAGTTTGTAACTGATTGAGGTCCGAGATATCTTGATTTAGATAGTAGTGGGTGGCAGGACTGCCAGAAAATTACATACTACCTGCGTACTCTGAAACTATAAAACTTTTCAGGAGCTTGCGATGAAGATCACAGGTTTCGCCATTGCTTCAAATGCGTCTTTCTCAAATGCTATTTCCACTTCATCCCAAAGTCTCTAATCAACATCAACCCTGCGTAAATGGTAGGAATAGTATAGTTAAAAGAAATCATTTGCTAATTTACGTGTGTGTCTTTTTTTTTTTGATACTTACCTGAGGTTTTCTATATCCACTTTCCGCACGACTACTTGATTTGAACCGATCGTTCGTTCCCCACCCTTGTGTGGCATACTATATAATCTGTTATCAGATATAGATAATCAGGATAAGTGTTGCATATGTCAATCACTTCGATAAGGGGATAATGAATCACACTTAGATTTAGCAACCTCCCGGTCACGTTTACTGATTTTCAATGTCGCCAAAGCAATACGATACATATTTACACACGTAAACGAAAAGAAAACATATGATCATAATGATCATAGCTATGTATCTGATGTATGACAGTTAATAGTATTTTCTCTGGCATTATTATGAATGCAAGTTTTAGAGAGTAATATGAAAGGAATGAATATTTTCTTGGCATAATAGAAGATGAGTAACACACACTCAAATAGTTTCTTGTACCAACGAAATGAAAATTAAAAGTTCATAATAAATATTTCTATCTGAATTGATGTTGCTGTTAATTGCTCGGGATCTATCTCAACACGGTCCTTCTACCTATCAGACCGTGGTTGTGGCAACACTTCCCAAATCAAGGCAGTCACGCTCCCATTCTAACTGTTATAAGAAAACCAATTAGACATTCCTCCTTGGAATCATGCAGATATTAATACCAAAAAATCCTAACTTGAAATACATAGTTTATTACTATAACACATAATTAGCAAGCAAGAGCACTTATAACATATAAAAATCAATAAATTGGCGCTTAAAAATCATATACACAAACATAAAATTGAACTATTTACTAAACTTTTAATCTTTATTTGAATAGGCATATATTATAGAAACCATTCGAAAACCACAAATTTTTGAAACTAAAAGCTAAACCTAGAAAGTTATTATAGAATAAAATGAGAGTTAGTGCCTACCGAAGGAAGAGACAACCGAATTTTTTTCTTGATCAATCAAAACACTAAAAAGCTTCAAAAACTCGCTCCAAAGTTGGGATGTTTATGTTTTCCTGGTTGGGTGAAAACCCTTGGTTAAGCAGCAAATCGGCTCAGTTTTGTTATCTCATGAAGAATAGAGGAGATGGATGATATGTATATGAAAGTAGGTGGGTTGAAGCGGTGGAAGTATAAAGACATAAGATTTACAGTTCATAACTATTTTAATATCTGGTCACCAAGTCGCCATCCTACATGCATTTCCATTCCCACCCTTCCACAAAATAAATGTAACATCAAAAATGGAAAATATCCGGAGAATTACCTTATCACTGTGTCTTACATTTAGAGTAGGTTACTCTGAGTCTGTGGTAGCGCGTAACTACTGAATGTTTTAGCACATAACTATTCTGGAAATAGACCATGCACCCGCAATAGAATTGCCCCGCCATAAGGGTTGTTACCATGAAAATGTTTGAATGATCATGAGCAGTCAGTCATAATATGTAAACAAATTGTATAGGAGGCTCAGATAAATGGATAATCGAACAAAGAGGATCATCCGCTATGGATGCAACCGTAAGGGCGCCATGCCATATTACGAATAATCTCATCTCTACCGACCCCGTTTATAATCATCATTGCCTCGTACAACAACGGGTACCAACAGAAGCAGTTATCATAAAGCCATTGGTTGCTGCCACACATGAGATATAGGTAATACCACCACAAACAAATATCATGAAGCAAAGCAGCATCAAATGACGCCACCATCATCAGACAACCACAACGTATAGCATCACATTTAAGTTATGAAATATTATCCGGAAACCAATTAATCCATGAGGCGGGCACCTAAACAAAAACGCAAAGAATGAAATGGATTTAAGCATCCGATAATCAAAACCCAACTAACTTGCTTATCGAACTAACCCAGTGGATATAACATATATATGGAGCAAGGATTTCACAAATGTGTTCCAATAATAAAAAACCCTCTTTTTCTTGTATGCCATCATGCGTCAATAAACCTAGCACCATCGTCACCCAACCGGCACATCATCACACGCCATGGATGGCGGCAACAAAGAGCGCGGCGGCATCGAAGGAGCATAAGGCGAAAGTTCGAACACAAATCGTAAACAACAAAGATGATGCTATCGTCGCCATCAATAGCGGCAATGAAACAATGTTTCATCCAATGAAAATACGTGGGTAAACATGAAAATCTAAACAACTGTACAAACAACAGTAAAGTAATACAACAAATACCAGCATAATAAAGAAATACCAAATTGCATAATAATAAAACATCTCCCTCATCCCATAGCATTGCATCTCTATGATCGCAAGAAAACCCAAATTTTCTGGGTATCATCCGTGACATCAAAGACGCACCAATCGTTAGATGAGACAGATCTTGGATCAACGATAACGATCTATTTCAGATTAGATAAATGTTGGTATCAATAGTTAGGTGAGACCAAATGAAGGAGATGAGAGAGACGATACAGATTATACTCTCTCAAACAATATGAACGGTTATAAATAAACCAACAATTACAAATGGGCGGAGGAGATGGGGTTGTAGAACTGTAGCTACAGTGCCAGGCAATCAACGGTTCCCTCCCATTTTGGGAGAAATTAATCAACGGTGGGGGTAAAACACACACAACAGTGATGAAGAGTGTAAAGGGAGTTTAGGCTGTGAAGGGAGTTGCTAATATAAAATGTTTTGGTGTGAGGGGGGAACTGTTCATTGGTAACCGAGATTCCCCCTTTTATTAAGGATATAATATAATATAATGTGTATATACAAGTGGTGGACCAATGCTAACTAACATGTTATTATTTAACAGAACATTTTGGTATTATGTTCATTTTGAAAAAATCACATATCTTTGCAGTTTTCACCATTTTGCAAATGAGTACTAAAATTTTATTTTGGCTTCTATTTATGATATCCGTTTTTGGTTACCAAATATGTATATAGACAGTGCCTCAAGGATCAAGAATCTATACTGTTAGCGTTCAAAGGCGAGCTCATATATGATTCTTCCTTATTAACCAATATTGTAGGGTGGAACAAGAGTGACATGTGATAAATCTGGTCATGTTGTAGGAGTTGATCTCAGTACTGAGGGTATAGAAGGCGGGACACTGCCTGATTATATCGGCAGCCTCAAGTGGTTGTCCATGATAGGACTTAGAATGTGCGGACTTAGTGGACGTATTCCATGTTCGATGCAAAACCTTAAACGTCTTGAAGATCTGGATTTATCTGGTAACCTTTTAATTCGTTCAATTCCGTCGTTTCAATTAGCTAAGAATCTAGTAAGTGTAAGTCTTTCTCAAAACAATCTAACAGGCAATGTTCCTTCTTCGTACTGGGAGGGTCTTAATAAGCTTGAATACCTTTATTTGTCTAGCTATTTTTTGGGTGGGGGATTTCCCGAGTCTGTGTTATCGTCGCCTTCGCTTCAAAGTTTACGCCTTTCTAATAACACGTTTTCTGGTCAAATTAGCCAATCTGTAAATGTTTCTTGTTATCAATTGGGACTTCTAGATCTGAGCAGCAACAAGTTTGATGGTCCGATACCTGAGTTCATCTTCAAACTTCCACTCCTTTCAAATCTCATGCTCTCTGCAAATAACTTCTATGGAATTATAGCTGTAGAAATGTTTGGCACATTAAAGGAGCTATACGCCCTTGAAATTTCCTTCAATGATCTTACGGTCGTTGTAAATGCAAACAGTTCATCGCTTTATTCACTTTATAGGATCAACTCACTGAACTTAGCTTCATGCAAATTGAAAGAGTTTCTTGATTTAAAGAGTCAGACAAAAATGATGATGCTAGATCTATCAGCAAATGAATTAACCGGCGACAACTTCGGATCTTCTTTTCCAGTTGATTTTGGTAATTTTCTTAGCTCAGCCTTATCCTTTTCCATTAAAAACAGTAAATTGGTTGGACCTATCCCCGAATCAATATGCAATGCAAGTAATCTCCTTATTCTTGATTTGTCTCATGATAGTTTGAGTGGTACGGTACCTTCGTGCTTGGCAGAAACAGGCAAGACTCTTCAAGTGCTAAATCTTGGAAACAACAACCTTAGTGGAAATGTTTCGGATTTGTTTCCCGAAAGTTGTGAGATGAAAACATTAGATCTCAGTGGTAATCATATTCAAGGAACCCTGCCTCAATCATTGATGAGGTGCAAGAATCTTCAAGTTTTGGATCTTGGTTACAATCGGATATCGGATACTTATCCATGTTAGTTGAGTAACTTGTCCAAGTTACATGTTTTTGTGATACGTTCCAACAGCTTTTATGGGAATATCAGTTGTCCTGGATTTCACGGTAACTAGACAAATCCACAATCATTGGCATTGCTTCAAACGGGTTTTCAGGAGTTCTACCTCCAAAATTGTTTACAAGTTTTCAAGCAGTCATGGAGAACCAGGCAGAAGTCAACTACCTCGGTTACGTGAATCCTGGTAATAGTGCACTATACTATAAGGATTTAGCGTCTGTTGTTATCAAGGGCGCAAGCAGATACGTGTTTAAAATTATCAATATTTTCACTTCCATCGATTTGTCTAATAACAGTTTCCAGGGAGCATACCAGTTGGTAATATAATGATGCTTGAACTTTTAAACCTGTCCCACAATGCACTCACGGGTCCAGTTTTGCTATCAATTGGAAAGCTGGAAAGCCTTGAATCACTAGAAATCTTAGTAAACAAGCTAAGCAGAAGAATTCCAATTGAGATTGCAAGTCTTTCATTCCTTTCATCCTTAAATCTGTCATATAATTAGTTGACTGGACGTATTCCACGTGGCTCACAATTTCAAACATTTAGGGAGCTCTCATTAAGGGTAACCGAGGTTTATGTGGTATCCCTTTGAGCCTTACTTGTGACAATGATACATCAGAAATTCCTACAATGCCATCAGCATAAACAAATGATGACGCGGGCTATGGAACTGAACTCTTAATAAGTATTTGATTGGTGTTTTTTGTGGGATATGCGATCATTGTTGGACCGCTTGCTTTTCTAATGAGATGGAGAACATGGTATTGAAAGTTTATGGACTTAAAATTAATAGTCGTGAAATAGGATCGAACTCGGGATCACGAGATTGCACACATAACGTAAAGGGTTAATTTATTTATTAAACATATTTATTATATTTATTAAATCAAACCAAAGCTTAACTAACGATCGTTGATAAATAAAAGTTAAGTTTAAACGATCGTTATGGAATTAAATAGAAGCTAAAAGAAGGAGAAAGGAAAAGTTCCGAAAGCCCTTAGGTGGGCTTGTGGGTCGTCTGCCAAAGGGGAAAAAGGAAGGAAATCAAAGATTTTCTTTCCTATTTTGTTTATTGCTTGGAGACCAAGTATTGTCAAGCCTATATAAACAAACCCCTAGCCTTCACAAAACACACACAAATCTCTCTTTCTCTTGCTCCTTGATCGCCGGCCAAACACCCCTAATTTTAGGGTTTTGGTTTTCGATTATTGCTATTTAAATTAGATCTAGTCCTAGCCCCTCTCTAGGGTTGTTGGGTAGATATTCCATAAGCGTTGAAGTTTGGTTTGTTCGTGTTAGACTCACGGTTAACTCGCCGTATTACGTGTGTACAAGAACGTGATATAGTCTTATTTTAGACTATATTCTTGGTGGTGTTCGTAATTAACCCTAGTTGTCGTTTGTTCCGTCGTCTTGTGGATCTTGCTAGGATAAAGGTATGTAACCCTAATGTTGATTAATTATAATTGTGTCAAATTAATGATCTTGTTAATTTGCTTCCGCTATATGTGCTTTGATCCATATTAGGGTTTTAAATAATTGTTATGAACTATATAAACCTTCAGTGGCATCGAGAGCCGTTTTAACATGATTATAATTATCAAGATCTAAAGATTGTTTTTAACTAATAATTGTTTTGAGTTAAAAATACATGTTTTTTTTGAAAAGAAAGTTTAGGGTTTTGATTTTGTTTTTTTATTAAAAAGAAAAACCGATTTAAAAAAAAGGGTCAGTTTGTTTTGTTTTTTAGCCGATTAAAAAAAGGTAGTTTTTTTTTGTGAAACCCTAAAATTGCATGTTTTGATCTTTAGATAATTACATGATTAATTGTTATGTCATGTATTTAAGGTTACGATCCGTAGTGATTTAATTAATTGCTAAGTGATTTGGGTGGAATTATGATGAATTGCATGATTAATTGTTATGTTGTGTGAATTCATGTTTCGATCCGTAGAGATTTAATTGTTAAGTTATGTGGGAGATCCGTGATGAACATGAATGTTTTTCATGGATAATATGTTTTATGTGGTAATTGTTACGTTTTTTTTGCTACTTGCTTTATTTGATTCAATAAATCTAAAATTAGGGAAGACTTTTATATGAATATAATAACCTAGATTTGATATTATTTATTGAATAAATCGTATGCATGTGGCTGTTTGATTTATTTATTGCACATATAAATTGTTTTTATGTGTTTATGATTTAGTTTTTTTTGTACCTACTTGTTTTCGTACGTTTTGTTTTAATTGTATGTTGTAAACAAGGGTAATTTTTACAAGAAAAATTAATATGGACTAAATCATATTAAAATAAATGAATTGTTTTGAGATCTAATTACATATGATTAGTGTTGATTAGAATTGCAATAGCAACTTAACGGCCAACTCAATTTGGACAAACTATAAAGTGGGTATAACGCACCGCTGGTCATGTACCCGGTTAAGGAAGGAGGTGTTATGCTTCAGCGCTGACCGAATTCCCGGCTCGCTTGTGCGTCAAAAATTAGAATTACCTACGGTTGTTATTGGTATAATTCTTGAAGTTTGATTTAACTACATTAATTCACATCCGAAACACAATGAATAAGGTTATTGCTTTGTGCTTTAGCTGAGTTCTAGAAAAAGTACGGTGAGAATTTAGTTGTGTGTAAAATCTTTAATTGGTTTACCAATACCTCAACTTGCAAATATATGATGAACTTTTAGTCTCACCAAAAAGTTTACTAAACGTTTTATTAAACTTATGTTATGGAGATGTATGCATGCTTCTCCATACATGATTTTGCCACCAAAATCTATACCCTAAAAAATTTAAGTCATGTGTCCTCTAATTGACGAACACTTGAAGTTACAATTGTCGTCATATAAGATATTGGACGATGTTGTAATGGAGAGAAAACTTCATGACTGAATAAGATTGCACATGAAGGTTTTACGTTCTTTAGATTTGTCGACTTAATTGAGTTACTCAGTGAGATCTGGAATCTTAAGGCATATAGAAGGGATGAAACATGTTTACAATGCAAAATGACTTTTGGCAATGTAAATCCCGTAAAGGTCTAGAAATTGCAAATTTGTTTGTCAATCATTGTTCGACAAGTTACCATCTTGAATACTTTCATTGCTAGCAGATCAACTGATGTGATGAAATTATATCAATTTAGATTCTAGTTTTCAAGGAAAATACTATGGTTATTATTACCGGGGTAATTTTATTTTCTTGAATGGTATTATCGAAAATACTAAAATTGAATTTTGTAAATTCTTTTACAAATGTATTAATGCAACGTTACACCGTAAACGTGGTTTATTCATTTATTGATCTACAAACCGTATGGTTGAGGATAGAGTCAATTTACAATGAAAAGATAAACCTAAACTCTTTTCCATGAGTGAAGAACGAGTAATAAGGATTTTAGAAATGTCAAATTCAAATCCATAACTCATAGCAAACTTTAATAGTTAAGAAAAGTGCATATTTTGAGTTATTAAAAGTTACCGCTAATTGGTTATAAGACAAACTAGCATATTTGTCTAGTAGTTGTGCATTGACCATTTATAGGCACTACATACCATTGTGGGGTTGGTAGACCTATTAAGGAAGAAATTGCATGTCAAGTCTTTCAAGTTAAAAAGCATTTGATGGATAAGTCATCATTTACGAAGTAGAGTACACTCTTAAACCCTATAAGTAATTGTTACAAATGTGTTTTTCAAAAGTGTAAGAAAGTAAACACAACACTAATTATTTTCACCGATTATGAAATATTTTTAATGTTGTCAAGTTCAGTGGGAGAATTGTGTTGTATTACTGATTTTGAGTCTATTAGAACTTTCTCTAATTCAGTGGGAGTTACAAGCCTTGTTGTCTTGGTAATAACCCATATTATCTTTAGTAAGTTCTAAGATAATTGCTTTCGAATTGTTGACACTAATATCTTCAAAGATAGTTATGTACTGATTCTTGTTGATTAAGTGATTCCACATCTACTTGTAAAAAGGTAATATATGTGACACAATCATATTTTGTATAGACGAACGTTAGACGTGATGTTTATCTTATATATGAGGTTGTTCCATGCACAAGTGGGAGAAATGAACATTGTGTGCAAGAAGCAACTCATAAAGATATGATTATCTTGTCTTTAAGATAAGAGACTAACAATCTAATTAATATTTAGATCATGTGTCAATATGATTAGAAGACTACTTAAAAGTATATATATATCATTCACATTAAGAAACACTTGTTGTTTTGATTTAGTCATTTGAAAGCTTGTACTAAATTGTAAACTCAAAGGGAAAAATATCCACATGTCGTAAGATCGGGCGTGGAATGTTTTGGAGTTTCTTAAAATGGACAAATTCCTGGAATGACATAAGATACATAGAGTAATCTTATACTACTAATGAAACCTAGTGGTGTTCATATAATAGTATAGGAGTGAATTAACTTGAAAAGATGAATGAAACCTAGTGGTGTTCATGATTTACTTTAGTTATACATGTTAATGATATTTTGTATAAAGTCACAAACATAAAGTCTTGGAAGACGCATAATATAAAGTAAGACGTTAATGTATTGTCTCTATTTCACTAAAGACATATACATGTAATGTGTAATGGACTTATAACTTTTATGAAGTGACTTTGTATTATAAGTACTTGAGTTTTAAAGCATGCAAAATGGTTAGAAAATCTGTTATACCATTAAGATGATTTAGTTGGTATATAGGAAACCGAAAGATATATATTTATCTTAATATTGTTAAGATTGATTTCAATATTTCCCTAAATGAAATACAACATTATGATGGTATGTTCAATAGGAGAATCAAGCTCTCAATTTGATGGTGATGATTGATTCAAGATAACTATATCTTCTTTTCTTTCAAAAGATACCAAGGTTAGAAAGGTGAGTATGACTTGAGCTAAGAAGATTAATAAGATACCATTATATATGGAATGTGATGAATCACGTTATATCTTAAATGGAGTTCGGATTTTGCTAAACTACTTATGAAGTGGATTGTTTAGAAAATAAAGAGTATGGAACGGCCATTGTGTTTTGTAATGTCCCATATAGATAACGTTGGAGTGTTGATCTATTTACTATGTATTTAAAGAGTAATTTTAAGTTACTAAAAGCAAGTGGGAGTTTTGATCTTGAAAGATAAAATTACAAGATACATGATCTTCTAAAATACACTAGTAATTATCATGAGGTAGGCTTGTAAAAGCTAACTCATAAGATAAAGGAATTTACGTCATAGGTCCGTAAGGATATCTCGGATATGCGATTTATATGCTGAGAATTATGAGTTACAAATAATTGTTGTGATTTGTTACCAAATATTGTTTTGGGTAAACTACTCATACTATGATTGTCATAGATGTTGTCCAACAAGATAATCAAATTTCAGGTTTGGTTTATCTTAAATAGTTTGACTAGAAATTGGAGATGAGTTTCATCAAAGGAAGAAAAACGCCAGTTGTAGTGGTTTAATCTTTGTGTCGAAATTATATGGACAAAATTGTACACATATTTAATGTATGTATTATGAATAGATTATTAATCACACTTAAGTAATTAATTGTGATTGAGTATTCTTTCTTAAACACATTAAATGTATAAAGATTTTGATGGTCATATTTTAAATTGACAAATTTGGATATGTATGAACTATTTCTTGAATAACTACTTGAGAAAGGACTTAAGTAATCGAAATGAGTTTATTACTTCAAAATATATATCTTTAGAAAGTACAAAATGCAATTATCCATGAATGGATAAAAGCATGCATCTAGGAGAATATTCTTATGTTTAATTTGAAATCCAAGATTGGATTTAAATTTAAATAAGATGATTTCTAAGTATTCCTAAAAGCTAGTGGGAGTATTATGGTAATTTTCTTAAAATTATATGTGTCAAATAGACATGTAAGAAAGTAAGATTTCATTCAAATTAAATGTTGATTTGGTTTAGATTTGAGATGAAACTTTACTTTGAAGATTTAGAAAATAAGATGTACATAACCTTGGAACAAATAAATTTATTTATGCGGTGGAAATACAACGTAATATGGCATGTAGTAAGTTTACATGGATATTTAGGACATGAAGAAATCTAAATCTGGTTTGAGAAATTTTCATGTGTGTCGTGTTATGCTTAAAATACATGATGATTTGAATATATTAATATATTTAAGAAGTTATTAAATAACTTGTGTAATGAATATTCTTAAGGAATATGTTTGGAAATAGAATAACATCCTAAATCTTGGATCGACTTCCATATTCTATAGATGAATAATTTGTCAATCGTTGTGTAAATTATCATAGCCAACAAACTTGAAGGTTTTGGTTGGAATCAAACATTACATAATAGATATTAAAGGTAACGTATTTATATCTTTTATGACAAGTTGTAAAACTTGAAAAGATATAATTGAGGTAACACTCAATATTAGTCATGGGATCTATGGAGATGACATGTTGATTAAATTTGAGTTATACATTAAAGAATTAGAATACTTTGAACTTCAAATGTGTTTTGGAAGTTTAGGAAATTGGTGATCAAGGATGTTTAACAATTTTGATACTATGTGGCAATATCAAATTGTTTGAATGCACATGTACAAGAGTTTCAATGAATTGAATTCTTGAAGAAAGTATTCTCAAAATTCGAATAGGTCAAGATTGGTTATTTTATGCTTTGCCAAACATGTGTGAATGTCATTGTTAGAGGCATAATGCATAGACCATGTTTTCATGCATTGATCTATTTAGTATTTGGATAAAGGATGTTAAAACATTATTGAATTGATGAAATAAAGATTGGATTTCGTTTATTTTTCTGTTATTTGATTTTGTATCCTATTTTACATGTTTTAATCCATGAGCATTATGATGTTTCTAAATGTCCGTTGTCGATTAATAATATGTGAGTATTATTGAACTAAGACAATTCGAAATAGTGGCAGAGTATACTTGAAAGTATATTGGTCAATTTTGGATGATATTTGATAAAATCAAATATTGGACTTAACCCAACTATATGATTTTACTTTATGGATCTTTGTCATCAAGTAAATCATAAACAGTTATCCTTAGACCTGAGATACCAGGAAACTGTCGTGGTTCTAGTGCATTTCTGTGGAATAATCTAACGCTAAACGTAACTGGTAGCTATAAGGATTATTTCCGGAAGTGTTGTAAAGTTCATAAGTTTTTCTTGTAGTCAAAATGGGATTCGTTTCCTTCAAAATTTATTTTGAAGTATAAAACAGCTGGGCCCCTCGGGGGAGTAGCAAGATATTTGTGCGGCCGCACCCAAATTTGTTTTGGTGATCTTGCTATATCCATAAACGAGAAACAGAATGGTTAATGTAAGGAATGACTGAGATCCATATCCTATTAACGTTGTATTTGAAATGAAAGGATAATAGTAATGATATAATCATTAAAAGGTTCTTGTCCAGGAGACCTTACCCGGTTTGTACTAGTGACATTGCTAGTGTAACTAGACGCTAGTCAATGTGATCACGATATTAGAGTTTTGTCCAAGTGGGAGCTGAAAGTTTATGGACTTAAATTGATAGTCGTGAGATATGATCGAACTCGGGATCACGGGATTGCACACATAACGTAAAGGGTTAATTTATTTATTAAATATATTTATTATATTTATTAAATCAAAACAAAGCTTAACTAACGATCGTTGATAAATAAAAGTTAAGTTTAAACGATCGTTATGGAATTAAATAGAAGCTAAAAGAAGGAGAAAGGAAAAGTTCCGGAAGCCCTTGGGTGGGCTTGTGGGTCGTCGGCCAAAGGGGAAAAAAGGAAGGAAATCAAAGATTTTCTTTCCTATTTTGTTTATTGCTTGGAGACCAAGTATTGTCAAGCCTATATAAACAAACCCCTAGCCTTCACAAAACACACACAAATCTCTCTTTCTCTTGCTCCTTGATCGCCGGCCAAACACCCCTAATTTTAGGGTTTTGGTTTTCGATTATTGCTATTTAAAATAGATCTAGTCCTAGCCCCTCTCTAGGGTTGTTGGGTAGATATTCCATAAGCGTTGAAGTTTGGTTTGTTCGTGCTAGACTCACGGTTAACTCGCTGTATTACGTGTGTACAAGAACGTGATATAGTCTTATTTTAGACTATATTCTTGGTGGTGTTCGTAATTAACCCTAGTTGTCGTTTGTTCCGTCGTCTTGTGGATCTTGTTAGGATAAAGGTATGTAACCCTAATCTTGATTAATTATAACTGTGTTAAATTAATGATCTTGTTAATTTGCTTCCGCTGTATGTGCTTTAATCCATATTAGGGTTTTAAATAATTGTTATGAACTATATAAACCTTCAGGTATAACATTAAATTTGATAGATTTCTTCTAAGGATCTTCAAAACTAAGGGTGAACAAACGCGGTTGATCTTTACGAGCAAGCAAGAAGAGAGCACCTTTTATTACTAATCCAAACTATGTACATACTACTTCATTAATACTACTCTGCATATCATTAGTCACAAGTCAGTGATTCTTCTCTAGAAGGTAGTTAGTAGCATATGATGCGAACTAAAATTAGCATGATCCTACTCAACTAATTATAATCGCCCATTTTTTTAAAAACCATCTTCCCACAACTTTTTTAAAAATTAAATATCTCACAAATGGTAAATCGTCAAACGGAAAAAAAATACACCATTGCAACGAGAATTTAATCATCTATCTATCGAGGGACACATGTATATACTTTCGACCAACTTTTTTCGATTTTTTTCTTAAGTCACGTCTGAGAGAACTATATATGATTCGTCACGAATCATATATGATTTTCAGAAAATCATATATGATTCTCTCATACGTGACTTAAGAAAAAAAATCGAAAAAAAGTTCGTCGAAAGTATATACATGTGCCCCTCCATAGATAGATAATTTAATTCTTGTCGCGATAATATTCTTTGTTTTACGTAACGATGAACGGTTTGTGAGATATTTAATTTTTAAAAAATGAGTTTTTTTGTTACATGATAAAAATGCTAAACTAAGGGTATATGTTTAACTTTTTCCATTGTTTAAATTTTTTTTTGGATTAGTTAACAATGTATCAAAGGATATTTCTCTCGTGTACTACAAAGAATGCATGTATTTTCATGAGTGCATTACAATCATTTCACCCATTCTCGCAATCAACTAAGAGCAAAGGGTGTCACGGCACCCTCCCTCACCAAATCTGACGTTCAAGACTCGTGAATCCTCTAAAAAAAACACCATGACAACCCAAGCCTTCGCCGAATCCATTCGTCAGGCAATTCGCCATATTTACGAGTTGAATAAGAAAAAAACTATATATTTTGTTTATTATTTCAAATTTTCGAAATTTTTTATTCTACCTTTTTGTTATCTATAGATAATACCTCATACAACTAAAGTTTACAATCTTATAAAAAAAACTCTTCTTCTAAATCCAAAAACTTCTCTAAAAAATTGAGTCTCAAGTTTTTTCGAATCGTCCGATCTCGATGATGTATCCGATTTTGAAACGATTATGCATACAAATGAAGAAGATGAATTCGAAAATGTACGAATACGTAAATAAATTAACCGTGAACGTGATGTTGTTGAAGAACGTTTAATGAAGGATTATTTTGATGATTAGCCAAAATATCCAGCGGATTATTTGTTATGAATTTATGAGCACATAAATAGTAAACACTTTCATATTAAAGTATTTTGACGGTTCTATCAAAATTTCAAATTGAATAAAACTCAGATTTAGAACTGAGAATATGTTTTGAATGTTATATAATAAACGAACCATGATGTATATATGACCAACAAAACTGAACATCATCAGTTGTAACTCCTATAACATGTTGGAAAATGTTTTGCAAAATATGGTTTTTGCAATAATTTGGACATAATTTTATATATGTATATGTTATATATATTCGTAGTACTTAGTAGCTTTGCGTTCTCCTCGAAGAGAGCTTCGCAACGAGCTAAAGTATGTCCAATATGGAGTTAATATGAATGAGATATCGTGTCTCAAAGTGAGTCACGTGAAACACAATATTTGGAAAAATATTTGTCCCACATCGCTTGAAACATGAAGTAAAAACATGTTTATAAGGAAATCCTAGTTTCTACCCTACAATATTCATTTGTGGGTTTTTACTCCCACGCCTACGCGCGCGCAGGGGGGGGTGCAGAAAGTGGGATTTCTAGGCCAAAAACGGGTTCGAAGCTACTGAACTTGTGCACGAGCGCGCGACCTGCGGACACGAATGCAGCTCCGAAAACTGGCTTGGGTGCGGGCAGATTTCGGTATCTTTTTTGCTGCGAATTCGATTTGTTTTTCCAGAAAATTCTGTAAATCTATTTTAGGAATAGATACAGAAACAGAATATTTTGTGTTAAAAAGACAGACAGGAAATCTGTTTTAGTTATAACCGATTTTCCTGACTGTGGTATATATTTTCTTTGAGAACAAGTAAAGTTTTCAGTATAAATATAACCCATTCTCATTCAGTTTTTACATCAGAAAAACGCAGCTTTTCATACTCCATTACCAGACGATTTTTCCAGCAGTTCTCGATCAGAAACGCAGAAGGCTTCAGTGATCTTTCAGGCAAGTTTGTCTAGTCCGGCTGTACAACAGCTTTGGACGTTGTACCCTGGGAAACAGACGGCGAATCTGTTTTAAGGGAAGCGTGTTAAACACGTGCCTCGTCTTACTTTTACTGCTTTCAATTTTATTTGTTATTTAATTCTGTTCTTTGTTTTCTGTTAATTTTATTATTGTTTTAATAAAAGTATACACCGTTTCCCACAATCTTAAAACAGATTCTGTTTAACAGAATTAAAACTTTTATTAAATCGGATTAATAATTTTATCAGATTTATTTATAAACTGTTTCTACCGAAACCAGGATTGAGTTTCACTGGAAATCAGTTTTAATTTACAGATTTTAATTAACAGTTAAGGTTTTTTTTTTTTAGCAGTTGTTCTAATCAGTTTATTGAAACCAAGATTGTGTTTCTGTTAAACTGATACGTTTGATAATTACATCTGATTCATTGAAACCAAGATTGAGTTTCTTTGAAGCAGATCTACTATAAGTATATAGAGATCACGACTGAATTTCTTATATACAGATTTATAACAGTTGACTAACTGTTTGTGTTTTGATCTTGTTTGATCTTTCAGGATGTCTACCAGCACTCCTGTAACTCCTGTAACTCCTGCAACTACTACTGTGAATGTAACTGGTGCGCCAGTTCCCCACACAGTTGCTAATCATGCTGAAAAACCAGAAAAATTCAATGGACAGAATTTTAAGAGGTGGCAGCAGAAGATGTTCTTCTATCTCACTACTTTGAACCTTGCGAAGTTCTTAAAGGAGATTGTACCTCAGGTGGAACCTCCTAAAGAAGGTGTACCCGAAAATCAACAAGCCGTGCAAGCTGTTGAAGCATGGAAACATTCAGACTTCTTGTGTCACAACTATATTCTGAATGGTTTGGTGGACTCTTTGTACAATGTGTACTGCAAGACTAAGACTGCCAAAGAATTATGGGAGTCGTTGGAACGCAAGTACAAAACTGAGGATGCTGGTACAAAGAAATTCGTGGTAGCTCGCTTTTTGGATTACAAGATGATTGATTCAAAGAGTGTGATAACTCAGGTTCAAGATCTGCAGGTTTTGCTACACGACATTCATGCTGAGGGTATGACTTTGAGTGAAACTTTTCAAGTTGCTGCTATCATTGAAAAGTTACCTCCAAGCTGGGTAGAATTTAAAAACTACTTGAAGCATAAGCGAAAGGAGATGACTGTTGAAGACTTGGTTGTTCGTCTTCGTATTGAAGAGGACAACAAGCTGGCTCAGAAAAACACTTATACACCTGATTCTGCCAAGGCAAATATGGTTGAGCATGGTTCGTCTTCTTCAAAGTCTAAAGGCAAGAGCTTTGGAAAAGGGAAGAATGACAAGAAGAGCAAAGGGAAGTCTGAGTACCTTGCTCCTAAGGCTGGAATTGCGAAGCAGAAGTTCCAAGGAAATTGCTTCAACTGTGACAAGCCAGGTCATCGTGCTGCTAATTGCAAAGCGCCAAAGCGGGTGACTCCACGCGAGGCTAATAAGGTGAATGATAATGTGGACATGATTGCTATGGTGTCTGATGTCGTTACCATGATCTCTGAAGTTAACCTGGTAGGTTCTAATAATAATGATTGGTGGGTTGATACTGGGGCAACCCGTCATGTGTGTGCTGACAAGAGTATGTTTCACTCTTTCAGAGCGGTTGACAATGGAGAGAAGCTGTACATGGGCAACTCTGCAACTGCTGATATCAAGGGCGAAGGAGATGTTATTTTGAAGATGACATCCGAGAAAGAGCTCAAGTTGACTAAAGTCTTGTATGTTCCGGAGATTCGCAAGAATCTTGTGTCCGGATGGCTTTTGAATAAGTTTGGTTTTCGTCTTGTTTTTTAGTCTGATAAAGTTGTAATTTCTAAGAATCAAATGTATGTTGGTAAGGGGTATGCCTTGAATGGTATGTTTAAGCTCAATGTAATAGTTGTTAAGAGTGATATCAATAAAATGAATTCTTCTGCTTACTTGATTGAGTCTTCTAATGTGTGGCATGGCCGTCTTGGACATGTTAATTTTAATTCAATGCGTCGTTTGATTAAATTAAATGGCATACCAAATTTTCATATTGATTCAAATTATAAGTGTGAAACTTGTGTCGAAGCCAAACTTACAAGATCATCTTTCAAATCGGTTGAACGAAAAACCGAACCACTTGATATGATACACACAGACATATGTGATTTGAAATCACTACCCACAAAAGGTGGCAATAAGTACTTCATCACGTTTATTGATGATTGCACAAAGTACTGCTACGTTTACTTGTTGAAAAGTAAAGATGAAGCTATAGACAAGTTTGTTCTATACAAAACCGAAGTTGAGAATCAACTTGGTAGGAAAATCAAGGTTGTACGAAGTGATAGAGGAGGTGAATATGTGTCTCCTTTTGCTGATCTATGTGCGAAACATGGAATTAGACATGAGTTTACTGCTCCTTATTCACCTCAGCAAAACGGTATTGCCGAAAGAAAGAACCGTACCTTGAAAGAAATGGTTAATGCCATGTTGTTAAGTTCTGGTATGAGCCGGGACATGTGGGGGGAAGCCATTCTAACGGCTACTTATCTTTTAAACAAGATACCTCGTAAGGATAAAGAGGAAACCCCATATGAACTGTGGATGGGAAGAAAACCATCATACCAGTACTTACGAGTGTGGGGGTGTCTAGCCAAGGTAGCTGTGCCGACACCTAAGGCCCAAACGATTGGACCTAAATCTGTGGATTGTATATTCATTGGATATGCTAAGAATAGCAGTGCGTATCGTTTCATTGTACATGATTCGAAAAATCCTGATATACACAAGAACACAGTTATGGAATCAAGGAATGCGTCCTTCTTTGAAAACATATTTCCTTGTTTAAAGAAGGAAAATGGAAGCACATCTAGAATAGATGATGCAGTTGTCCAAGATAAGAGACAACGAGATGATGATGATCTCCAAGATGAGAGACAAGATCAACCCGAGGAAGAAGAGGTTGAACCTAGAAGAAGCAAACGGGCGAGAACCGAGAAATCCTTTGGACCCGATTTTGTCTCTTTTATGGTAGAAAATGAACCTACTTCTTATCAAGAAGCTGTAAATTCCTCGGAAGGACCTCGATGGAAAGAAGCGATTAATAGTGAAATAGAGTCTATTTTACAAAATCATACTTGGGAGCTTGTGGATTTACCTCCTGGTTGTAAACCACTAGCCTATAAATGGATCTTCAAGAAGAAGATGAAAGCTGATGGCACCATTGATAAGTACAAAGCAAGATTGGTGATCAAAGGTTTTAGACAACGCGAAGGTCTAGATTACTTTGATACTTATTCGCCTGTTACGCGAATAACTTCTATTAGGATGATTCTTGCTATTGCCGCATTAAGAAATTTAGAAGTTCACCAAATGGATGTGAAAACGGCTTTTCTAAATGGAGATTTAGAAGAAGAAATATACATGAACCAACCCGAGGGTTTCATGGCTCCTGGACAAGAGAGCAAAGTTTGTAGGCTTGTTAAGTCATTGTATGGCTTAAAGCAAGCTCCAAAACAATGGCATCAAAAGTTTGATCACGCCATGCTAGAGGGTGGATTCAAAATTAATGAATGCGACAAGTGTGTTTATGTCAAAGACACGAATAGTGGATATGTAATCTTGTGTCTTTATGTCGATGATATGCTTATCGTTGGCAGTAACGACAAGATAATCAAGTCTACTAAAGATATGTTGAAATCAAAGTTTGACATGAAAGATATGGGTTTGGCTGATGTGATCCTTGGAATAAAGATCATACGAACTCAAAGTGGACTTGCATTAAGTCAAGCACATTACGTGGACAAAATTCTTAATACTCATAATGCGGGGGATTCCGGCCTAGCTAGAACTCCAATAGACACCAGTTTGCATCTATCTAAAAATAGAGGCGTAGGTGTTGCCCAATTAGAGTATTCAAGAATTATTGTCATGTTAATGTATTTGATGACATGTACCCGACCTGACTTAGCATATGCTGTTAGCAGGCTGAGTAGATATACTAGTAATCCAAGTGATGCACATTGGAAAGCTATGACTAGGGTACTTCATTATTTGAGATACAGTCGTGATTATGGACTGAATTATGCTAGATATCCAGCTGTTATTGAAGGATACAGTGATGCAAATTGGATATCTGACATAAAGGATTCTAGATCGACCAGTGGATATGTGTTTACACTGGGAGGGGCCGCTATATCTTGGAAGTCTTCCAAGCAAACTGTAATAGCTAAGTCCACGATGGAATCAGAATTTATCGCGTTAGATAAATGCGGAGAAGAGGCGGAATGGCTATGTCAATTCGTAGAGGACATACCCAGGTGGCCTAAACCGGTAACGGCCATTAGTATACATTGTGATAGTCAATCGGCAATTGGCAGAGCTCATAGCACAATGTATAATGGAAAGTCTAGACATATCCGTCGTCGACATAATTCGGTACGACAACTACTCTCAACAGGAGTTATCTCAATTGACTATGTGAAGTCAAAGGATAACATTGCGGATCCGCTTACGAAAGGCTTAAGCAGAGAGTTAGTTAGTAAGTCGTCTAAAGGAATGGGACTAAAGCCCTTGAAGGAATGAGTTTCTATGAAGGAAAACCTAACCCAGTTGAATGGAGATCCCAAGATCTGGGTTCAATAGGACAACCTAATCATAGAAATGTGGGGGAAGTCACGTCAATGTGGGGGAGTTACTTAATAAAATAACTTTCCTAGTCCATTCCTAGAACAATGTGACTTGTTGAGAGGTTAAACATATGGCTTAATGATTCAGGATGAAATCATAAAGCATAATGATTCAAGATGAAATCATAAAACATATGTTTTTAATGATTCAAGATGAAATCACCTATGTGAGAGAGAAGTGGGGTCGCTTCGAAGGAAATTGTGGGGGCGCAATTTCTAAGAGCTCTTGCAGAACCAGGCGAGTGTTCATGACCATAACGAACACGACTATGAGGACTTGACAAGGTCAGGGAGAGTCTTGTGTGAGTGTGTATTGTCGTCTACGTAAACAGAGGCTGAGTTCAAGGACATCGCGTCTACTCAGATCTAGGAGACTAAGTGCATCTCATAAGGGAAGGTTCAAAGGGTTACACCTACCTATCCCATGCAGGACTTAACCGCAGAAATTTTGCCGAAACTTTCGTGTGTTTTCGACCGATTCCCATTCATGTGGGGGATTGTTGGAAAATGTTTTGCAAAATATGGTTTTTGCAATAATTTGGACATAATTTTATATATGTATATGTTATATATATTCGTAGTACTTAGTAGCTTTGCGTTCTCCTCGAAGAGAGCTTCGCAACGAGCTAAAGTATGTCCAATATGGAGTTAATATGAATGAGATATCGTGTCTCAAAGTGAGTCACGTGAAACACAATATTTGGAAAAATATTTGTCCCACATCGCTTGAAACATGAAGTAAAAACATGTTTATAAGGAAATCCTAGTTTCTACCCTACAATATTCATTTGTGGGTTTTTACTCCCACGCCTACGCGCGCGCAGGGGGGGGTGCAGAAAGTGGGATTTCTAGGCCAAAAACGGGTTCGAAGCTACTGAACTTGTGCACGAGCGCGCGACCTGCGGACACGAATGCAGCTCCGAAAAACTGGCTTGGGTGCGGGCAGATTTCGGTATCTTTTTTGCTGCGAATTCGATTTGTTTTTCCAGAAAATTCTGTAAATCTATTTTAGGAATAGATACAGAAACAGAATATTTTGTGTTAAAAAGACAGACAGGAAATCTGTTTTAGTTATAACCGATTTTCCTGACTGTGGTATATATTTTCTTTGAGAACAAGTAAAGTTTTCAGTATAAATATAACCCATTCTCATTCAGTTTTTACATCAGAAAAACGCAGCTTTTCATACTCCATTACCAGACGATTTTTCCAGCAGTTCTCGATCAGAAACGCAGAAGGCTTCCGTGATCTTTCAGGCAAGTTTGTCTAGTCCGGCTGTACAACAGCTTTGGACGTTGTACCCTGGGAAACAGACGGCGAATCTGTTTTAAGGGAAGCGTGTTAAACACGTGCCTCGTCTTACTTTTACTGCTTTCAATTTTATTTGTTATTTAATTCTGTTCTTTGTTTTCTGTTAATTTTATTATTGTTTTAATAAAAGTATACACCGTTTCCCACATAACATATATTCAGTTGTAGTTGTAACTGCCATAGTAGTTACTTTAACTACTGAATTAGTTAAATTGAAGGGCAAAAATCAAGTCGATAATTTTGAGAATTTTATTTGCAAGTGCATTTGTAACCCAGCCTTGGAACCTGCTATCAGGGGCGCTGCTCTGGACCCGATAGATAATCATAATAACGTCATATAAGTGTGCACTCCGTACAACCCGACTTTTTTTAACATTTATCACGATTATACATTGGTCATAAAAGCAAATCCATTACACTTAAATCACATTGATGACGCAAAATCACTAACATTATTTCAGACGTCCATATCACATGTATTATTTTTCGAACTAATTCAATGTATTTAAAATTACATTCAAACTATTGATCATCTTCCCAAGCATTTGAAGTTTTTTACTATTTGACGCGATGGTACATAACTAATGAGTTTTAGTGTCATTATAAAATGTACATCCGCCATACGCTTATTGGCGTATCACACATCACCGAATTCATTAGATGAATACTTATAAATGGGGAACATTGCCCACATTGAAAACTTACACTCTACACATAATAGGGTTCAAAAGCCGAGAATGCTTGATAGTATTTTTATCACATCTCATATTGTATGTAGTGATAATGAATTAATTCTTCTAAAGGATGACATGACCAATATGAGATGTGATAAAAATACCCAATCATAATACTAGAAGCCGTTAACCAACTAGCTTAGGGCAGTTAGCCACCAACTATCATAAAAGCACGTAGTTGACCAAGTCAAGCGTAAGGGGCGGGGGTTCGAATGCGGGCCACGACTTGGTCAACTAGTGTTGCCTAGGTAATTTAATGGGATATGCCTTCCTTGTTGGGTGGGAGGCTCGGTACCAAAAAGGTACACGGACTTAAGATGATTCTGCTAAATACTATTTTTTTAATACTAGAAGTCGTTGTGTCATACGATTTGTGAATTTGACATGTATTTTTTGGGGTTGTATGTGCAAATAGCGATATTAGTGTTACACATCATTCTCCATTATTTGACAACCTTCAAGCCAACAACAACCTAGTGGCCTCATATGTTCTAAATTAACAAATATTTGATAAAAGAGACTACCTTGCTGACTGAATTTACCCACAATGGGCAACATTTGTCAAATCATTCACCATTGGAAGCCATAAAAAATTCTTTGTTTAAATGGTGACATAAACATGCCTGGAACGGAGGATTTGGTGTCCTACAAGGACAATGACATATTATTGCTCAACTGGTGCGTGTTTGAAGTGTCAACAAGTTACGAAGAATCAGGTACACGTGCATCATATTGTATAACATGATTTTGAAAAGTCAAAAGTATGCAACATCAAAAGTGGGTGAATTTATATCTGTCTGTAACAAAATATATTAAGGAAATGGGTCGAGCGATATATAATCCGCCACAGAATAGCAAAAGAAGTGCCTAATAAATAAACACACCCAATGTGACAACCTTGGTTTAAAAGGTTAGTTACTATAGCTTATTCTTATTTTGTGGTGTAATTTTATGTGATTTTATGTGATATTATGTTTTTCAGAAATGATCATTTCATGACGAATAGGGTATCATGATTGATATCCTTGGGATTGTGAGGTATTTTGATGGATATTCATTTTTTCACTTATGTTGACGATGGAAATGAAATTGTATAATCATGTGTGATCACGTAATTCGTTTTACATATTGATATACGTAAATGTGCGTTTATATCATTAATAAGTAGTTAGAATATAGGTCGGTATGATATATTAGTATTTATGCGAGTAGTATTAATCTTTTTATTTTATCAAAAATATTTTAAAAATGAATGTTTGGTATATTTAATTGTAATAATTTAACTACTAGTTTTAGAAATTAAGGCTTTAATAACTTATTAAAAAGTTTTAATAATAAAACATTGTTTAATGCAATAATTATATTAGTAAATAAAAACAAATATAACAATTTTGTATAAAAATTGGTTGGGCCGAATTAGAGAGAGAGGGAGAGAAAAAAAAAATAAAAAAAAATAAAAAAAAATTTTAGAGTTAAAGTCGGAAAATGAGTTTATTAAAGAGCGCTAGGTAATGAGTGAATAATTTTCCCTTTTCTATCCCCTTGTATTACATAAAACCATCACTTGAACGATGTGAGACTAAACTCTTATGTGAGGTGCAAGCATTTGTAATTTCCGTGCATTATCTAACGAAAGACTATCTATGGATGTTGTAATTCTTTTTATTATTAGGTAAAATGCCCCTTTGTACAACTATCTTAGGTAGAGAATCTCATTGCTTGAGGAAAAGCAAATCCCAAGTGTAGGGAAATCTGACTGAGTGGCATTTCATACACTTTTAGGTGTCATTTCACCCCACAAATAACGTCTTATTCTATTTTTTGTTAATTTAGTAATTTAGAAGCACTTGGAACATTTTGGTGGATTTGAAGATGTTTTCTAGAATTCTCAAGGATTTTGGAACAAGTATGGAAGAGATCAAGTCTATAATGCACGGGTTTGAAAAGTCACAAGGAGTGTTGTCATCAGCCCGCATCGACGGCGTCACGTGCAATATATGACGCCGTCTGGCGCTAGACATTAGAAGCCTATGGAAGATTTAACGGTCTCAACGGTGTCGCAATTAAAATACTTCGTTGTCGGGCCCCAAACTCTATATATAAACACTTTTTAAACATACAATACGTGTTGTGTTTTAGGTCAGCTTGGAGTAGCCATACCAGCCAATTTTAGTGTTTCAAATCCCTAAGAAACTCCATTCTTTCACCCATATCAATTGAAGAACAAGGTTTTATTTATTTTCATTAATGATGTTTATTGTTTTGATCATTATATGTTACAATCTTTTCTTCTCTTGGTATGCTAGGTTAAATCTTGTGTTGTTTATCTATGATTGAATTAAAACTATGATGTAATCTTCTTATGTTTGTTGGTTCTTGGCTTGATTATGTGCATGTTACGCTCTATAAAACCATATCAGATCTTAATATCTTAACTATTGATGTGCCTAGGGAAACATGGGTGATAGATGATGCCTCGCTTCGTAGATCCACCTTCTTGGTCGTGAACCCCCTTGACCGGGTCATCAATTGCATAGAAATCGCCTTGCTTGTTCCGGTGGATTCATATAAGTGTTTGTTAATGCATGGTTTTATTAGTACATATAGAGTTATTACGTAGACTATTTTAAGGATGCATGGCAAATGGGTAAGAACTAGTAAATGTATCCATACCACTATGCTTGTAAAACCCACAAAAATAAGGTCATTACTTAATCCTACTTTTTAAATATTTTTGAAGTATTTATGACGTTAAATATTATTATGTTTAACGGTTTAAGTTGAAACCGATATTGAATATTATATTTTAATATTTTAACGAGCAACGAGGACTACTAGTGATCGCGATACCGACGGATGTCCAAAATTTTATATTTTATTATTGATCGTTTCGATATTTAATATTTTCGACGATATCGTTTTAATTACGTATCGAGTCGTTATATTATTATTTTTCGTGTGCGTTTAAACTTTTAAGTATTTTTACGAAACCCGAGTCCCGTAAATATTTGTAAAATTAACTTTTAGTCATTTCCCGCTTTTTAACTAATATTTACATTTTTGGACCAAAACTATCACAAATTGGCAAAAACTACCCTAACCTTACACTATATATGATATTTTCACTATCCACTTTTTATTTAAAAATCGTTTAACAAAAATCTTCACCTCCTCCTTTTCTTTTATTTGGCCGTACACCCCCAACAAACAAACCCTCAAAATTTTTGATCTTCTTGATTTAATCTTCCAAAACTAAATAAAGTCTCATCCTTAGAATTCAAAGGGCTACACATTGGTATGAATTTCTTCAACATGCATTAACTTTTTTTTCAAAAATTTATTTTCTTGATGAACTATACTTGTTTGATTCACTTTGAAGGAATAAATGGGTGTTAATCTTATTATATTACATAGTGGTGTGTTTGCATGTTTGAATTTTTGAGTTTGATTTATTAGATTTGTACATGCAAGTGTGTTAGAGGTTTGATCATAGTGTAGGAGTGATGGAATCATCATATTAGTGCTATAGAAATGGGTAAATTGTGTTGAAAACTTGATTTTATATGGTTTTTAAATGGTCAATTTTAGGCAGTAGGTTTGAGGCCATTTTCGGGCGTCATAAGTCTGAGAATAGGTTGATATTATGGGATTATGTTGTAGAGAATTTCGTTAGCTTCGATTTGATATAAAGTAGGCCTTCCAAATCCAAACGAGGTGGAAGATACACTAGTTTGATTTTCGTGTACCGGGAGACGAGTGTTGACACAATCCGAAAATTATTGTCGATATTTGGATCGAATCTCGGGGACTATAAAATGAGTTTCAAAATGATTCAAGGGATGCTCTCAGGCTCAAGGTTTAGCATTTTGAGTGTATTTTTAGAATCAAGTGACGTTTTTATAAATGGAGTTGTTTAAAATGGTCAAAATGGTTTCGTAAGTCAAGGTCGCTAAACTGTCCGGATTTTATGATTCAAAGATGAGTCGGGCAGGGATCTTTAGAAGAAAAATCTTTTGATGGGCTCTTGGGAGGACTTTCTACATATATTAAGTAAGTTCTATGAGTAGTATCATAAAAATTTGATATGTTTAAGTATGGGAAAACGGCTTGGACATTCGGTATGTTACGACAGATTTTTTTTAAGGACATAGAATAATAAAATGAATATATAGGAGAGTATAATAGAACCACTTGTATAGTTTTCTCTCGAGTTGTCGTGATTTTATACTTGAGTTTGATTTTATTATGTATCATTTATTTCTCGAGTCTATTATTAATGTACGCACCTTATTTGCTAGGTTGCGGTTGTCTTGTTTATCGGGCATCTACTATCGTCGGCCATCGTCTTCAACTACTTCTACTACTTAAGGTGAGTCTATAGCCTCGTTTGAGCTCATTCACATATTTTAAAACCCGCGAGGGGGGAATACATGTTTTGTAAACTTAGAACACAAGATTTTTATGGTATGCTTGTCCCTCTATGAATGGACCCGTGGTTGCCTTTAAATTGCATTAAGTGATTGCCTTTGTTAAAGCCTCAAATATGGACCGTCAACTAGCTTATGATGGGCTAGCCGCTAGTACAATTAATAGATCTATGGGGGAAGCCGTCCCGGTTCAGTTTGTGTGGACTTGTCACAGAAGCTTAGGCCCGACCTCCACACTGGTTGAACATATTGTATTGAGAAGTCAGGTATACGACAATATACCAATGATCTGGAGGTAATTGACAATTAATAAATCTCCTGTCTTAATAGACCTACAAGGGAGTGTCTAAGGGCTCGGTTCCATGAGCTTATTGCAATTTATCCTATATACAATTATTATTGTTGATGCAAATTATTATTTGATGCTTGTTGCCTTCAAGTATGCCACAAACTTATAATCTTTGTTTGTGTTCAAAACTACTATATAAATCTATAGATTCACTCGGCATTTTTGCTGATTATTTTCTCACATGTATTTCAGGTAATCAAGAGGTGTGAAGCTTGGAGGTCACGGGAATGATGTTGTGCACTGCTTTTGTAATATAAACTCTTTGAATGTTTGTCGTTCCTTTTGTTTAAAACAAATTAAATCTGTTTTAGTTGTACTTTGGTTACGATGTCTTGGGACTACGCTACTCTAACAAATGTTTTAGGAACGATAAATTTGAAATGTCTCTTTTTGAGTCGTTCTTTATAAATTATGTGTTGTTGTATCATTGTTTAGCACCCAAAGATGTATTTCGCTGTGTATAAATTTGGGGGTGTTAAAGATTGGCACCAGAGCCATGAGTTATAGAGAACTAGGTCTTTTTCTGAAAACCTAAACTATAACTGTCATTTTTTATTTTTTCAAAGAGTCGGTGCACATGATTTCGCGTGACTTCAGGTTCAAGCTACTTCTGAGATTACAATTTTAGTATACATTATTATGTATGCCTTATTTGCAAGTATTTATAAATAAATACTATAATCTTTGTTCGATATATATTAATATCGTTGAACTTTTCGATAAAATTTTATCATTTACTAATAATTTATTTGAATAAGTTTATGGAATTTTCCTCTACTTATTTTGAAGGATTTTCTATATTTATTTAAAATTTTGGAAATTATTCTATTTCATTTTATTATGACCTTATACCTATTTTTTGAAATTTACCACCGTCAAATTTACGTCTTCGATGAGGAGAAAGCAGGTTCCACTACTGAAAGCGAGTCACAGTCAACTAAGCCATATGGATCCCCACGTGACTAGTGTCTATTATTTTGTGTCATTATACTCTGTTTTTCTTTAAGATCATCCCTTGTTGATCTATGATAATAGTTTCCTTTGATCCTTATAATGATTGTGAATTCTTGTATCGATAATGTGTATGCATTTAATGATTGATTTTGTACATGATATGACTATACCATGATTACAATTAACTCATTCATTTTATCTTCTCTCTTTGTGATGTGACAGAATCATGCCACCTAGGAGAATGACAAATGCTGCCATTGCAAGGCTAGTTGCTGAAGAGGTAGCGAAAGCACGTGTTAACACTGAGGAGCAGGTGGCTCTGGAGGTGCGGGTGATGAAGGTGAAGGTGAACCTGTTGGAACTGAAGTTGTTGGAGGAGCAGGTGTAGCTGAGAATCCTGCAGGTGAGGTTGCTCAGGCTGATGCTGTGGTTAAAGAGTGTACTTTTGCTGGATACATGAAATGTGGACCCACTACATTTCAAGTAACTGGTGGAGCACTGGAATTATTCAGATGGATTGAGAAAAGAAACAACATTTGAGATTAGTGATTGCTCAGAAAGGAACAAGGTTAAGTTCGCAGTTGCTACTTTCAGGGATCAAGCTTTAAGCTGGTGGAAGACTCAAGTTGCTATAGTTGGTCTAAAAGCTGCAAACAGGAAACCTTGGGATGAAATTAAAAGGTTGCTGAAAGAAGAGTTCTTTCCAGAAGAAGAGTTATCTCCTTTGGAGGATGAGTTGAGGCACTTGAAGCTAAAAGATAATAGCATTGCTGCATACACTAGCCGATTCAATGAGTTGGTTTTGTTGTGTCCAGATGTCTTTGTTACTGAGAAGAAAAAGAAGGACCAATACATTAAAGGGCTGCCTGGGTACATTAAAGGTGAGACAACTTCATCTCGACCCAAGAACTTTGTTGAAACTAGTAAGAATGGCTCATACACTCATGGGGCAGAAAGTTCAAGATAGGGCTGAGAGAGCTGCTGAGGGTAGTAAAAGGAAATGGGAAAATTTGCAGAGTAGTAATCAGGGTAGTAACCGCCATAAGCAGTACAATCAGAGGAGAAATGATGGGGATAGAGCTACAACTAACAAGAATGATAATGCTGACCATGGGGGACCAGCCCAGAAATGTAAGAGTTGTGGTGCCTGTCACTTTGGTGATTGTCTACCAAGGTGCGCTAAATGTGGAATGGTTGGGCATGTTATGGAGAAATGCAAGACAAGGGTCCCTGCCACTGGGGCAAATGCTATTCCGATCAGGACTTGTTTTGAATGTGGAGAACGTGATCATATTCGCGCTAAGTGTCCAAAGTGGAAGAACAAGAAAGCAGGTGAAGCTGTTGGGGCAGTTTATGCTGTTAAGGATGCTGATCAGGCACAAGGTCCAAATGTGGTGACGGGTACGTTTTACTCAGCCATCGTTATGCTAGTGTGTTGTTTGACTCAGGATCTGATAGGAGCTTTATAAGCATTTCTTTTAGTCGCTTAATTGATATTGAGCCAACAAGCCTAAATACTAGTTATGAGGTCGAGTTAGCTGATGGACAATCATTAGTACTACCACTATATTTAAGAAGTGTCCTTTGAAATTAGCAAATCATTTGTTTGAAATTGATTTGATGCTGATAGACTTGGGTTCGTTTGATGTGATTGTTGGAATGGATTGGTTGATTGCTCATGATGCGGTGATTGTATGTGGGGAGAAAGTTGTTCACATACCGGTTAAGGGCAAGGTGTTAGAAGTTAAAGGTGATGTCGGTAGGTCTCGTCTGACGGTGATATCTTGTATCAAGGCGAGGAAATATGTAGAAAGAGGTTGTCACCTATTATTGGCTTAAGTAGTGGAGACAGAACTACCGGTTAGGCGTGTGGAAGATGTTCCGATTATTCGTGATTTTCCTGAAGTATTTCCCGATGACTTGCCAGGGCTTCCGCCTCAGCAAGAAGTCGAATTCAAGATTGATCTATTACCAGGAGCTGCACCGGTGGCGCGTGCACCTTATCGTTTAGCACCTCTGAGATGAAGGAGTTGGCAGATCAGTTGAAGGAGTTAATGGAGAAGGGGTTCATTAGACCAAGTTCGTCACCTTGGGAGCTCCAGTATTGTTTGTGAAGAAGAAGGACGGATAGTTCAGAATGTGCATAGACTACCGAGAGTTGAACAAGTTAACTATTAAAAATCTTTGTCCACTTCCTAGGATCGATGATTTCTTCGATCAAATTCAAGGTTCGTGTGTGTAGTCGAAGATCGACTTGAGGCTGGGTTATCATTAACTTCGTGTTAAAGAGGAGGACATACCTATTACAGCTTTTCGGACGTGTTATGGACACTTTGAATTTCAAGTGATGCCGTTTGGGTTAACTAATGCACCTGCGGTATTCATGGACTTAATGAATCGTGTGTGTAAACCATATCTCGACAAGTTTGTGATTGTATTTATCGATGATATCCTGATTTATTCTAAAAGTAGGGAAGAGCATGAAAGTCATCTGAAGATTATTTTAGAGTTGTTGAAGAAGGATAAGTTGTATGCAAAATTATCCAAGTGTGATTTTTGGTTGGTTTATGTCCAATTCCTTGGGCACGTGATCGATAGTAGCGGTGTTCATGTTGATCCTTTCAAAATTGAAGCTATTAGAGATTGGGCTAGGCCTACAACCCTGACTGAAGTTAGACAATTCTTAGGATTAGCTGGGTGATACCGGCGATTCATAGAAGGATTCTCTTTAGTTTCTAAACCTCTTACTAAACTTACAAAGAAAAACAAGAAGTATGAGTGGGGTTCAGAAGAAGAAGAAGAATTTCAAACTTTGAAGCAGAAGCTGTGTTCTGCACCAATTTTAGCCTTGCCCGACGGAGCTGAATACTTTGTGGTATATTGTGACGCGTCATGTAAGGGTTTTGGTGCTGTGTTGATGCAAAGGGAGAAAGTGATCGCGTATGCATCTCGTCAATTGAGGAAGCATGAGGAGAATTATATTACACATGATTTGGAATTAGGAGCTGTTGTCTTTGCTCTTAGACTTTGGAGACACAATCTCTACGGTACAAAGAGTGTGGTATTGTAAAACCCGCTTGCTTTTACCATGAATAGTACCCTTAAGATCGTACGTACTAGATTAAAACTTTCCTATTATAGCATGATTACGATTACGTGTTAGGATTTTACGTATTACGTACGTGTTATAACACGATAAGTATTTACTACGCACGAGCACGTAATAATTATTTGACAATAATAAATCACGAACATGCGATCATGAAATCATGAACGTAATTAAATCACGAACTATTGTTAATTACGTATATATATTTATTACGAGCGTAAAAAAATATATTAGGTCACGGTAATTATTTAACGAGAACACATTAAACGCGAACACAAATAAACATGAACGAACAATTAAACATCGAGACACGGAAAACGGTACGGGTACCCCATGTGGGGCCCCTACCCGCGGCAACAAGGAAGAGATGGGCCAAGCCCATCTCAGTTTTCACTAAAGAGGGGTTAAGGGAAAAGTTACTACTCATTTTCACTTTACAGAAGATTTAACAAAAAACCTAGAAAAGTTTTTCTCCTCCTCCTCTTTTCTTTTTTTGGCCGCCACCCACAAACACACCAAGGGGGTGTTTTGTTTGATCTTTGATCTTGGTTTTGGTGCAAGTTTTCGTGTTTGTTCATCCTTGATTAGATCCACGCATCGGTAAATTCTTTTAACCCTTTTCTTTTTGATTTGATCTTTTAAATAATTAAGAACATGATGTGTTTTTTTGAAAAAACCTAATTAAAACATAGATCTAACATGAAAATGGCTTTTGGAGTAATAAAAAAGGATGGTTTAGGGGTGTTTGTTTTGGCCGGCGCCTAAGCCGAACCCCAAGGGGGTCTCGGTTTGGCTACTCAACCACCACCGAGACCATATGGTCCCGGTTGGTTGGTGTGGGTCCCACGACAGCAGCAAGACAAGGGGAGCCCAAAGTGGTTCGGGTTATGGTGTCGATTTCATGTCCGATTCATGGTTCTTAGTCAAGATCCGGTTCACGGTGTATGTTAAGATTATTATTTTTATAATCATATGTTAAAATTAAATTAATAAATATGATATGATTAATTTAATAACATGACTTAGGTTATATTAATTATTAAAATCATATTAACCTAAGTATTTTAAATTTTTAGACTTATAATTAATTAATTATTTAAAAACCATGGTTATAATTAATTAATTAACATGACTTAGGTTATATTATTAATAAATAATAATACATGTTTTAACCTAAGTATTTAACTTTATTTAATTAAAAACATGATATACTTTAATTAAATATTTTAACCCATAGTTTATTTTAATTACATGAAATAATTAATAAACTATACTTTATATCATATGACTTAGAAAATAATCATGAAAACACTTAGGCTTATATACTTAGCCTATTTAACCAGCTTATATCTAATTATGGAAAATTTCTATTTTTTAGAAACTTATATAAATAAGGCAGCTAATCTATTTATGGAAACTTTCTATTTTTGTAAACTTATTTATTTCAGGCAGCTAATCTATTTATGGAAACTTATTTAATTAAGGCAACTGATCTGTTTATGGAAACTTTCTATTTTTAGAAACTTATCTATTTTAAGCAGTAATTCTATTTTTGGAAACTTTCTATTTTTGGACACTTTCTATTTTTGGAAACTTTCTATTTTTGGAAACTTTCTTTTTTTGGTAACTTTCTATTTTTGGAAACTTTCTATTTTTAAAAACTTTCTATTTTAGGAAACCTGCTATTTTTGGAAAGTTACTTATTATTACACAGTAAGTATAATAATACATGAAATACCAGGAATACTTAATCAGAGTAAACAGAATATAAGATAAACACAGTTTAAGGCTTAAAACAGTAAAACATGATAAGAACATATAACATAAGCTAAGACATGACATAAAACCAGTTACGTATTTAGTAAGCAGATACTTATTCATGTATGTATTTATGTATCATTAGTGATACGGAAGTAGGATTCCTCTCAGTTCGTCTTCTTCGTTCACTGGACATAAGGTACGGATTTCCGTCCTTTCAGTATGGACATTCTTTCCTTATTAGGATTCCCCGTATACAGCCAAATGTTTTCCCATAGTATAAGTTATGTGTCTGATTTGCTTATGTTTAATTTAGAATACATATAGCCATATACATGCATGACCAGTTTCACCTAGTTATGGAGGTACCATAACCATAACATTAGAGGCACTGATGTTATGACTTCACCACGGCGGAGTGATTACTCGTGGCGTCCCTTTAGCCTTTGGCCATATTTTTATATTTATCATGTGGGGCGTATGGGTACATCCTAGTTACATGTTTTCAGTCAGGATTTCATGGTGAATGTGGTGTGTGCCTTGCATCCTTCACAAGGAGTTGATCCCTCCTACCCAAACCAGAATATTAAATTAGAGGCCCCCCTCTAATTTGCATGATGAGGTCACCCCTCCAAGTATTCATGCACGGTGGATTTTCATGACCTATATTGGCTAACGGTAAAATATGATAAACAGTTTTTACAAGATAAACATAAGGCTTTTCAATCTATAAAACCAGTTTTATCAGGACTTAACCAGGTTACTCGGGACTTAGTTTCTTCCGCTGTTATATGTTATATGCTTATCCTATTCATGCTTTATTGTACATCCGTGCACTGAGTGTATTGCTCAGCCGTTTTCCTTTTCTATGTTCCCAAAACGGCAGTACTCAGGGACGCTCGTAGACTTTAAGCGTAAGTGCATATGGACTGGAAGCTTTCTAGCCTTTCTTTACTTTATGCATTATCTTTCCTTTGATAAATTTTCTATGGACATTTTTTAGTCCTTTCCATTACTATACTTATGTTTTTGTGTGATGAGCTTTACTTTTGGACTACCGATGTTTGATTCTGGTATTTTCCTTTTATAGTCATGTAATGTTTAGACATTTTTCCTTGTATGCTTTGATGACACGCCATAATTACGTGTGACATTTCCATTATCAGAATGGGGTGTTACAATTATGATATCAGAGCCAAGGCTTCGACCTGTAGGCTCTCAAATATGACCTGTGATTAGTGGGTAGTCACTATGGTCTTCCTAGAACTGACAGTTGTTTTCATGCATTCATCATTTTTATGTATACATATATATGTCATTGTCGCAGATTTATGACTAAGTAATGGTTGGTACAGGACTGGACCTATTTAGTCGCATGTGTTTTATCGATACTTTTTAATTTGGGACCGACCCATAGGCGTCCCCTCGCCATGTCTTTTGTTTTTGGGTGAACTGACCATAGGCGTTCACTCTCGAGCATACGAAAGTTTTCATAAAACCGCATCATGCATTCATACAGAAAATTTTCTTACATAAAATTTTTCTCTTGAAATTTTGGTATAATTTTTTTTTCATGTATATATATATTTTATTTTTTGATCTGTTTAATCATATGTTTTTTGTTATACTGTCAGATGGTTCTCACACGTGAACAGGAACAGCTCAATGTTGCAATTCAAGCTGCTATGCAAGCTTTGATTCCTCAACTGAGGAATGACATCAGGGCTGAAGTTCAAGCTGCCAACAATCAGCAGCATAATCAGGCACCTCCTCCTCCTCCTCCTCCAGTGACATTAGCATTATGGCTGGAGAGATTCAACAAGCTCCGTCCTCGAGCTTTTGAGAAGACAGATAGCCCTAGTGATGCTGAAAGCTGGTTGGCTCACATCAAGAAGATTTTCAATGCTATGGGTTGTGACCCCGCGTACAAGGCGAGGTTGACATGCTATCGGTTCGAAGGCGATGTGCTAAATTGGTGATTAGCGTTGATGCAGTCTGAGGGTGGTGACGAGTGGGTTGCTGGTTTGACTTGGGCTCAGTTCAAGGACAGGGTGATGGAGCAGTTCGTTCCCAAGGCTGAGCAGGACAAGCTCAAGAGAGAGTACCATGGGATCCGACAGAGAGCTGGGGAGAATAGCAACGAGTTTATGCATCGCTTTCTTTGCTTAGCTGGTTTCCTTGGTGCGGCAGCAGGTACTCCTGAAGAGCAGGCACACCACTTTAGGTGGGCTCTTCGCACATCGGTCGCAAACAATCTGGTGTGTGCTACGTTCAACACTGTAGCACAAGTAGCCGATGTAGCACGTAAGCTGGAAATGCTGCAGGAGAGAGATGAGTTCGGGGAAGCTGAGAGACCCGACAAGAGGTAAACATTCGTATCCAAGCGATGATCAATCCGTACTCTTTCCATATATATCAGTACTCTTTCCATATATGTCAATTATTCATCTCCTTAAATGTATCTTCCAGGCAGAAAACTGGGGACCGGTCTCAGCCGGCTACTCAGCAGCAGCCTCATCAGCCCAAGGGAAACGGTCAGACTAACGACTGTTCTGCTACGGATAGGCGTGGCGGTAATGATAATTACCGTAACAACGCTGGACACTCCAACAGCAGTAGGAACCATGGAAACGGTAGGGACCAGAACCAGAGAGGTTCACAGCCTAGCCGTCCAGCTATCACTGGTATTCAATCTTACGATTATCCGCATTGTCCTTTGTACCCAATTATCATGTCTTATGTAAAATGTTTTATCAGGTTCCCAACCAACCAGAGCACCTGCTGGAGGATTTACTCATCCTCTTTGCTCTACTTGCCACCGTAGGCACCCAGGGCTATGTCGCCGTAACACTGACGCATGCTTCAAGTGTGGTCTTCCTGGCCATATCATGAAGGATTGCTGAAAGGGCGAGATGGAGGGTACATCGGGACATGCTGATTCCAAGCCGCCTCCTACCACCGGCCGTTTCTACACGACATCTCGAGACCAGGCAAACAAGTCTATAGGTACCATCACTAGAATCTTGTATATGTATGGTCAAGCTGCATGTGTTATTTTCGATACCGGTGCTACTCACTCGGTTATTTCTACTGCTTATGCTAAGAACATTAGGATGCTCCCCATGCCACTAGAAAATAGGCTTACTATTTCCACACCTTTGAGGGACTCTGTATTAATCACCCATGTATACAAGAGTCTTCCCCTAGAATTTGACGAGAAGGTTCGACCTGTTGACGCCCTTCCGCTGGACATGAATGACTTCGACATGATTTTGGGCATAGATTGGCTATCCAAGCATCATGCTATTATAGAATGCCATTCATATCGAGTTATCTTCGGTGATGTTAATGCACCAGAGTACATTCATAACGGGTTCATACCCGGACGGTCTGTACAAATCATATCTACCCTGCAAGCGCGTGCACTACTGTCACATGGCTGCGAGGGTTATCTAGCTACGGTTCACGACATTGATGCTGAATCCCCATCAATTCAGGATCAACCTATAGTGTCGGAATTCCAAGATGTTTTTCCAGCAGAACTTCCAAGCATACCACCTGCACGAGAAGTGGAATTCAGTATCGAGCTTATTCCAGGAGCTGAACCAATCTCCAAGGCTCCTTATCGCATGGATCCTATAGAGCTGAAGGATCAACTGCAAGAACTTCTTGAACGAGGTTTCATTCGACCGAGCACATCTCCATGGGGCGCACCGGTCTTGTTTGTTAAGAAGAAGGACGGTAGTATGCGTCTTTGCATAGACTATCGTGAGCTCAACAAGATTACTATCCGGAATAGGTATCCACTGCCACGTATTGACGATCTGTTTGACCAACTCCAAGGGGCCAAACACTTCTACAAGATTGATCTTAGGTCAGGCTATCATCAGCTACGGGTCAAGGAGCAGTACATCGCAAAGACTGCTTTTCGTACCCGCTATGGCCACTACGAGTTTGTAGTTATGCCATTTGGCCTGACAAATGCTCCAGCAGTGTTCATGGATTTGATGAACAGAATCTTACATGAATTTCTGGACAAGTTCGTCATTGTTTTCATCGATGACATCCTGTTTTTCTCAAATTCCAAGGAGGAACACGAAGACCATCTTCGTACAGTACTACAGATTCTTCGCCAGAAGCAGCTGTATGCTAAATTCTCCAAGTGTGAGTTCTGGTTAGACAAGGTGGCATTCTTAGGTCACATTATATCAGCAGAAGGAATCGCTATGGATCCAGCGAAGGTTGAGGCCATTACTAAGTGGCCAAGGCCGACATCAGCGACGGAAGTCCGTAGTTTCTTAGGCTTAGCTGGTTATTACCGTAGGTTCGTGGAGAACTTTTCCCGCTTAGCACTACCATTGACCAAACTGATGCGGAAAGGGGAGAAATTCGTCTGGACTGAAGAACGAGAGAAGAGCTTTGAAGACCTGAAGTAGAAGCTAGTATCTGCACCTATTCTTACTCTCCCATCTGGTACGGGTGGATTTAACATCTATAGTGATGCATCGGGGAAGGGACTTGGATGTGTTCTCATGCAACATGGGAAAGTGATCGCGTACGCTTCACGACAGCTTAAGCCTTATGAAGAAAATTACCCCACGCATGACTTGGAACTTGCTGCAGTTGTGTTTGCATTGAAGATATGGAGGCACTACTTGTATGGAGAATCATGTGACATTTTCACGGACCACAAGACCTTGAAGTATATCTTCACTCAACGTGAATTGAACATGAGGCAGAGGAGATGGTTAGAGCTGTTGAAGGATTATGACATCAATCTACAGTATCATCCCAGGAAGGCAAATGTAGTAGCAGATGCTCTTAGCAGGAAGTCCGGAATGATCAACAGCGTTAAAATTGAAGAGGAAATCATAAGAGACTTGGAGCGACTAGACATCGAGACCATGGTACGTGGACAGCACGGTTACTGGGCTAATCTTACAGTAGAACCCGAGTTACTCTCTAAAATCAAGGAAGCTCAGAAGGATGACGGAGAAATCTAGGCGATAGTACAGAATTTGGAGAAACAGACAGAATTCAGAGTAGATGCAGACGGTATCGTATGGCAGGGCACGAGACTTTGTGTTCCTGATAACCAAGAACTCCGGGAAGCCATGTTAGCTGAAGCTCATAGCTCCCCATTCTCTATACATCCTGGTTCGACTAAGATGTACCATGACATCAAGCAGTACTTTTGGTGGAGTGGTATGAAACAGGATGTAGCTACTTATGTCTCCAAATGTCTTACCTTCCAGCAGGTTAAGATCGAGCATCAGCGATCTGGAGGTCTCCTTCAACCGTTAGATATTCTAGAGTGGAAGTGGGACAAAATTGTAGAAACTAGAAGGGGGGGTTGAATAGTTTCTCTTCGATTGGTGACCAAATTAAAATTACTTTCAATTTGGTTTGTATCAAAACTATCTTTTACTTGAGACTAAGTTGCATAATGATTAGGTTCAATTCAAATGCACTAGCAAAGATAATAGGTAAGTATAATGATAATGAAATAAGTAAAGAGTAAGGAAAGAGACAACCTAGTGGGAAAACACCAAGATTTATAGTGGTTCGACAACGAGGCTCTATCCTCGTTTCTACTCCACTCCTCGAGTACACCTACTTGAGATTTCCACTATATCCACAAGCTCCCTTCTCGGCGGAGAAAACCTTACATCGTTGCTTACATTATTTTCCGACACTAAGCTAAATGTCGAGACCTAATCTTTAGCTAGGACCAATCTACACGACGTAGCCTACTTTACAATTTAACGACACAAGGATAGATGTCGAGTTATAATCTTAAGGTAGAACCAATCTTCACGACGTTTCCTACTTCACCATTTTACGACACAAGGCTAGATGTCGAGTTCTAATCGAAAGCTAGAACCAATCTTCACGACTCTTCACTTTGAAGCTAAGTGAGAACTTCACACAACACAACTACTAATCACTTTTAAGTTTAGTGAGAACTCACAAGACACAACCACATCACTTTATAGTTTAGTGAGAACTCCTAATCAAATCTATTACAACTCAACTAGACTTATCCAAGTACACACATGTAGCTTGGATTTACACAACACAAATCCAAGCAAACACATATGCAATGGATGTACATAACAAATCCAAGCATCCACAAATAACTTGGATGAACACAACTAGTCCAAGTATTCATAAATACATTGGATTGACTTAAAACAAAAGGGTATCATGATGAATATGACTAGCTCATAGATTCATCTTTGTCACAACACTAGTGAGTGAGTGATCTTCTCATTGGACAAGGTAAAGGAGGGGATCAAGAGGATAATCATATGTAAACATCCTTAACAATTTAAGTGATCATTTACTAATGATTATGCTATAGAAAATAGAAAGGGGGCTGAGAAAAACGTCCAAGAGGCTTACTTGAAAATGAGATTTAACCCACTATTTAAAGGAGACAAAGTATAACGGATCTATAACGGCTACTGTGCGCGGTACCTTATCTCACCCCGCGGTACCATATCGCTAAGGTACCGCGTAGGTACTTAAGGTACCGCCACTAGACTCCGCTCCGTTTTTTGTCTTTTAATGGGGTGGGAATATCTGAGGTATTTGAACCCTTCAAAGGATATTCTAACAGCATTTGGAATATGCCATTTTCAAATTTTCATTTTCCATTTTAATAAAACATTTTCTAAAAAAGAAAGTTTATTAAAAAGTCTTTTGTCATATTAACAAAAGTGAGTTTTAAGGATAATCATTTTGATGATCACTAAGTATGATTAAGAAAGGTTAGTGATATGATTATTACCTTGATGATAGTGTTAGTTAAATAATTCATTTTGTGTTTTACACTAAATGTGTTGTATGGTTTGTTGTGATCAAAACTAAGAAAGATTAGTTAATATTAATAATGTTTTTAGGCATCACTTGAATTAATAATCTCCCCCTTTTTGATTACGACAAATGATAAACTCATTTACGTAGAAACACAAAATATGGAATTATTAACTAGTTTATCACTATCATTTCTCCCCCTTTGTCGTAGCAAAAAGGTTAGCACAAGTCTTTGAAGAACATCGAACTTTGCTAGTAGCTCCCCCTTGGTGGTTGCTCCCCCTTGCTTGGGGCACCAAGTTTGTGAGCTAAGGTGACATGCTACACAAAGGTTAGTAGAAAGGAAAGAAACACCAATGTATATATGATCACTACCTACTAAGTAACTTGAGAGGGAGAAAGAGAAGAAATCTCAAATTAGAAGCAAGTATTTTGCTAAGTATGTCCAAAGAGATAATTGACAAAATCAAACTTCAATCCAATGAAGATGATAAGCTTGTCAATGGGTTAAATCTTTTAGAATTGATGGAATCACCCATAAGCAATTGTAAAAAGTTAACCAAGATCAACTCAAAACAGAACTAATGAAATAGCACACAAATAACACAAAGGTTACATAAAGAAAAAAAGATACAACAAAGAAGATAGTCATACACACAATATGAGTATCTAAACGCAATAAATATGGAAAATAAACCACTAAGCATAAGCTAGTCTAATAGTGATATTTTCCAAGATTGCTAAAAATAACAAAAAAACTAAAAAGACAACGATGCATCATTCGAAGTTTTGTCCACCGGAACGAAAACTTGAATAGGAGGTCGAGTGAGAAGGAATTCAAGAAAATTTAACTTCTCATACACATGAGCAAGTTCAATTTGTTGAAATCGGAAACAATCACACGAGGATCCATGATGCAACACAAAATCGTTTGATAGGGGTATGGCATCAAACTTAGGTTTTGGTGGTGGTGGGGTAATGGGTTTGGGAGTGTTTTCACAATGCCTTGTGAGGTTTGGGAAGGTCGAAAGGTCAGTGAGTTGAGGAGTATTAAAGGATTGTGGTGGTGGGGGAACATCTTCTTTTGCTCCGGTGATGGGGTTTATGGTATAAGTCTCATTCCAATACTTGATTGGAGAGAAGGTAGGGTTTTTGGGTGGTTTGGACGAAGATGGTTCATTCTTCTTAACCCAAATAGGTCGAACCGAGATTTTCGGTTTCTTTGAAAGCTTGGATGAGGAAGCTTTGGGTGAGTGGGGTTGTGACAAAGAAATGTCAAGGTTAGGAATGTAGGAGTTAGGCATTGTGAGAGTGTGAGAATGATATCTCAATGTTATGTGAGAATGAATTCTCAAGGTTGGGAAGGTGTGAGAATGAGTTCTCAAGGTTGGGAAGGTGTGAGAATGAAATCTCAAGGTTGGGAAGGTGTGAGAATGAAATCTCAAGGTTGGGGTATAAGTAAAATGTAATCAAGGTAAGAATTTGAATACAAAATGTGTAGTGTCAAGGAATGTTTAGTCAATTTGAGTAAACAAGGAATCTTGACAGGGAATAGGGTTTTAAAAGTATTGACCAAAAATTCATCAAAAGCCACTTACTGGCCGCGGTACCTTATAGGGACCGGCGGTTCCATATCGCTAAGGAACCGCGGGACTTTAAGGAACCGCGTCCAGTGGACTTTAAACCATGTTTTTCCTGGGTTTTGGGAAAAACTAAGACTTTTTCAAAAAGTTGCAAATCTTGGAATTTTACCTCTATTAGCACCAAAATATGCTAGGGTTGCATAAAGTAACACATTCACAAAGAATGTCTTGACGAAGGGTGACAAAATAATTTAGATATCATTTTGAACTAATTTTAGTCAAGTTTAGGGGTTGTGATAGATTTAGGTTCAATTTTAATTTCAAATTAAAGTTGATTAGTGTGCACAAAAGGATAGAAACACACAAAGCTAAATCCATAAGTCAACAACATGAAACATTCATTAAGGAGGCAAGTACAAAGACAAATAAAAACTAACTAATACATAGCTAGCTTAACATTAAATCTAGATAAGTAGTTTTCTTTGGCTTGGTTTTGTTGAAAACTCTTATTAAGAAGACTCCATCATTCATCTCCTAGGAGGAGGCATGGAGAACAAGGCAAGCAAGAACTCTTGCAACCTCCTATGTAGTCCATACATATTCATCCTTAGGTTATGGATGATGTAGTGGTTGTAGAGACAACATGGACAACTAGGAACATGAGTTTGTTGAAACCCATAGTAAGGATCACCCAAAAGGAGGGAAAGTGGAACACCCAAAATTGGGATGTTTGAGTTGGGTGGAGGTGGAGGAGGCAAGTTCTTCAAGGGTGATGTGGGTGAAACTGGAGGCATGTTCCCTAAAAGGGAAATGGGTGAGTGTGGAGGTAAATTCTCCAAGGTTGGTGAAATGGGTGAGTTGTGAGGGGTAAATGGTGAAGTCACCAAAGTGTCATCAAAGTCATTCACAAAAGGAATGCTTTGGATTGGTTAGGGTTGTGTGGTCACTTCCAAGGGTGCACTTGGAGTGAAGGGTGAAGAGAGCTCATTCATTCTTGAGCTGAATGAAGAGGAGGTAGAACCAATGGAATGGTTAGTACCATGGGTGGATGATGTCTTGCATGGTGCAAGAGGTGGGGAAGGTGATGAAGAAATGAGGATAGGAGCCATCTCATTCTTAGGTGTGTGTAAAGGTGAGGAGTTAGGCTTAGCTACCTTAACCCTTATTTTGAGTGTTTTCCTTGGGGTGGAGGTCTTGGAAGTGTTTGAGGTTTTGGTACACACCATGGTTGATTTGGGTGGTTTAAGGTTTAAGGAAGTATGTTTGATGTGTGAAGAACATGGCAAACAAGGTGGGTTTAAATGGGTGAGGGGATGATCCAAACTAATAATGGGTTAAAATCATTTTAGGTGAATAATGAATTTAGGTAACCTAGTTTAGGAAATGTGCAGTTTATTACTGAAAATCATGCAAGGTTTACACAGATTTAAGAAAACAGTGTAAAGCAAAAATGCTGTCGTGCACAGTGACCGGCGGTTCCTTATCTAGGACCGGCGGTACCTTATCGATAAGGAACCGCGGGTCGATATGGAACCGCGACCAGTGGGTTTACAAAAATTTCCCATCCCAGATTTTGATAAACCCAGATTTTTTCCCAAAAGTTTCACAAGCCAAAGTTAACTACAGATCATAATCTAATAAGCTAACTATCAAAAGGCATGCATGAAGCTATGTAAATCACAAATATGATGGCATAATTAACATTAAGGATCAAAGAAACTAATAATCCAAGCATAAGTTAATGCATAACCAAATGAAGAGAAGAATGACATGAAATCATCCTGGATGAGTGTTGCAAGTCACCATGAGCATAATATCTAATTCCTTGATTCACTTCTGAGGTGTTCTCGAAGAAGATGATTGAGATAAAATTGATAATCAGAATCAATTTCATAGGATGAAGAAGTTGAGATAGAAGAAGTCATGAAGTTGAAGAAATTGGAAGGAGGATTGCTAAAAGACTCTTCTTCAGAGGTGTTTTCGACTTGACTCGAGTTCACATTGATCTCGGGTGAAATGTTCCCTTGAATGGAGACATGACACGATCAACGGAGTGATAAGGTGACGAGAGAAGAGATGGACAGTCAATGAGGACTCTTCTAAGAAGACGAGAGAGAAGCATTCCGTAGGGAAGACTTGACTCAGACTCATAAAGAACAGATCTAATTCTTCTAGCTATGAAAAATGCGAGACTGTAAGGAGTTGTTGTAGCAACATAATACAACATATGTGCAAGACAAGCGGGTACTAAGTCCCGATTCCCATCTAGACACATTGCATTTTCCCTAATGATTTCGGCCCAAGGAATCATGAAATCATTAAGATCGCTAGTAAGTAATTCCCAAAGGGAGAGAGTTCGAACAACTCTTTGAGATTTACCAAGAATAGGATGTTCACGAGGTTTAGAAATGACATGAATGATGTCCGAAGATGATGGAAGCATAGTCACATAATGAGCATCAATAGGGGCCGATTCTAAAGAGTTAATACTCCAAGCATCGGTGAATCGACATTGACCATTAGATGGCACTCCAAGAATATTACCGAATTCTTCAAGAGTGTAAATAATGATTTTCCCTATTATGGAAAATCGTATAGATAAACCATTATTGATTCCTATCAATGTGAATGTGCTAAAGAACTCCATAAGAAACGAAGGAAATATTGGCTCATCAATATCAAGAAGACAATCAAACCCAATAGACTTAAACATGAAGCGAATAAACTCATTTGCGAAATTGGAACAAACGATGCGTCCTTCATGAAAACAACGATGTTCAAGAGACTTAGACGAGTTTTTGTGAGAGTGAATCAAATGAGGGTAAGAGGGCATGTATGCTCGTGTTCGTTCGTGATCTTTTTGATATCTTGAAGACATGACAAGTACCTAAACACGAAAAACAATCTTTCCAATCACTCATATGAAAATCAAAAAGGAAAACAAAAAATGAAAATGTGTTATATCAATTTCATGACAAACATAGGATTGAATCCATATCATTTTCATGTTCACAATGTGTCTATTCCATCATTAACCAAGAACACATGATCTATGTTAGATCAACAATGGATTAGAACATTGGTTTTTTTAAAACAAGCTTTTTAGGTAAGCATTAACAATGTCATTACCTACTTGTTCATGGGTTCATCTCAAATACATCATTCAACCAAAATCATTTAGCCTAAATTCGGATTTGTTGTACAAGTTGGTTTTAGTGAAATCTTAATGAATATCAACCTAAGGAATCATAGTAAAATAACCATGTCAACCCACATTCCTATTAAGGTTTTAATTCAATTTCAATTTTAAAAATCCCCAATTATGAAAGGATGAACCCTAGAACAAAATAGATGAACATGAAAGAAAATACTTACAATTAATTGATGTTAGATGAAGGATGAGTGAAACCCACAACTTGGAATCAATTAATTTGAGTGATTGAAGGTTTTGGAAGCTTCAACAATGGTGGAAAAGGTAAAACCCGTCGGCTGTGTGTTTTTGGGAGAGAGAGAGTTTGGTTTGAAAAAGAATAAAAAACTCAAACTGGCGCTCTGACAAAAGTTACTGCCCGCGGTACCTTATCGATAAGGAATCGCGGGTTTGAGCCGCAGAGATAAGGAACCGCCTACAGAGGCAGGTTTTTATCTATGAAAAACGCCAAATTTCGAAAACCAAGTTTTTCTAAAATACTTAAAATTAAATCATGAGCCTTTTAGAATATCATTGGATCATCATAACACTAAGCAATATGCCTTAACGAAGGATTACGAGTTAAATCAAGATTGAAAAGAACCGAAACGGACAAACGACTACTCGTAGCAAAACGACTAAGTGGAGAGAAGTCAAGGGAAGTGAATCAAGACTAGGACCAATGCTCAAGGGATTAATGACAATCTTCAAATAGTTGTAACGAAGAGCTTGTGTCATATATAGTGGTTTAAGACGTGCCTTTCCGGTGAAACGTTAAACGGCTTTGGTAATGAATAAGCACAAAGCAATTATTCAAGTATAGACTAAGATCACTTTCAATAATAGTCTTAGTCTAAACCAAAATATGAGCAAGGTATTAATTCACTTTCTCTCCTACAAAGGGCCTACTAACCGTATGGGTGCAAACCATGGAAATCATGCTTGATACTTTAAGCTTCTACTAACTCACTCTACATCACCATAGTGAGTCAAGTATCCAAGCAATGAAGGTTTGAGAGGATAAAAGAAAAGAAACACAAACCACAAATAAATGTCAAGGCAAGGATGCCGAGAACAAGCACATAGTCAAGTAATGATCAAAAGAATGATCAAAGGGCGTGTGGAAGAACGAAAGCGTACCTTGGCCACAAAGAGCAATCCATGAAGGAATAAGTGCTATGCCCAATCAGTGACTATGATGAGTACTAAGTCTTCAAGGACTAGTATCATTCCCAATCATCTTGGTATCATCATTCAAAGATGTTAAAGATCAATGCAGATGATTCTTCTATAAGTGCAAGTAACTCAATCCATAACCAATTAATTGATTGATATTCATGAGTACCTACACAAAGCAAGATGCAAACTAGTAGATACATTTCAAGAGTATATCTAAAATGCAAAAGGCTACTAATCTTTAGTGGGATGCAATATTATCAATTAAAAGACCTATTTTCAAAGAAAACATAGTTTTGACCAAAGAGAAACTTTAGTACAACTGGACCTTCTAATTTGAGGAGACAATGGATCGATCCAAGTTTCAAAGTACAATATACTTAAAAGATCTTGAGTGACCATCGCTCTGATACCAATTGTAGAAACTAGAAGGGGGCGGGGGGTTGAACAGTTTCTCTTCGATTGGTGACCAAATTAAAATTACTTTCAATTTGGTTTGTATCAAAACTATCTTTTACTTGAGACTAAGTTGCATAATGATTATGTTTAATTCAAATGCACTAGCAAAGATAATAGGTAAGTATAATGATAATGAAATAAGTAAAGAGTAAGGAAAGAGACAACCTAGTGGGAAGATACCAAGGTTTATAGTGGTTCGACAACGAGGCTCTATCCTCGTTTCTACTCCACTCCTCGACTACACCTACTCGAGATTTCCACTATATCCACAAGCTCCCTTCTCGGCGGAGAAAACCTTACATCGTTGCTTACATTATTTTCCGACACTAAGCTAAATGTCGAGACCTAATCATTAGCTAGGACCAATCTACACGACGTTGCCTACTTAACAATTTAACGACACAAGGCTAGATGTCGAGTTATAATCTTAAGGTAGAACCAATCTTCACGACGTTGCCTACTTCACAATTTTACGACACAAGGCTAGATGTCGAGTTCTAATCGAAAGCTAGAACCAATCTGCACGAATCTTCACTTTGAAGCTAAGTGAGAACTTCACACAATACAACTACTAATCACTTTTAAGTTTAGTGAGAACTCACGAGACACAACCACATCACTTTATAGTTTAGTGAGAACTCCTAATCAAATCTATTACAACTCAACTAGACTTATCCAAGTACACACATGTAGCTTGGATTTACACAACACAAATCCAAGCAAACACATATGCAATGGATGTACACAACAAATCCAAGCATCTACAAATAACTTGGATGAACACAACTAGTCCAAGTATTCATAAATACATTGGATTGAATTAAAACAAAAGGGTATCATGATGAATATGACTAGCTCATAGATTCATCTTTGTCACAACACTAGTGAGTGAGTGATCTTCTCATTGGACAAGGTAAAGGAGGGGATCAAGAAGATAATCATATGTAAACATCCTTAACAATTTAAGTGATCATTTACTAATGATTATGCTATAGAAAATAGAAAGGGGACTGAGAAAAACGTCCAAGAGGCTTACTTGAAAATGAGATTTGACCCACTATTTAAAGGAGACAAAGTATAACGGATCTATAACGGCTACTGTGCGCGGTACCTTATCTCACCCCGCGGTACCATATCACTAAGGTACCGCGTAGGTACTTAAGGTACCGCCACTAGACTCCGCTCCGTTTTTTGTCTTTTAGTGGGGTGGGAATATCTGAGGTATTTGAACCCTTCAAAGGATATTCTAACAGCATTTGGAATATGCCATTTTCAAATTTTCATTTTCCATTTTAATAAATTATTTTCTAAAAAAGAAAGTTTATTAAAAAGTCTTTTGTCCTATTAACAAAAGTGAGTTTTAAGGATAATCATTTTGATGATCACTAAGTATGATTAAGAAAGGTTAGTGATATGATTATTACCTTGATGATAGTGTTAGTTAAATAATTCATTTTGTGTTTTACACTAAATGTGTTGTATGGTTTGTTGTGATCAAAACTAAGAAAGATTAGTTAATACTAATAATGTTTTTAGGCATCACTTGCATTAACAAAAATCACCATGGATTTTGTTACTGGTCTTCCGCCTACCAAGAGGAAGCACGATGCAATTTGGGTTATCGTAGAGCGACTTACCAAATCAGCTCATTTCTTACCGATCCGTAAGGAAGCTCCGGTAAGTAAACTCGCCGATACGTATAGAAGAGAAATCATGAGACTCCACGGTGCACAATCCAGCATCGTCTCAGACAGAGATCCTCGATTCACTTCGCGCTTTTGGAAGAGTCTACAGAAAGCTTGGGGTACACAGCTTAAGCTTAGCACGGCTTTTCATCCTCAAACGGACGGACAGTCGGAACGAACCATTTAGACATTGGAAGATATGTTGAGGTCATGTGCGTTGGAATGGACGGGTGATTGGGACGATTACATCTGTTTGGTGGAGTTTGCATACAACAACAGTTGGCACGCAAGTATCAAGTGTGCTCCTTTCGAGATGTTGTATGGCAGAAAGTGTCGCGCCCCAGTCTGCTGGGATCAGGTTGGCGAGCGAACACTTGAAGGACCAGAAATCATAGAGATGACCAATGAAAAGATCGCAGTTGCTAAGCAGAAACTTCAGGAAGCACGGCCACGTCAGAAGATTTATGCCGATAAGCATCGTAGGGACATACATTTTAACGTAGGAGATCACGTCTTCCTTAAAGTTTCACCGGCACGTGGTGTTAGACGATTCGGGATTAAAGGGAAGCTCAGTCCTCGTTTCATCGGACCGTTTGATATCATTGAACGAGTCGGTGAAGTATCTTACCGATTGGCGTTACCTCCGTAGCTTTCGCATGTGCACAATGTGTTTCATGTGTCCTTACTCATAGGGTACCAGTATCATCCCCTTCACATGGTTCAGTATCCACTGGAACAGATACGTGAAGATCTCACTTTTATAGAAGAACCCGAACGAGTTCTTGACAGACAAGAACGAGTCATGAGAAGGACGACGATTCCATTCGTCAAAATCCTATGGAGGGATCATACCGAGCGGGAAGCCACTTGGGAAACAGAGGAGTCTATCCGGGCTTCTTACACTCATTTCATATTTTAAATTCGGGTATGTTCTTCTTTTCTAGTTTACTTTATCTATAATTCAGGGACGAATTATTCTTTTTGGGGGGAAGAGTGGTAAAACCCGCATGCTTTTACCATGAATAGTACCCTTAAGATCGTACGTACTAGATTAAAACTTTCCTATTATAGCATGATTACGATTACGTGTTAGGATTTTACGTATTACGTACGTGTTAGAACACGATAAGTATTTACTACGCACGAGCACGTAATAGTTATTTGACAATAATTAATTACGAACATGCGATCATGAAATCATGAACGTAATTAAATCATGAACTATTGTTAATTACGTATATATATTTATTGCGAGCGTAAATAAATATATTAGGTCACGGTAATTATTTAACGAGAACACATTAAACGCGAACACAAATAAACATGAACGAACAATTAAACATCAAGACACAGAAAACGGTACGGGTACCCCATGTGGGGCCCCTACCCGTGGCAACAAGGAAGAGATGGGCCAAGCCCATCTCAATTTTCACTAAAGAGGGGTTAAGGGAAAAGTTACTACTCATTTTCACTTTACAGAAGATTTAACAAAAAACCTAGAATAGTTTTTCTCCTCCTCCTCTTTTCTTTTTTTGGACGCCACCCATAAACACACCAAGGGGGTGTTTTGTTTGATCTTTGATCTTGGTTTTGGTGCAAGTGTTTGTGTTTGTTCATCCTTGGTTAGATCCACACATTCGGTATATTTTTAAACCCTTTTCTTTTTGATTTGATCTATTAAATAATTAAGAACATGATGTGTTTTTAAAAAAAACCTAATTAAAACATAGATCTAACATGAAAATGGATTTTGTAGAAATCAAAAAGGATGGTTTAGGGGTGTTTGTTTTGGCCGGCGCCTAAACCGAACCCCAAGGGGGTCTCGGTTTTGCTACTCGACCACCACCGAGACCATATGGTCCCGGTTGGTTGGTGTGGGTCCCACGGCAGCAGCAAGACAAGGGGAACCCCGAAGTGGTTCGGGTTATGGTGTCGATTTCATGTCCGGTTCATGGTTCTTAGTCAAGATCTGGTTCATGGTGTATGTTAAGATTATTATTTTTATAATCATATGTTAAAATTAAATTAATAAATATGACATGATTAATTTAATAACATGACTTAGGTTATATTAATTATTAAAATCATGAAATTATTAACATAAGTATTTTATATTTTTAGACTTATAATTAATTAATTATTTAAAAACCATGGTTATAATTAATTAATTAACGTGACTTAGGTTATATTATTAATAAATAATAATACATGTTTTAACCTAAGTATTTAACTTTATTTAATTAAAAACATGATATACATTAATTAAATATTTTAACCTATAGTTTATTTTAATTACATGAAATAATTAATAAACTATACTTTATATCATATGACTTAGAAAATAATCATGAAAACACTTAGGCTTATATACTAAGCTTATTTAACCAGCTTATATCTAATTATGGAAACTTTCTATTTTTTAGAAACTTATTTAAATAAGGCAGCTAATCTATTTATGGAAACTTTCTATTTTTAGAAACTTATTTATTTCAGGCAGCTAATCTATTTATGGAAACTTACTTAATTAAGACAGCTGATCTATTTATGGAAACTTTCTATTTTTAGAAACTTATCTATTTTAAGCAGTAATTCTATTTTTGGAAACTTTCTATTTTTGGACACTTTCTATTTTTGGAAACTTTCTATTTTGGGAAACTTTCTATTTTTGGTAACTTTCTATTTTTAGAAACTTTCTATTTTTGGAAACTTTCTATTTTAGGAAACCTGCTATTTTTAGAAAGTTACTTATTATTACACAGTAAGTATAATAATACATGAAATACCAGAAATACTTAATCAGAGTAAACATAATATAAGATAAACACAGTTTAAGGCTTAAAATAATAAAACATGATAAGAACATATAACATAAGCTAAGACATGACATAAAACCAATTACTAATTTAGTAAGCAGATACTTATTCATGTATGTATTTATGTAGCATTAGTGATACGGAAGTAGGATTCCTCTCAGTTCGTCTTCTTCGTTCACTGGACATAAGGTATGGATTCCCGTCCTTTCAGTATGGACATTCTTTCCTTATTAGGATTCCCCGTATGCAGCCAAATGTTTTCCCGTAGTATAAGTTATGTGTTTGATTTGCTTATGTTTAATTTAGAATACCTATAGCCATATACATGCATGACCAGTTTCACCTAGTTATGGAGGTACCATAACCATAACATTAGAGGCACTGATGTTATGACTTCACCACGGCGGAGTGATTGCTCGTGGCGTCCCTTCAGCCTTTGGGCATATTTTTATATTTATCATGTGGGGTGTATGGGTCCATCCTAGTTACATGTTTTCAGTCAGGATTCATGGTGAATGTGGTGTGTGCCTTGCATCCTTCATAAGGAGTTGATCCCTCCTACCCAAACCAGAATATTAAATTAGAGGCAACCCCTCTAATTTGCATGATGAGGTCACCCCTCCAAGTATTCATGCACGGTGGATTTTCATGACCTATATTGGCTAATGGTAAAATATGATAAACAGTTTTTACAAGATAAACATAAGGCTTTTCAAACTATAAAACCAGTTTTATCAGGACTTAACCAGGTTACTCGGGACTTAGTTTCTTCCGCTGTTATATGTTATATGCTTATCCTATTCATGCTTTATTGTACATCCGTGCACTGAGCGTATTGCTCAGCCGTTTTCCTTTTCTATGTTCCCAAAACGGCAGGTACTCAGGGACGCTCGTAGACTTTAAGCGTACATGCATATGGACTGGAAGCTTTCTAGCCTTTCTTTACTTTATGCATTATCTTTCCTTTGATACATTTGCTATGGACATTGTTTAGTCCTTTCCATTACTATACTTATGTTTTTGTGTGATGAGCTTTACTTTTGGACTACCGATGTTTGATTCCGGTATTTTCCTTTTATGGTCATGTAATGTTTAGACATTTTTCCTTGTATGCTTTGATGACACGCCATAATTACGTGTGACATTTCCATTATCAGAATGGGGTGTTACAAGTATATACCGATCATAAAAGCCTGCAATATATTTTGGATAAGAAGGAGCTCAATATGAGGCAGAGAAGATGGGTAGAATTGTTGAGTGATTACGACATTCAAATTTGCTATCATCCCGGCAAGGCGAATGTAGTTGTCGATGCTCTTAGTAGGAAGGATAGAGAAATAAACAAAAGGGTTAGAGATTTAGCTATGAAAACTTATTCTGGTTTATCTAATCGAACACTTAAAGCTCAAACGAAGGCTATGAAAGAAGAGAATGTGAGAAATGAAGACTTGGGTAGAAGGATGACATCTATATTCTAAATTCGTGATGACAGAATTCGGTATTTCGAGAATCGTGTATGGTTACCGGTGTATGGAGGACTGAGAGATCTAATTATGCACGAATCTCATAAGTCTAAATATTCAATTCACCCAGGATCGGATAATATGTACCAAGACTGGAAGAAATGCTACTGGTGGCCGAATATGAAGGCTAACATTGCTACTTATGTTAGTAAATGCTTGACGTGTGCTAAGGTGAAGTTTGAGCACAAGAGACCTTCAGGTTTACTGCAACAACCTGAAAATCCAGAATGGAAATGGGAGAGGATCACTATGGATTTTGTTTCGGGACTTCCGAGAACTTCTAGTGGTTATGATACGATTTGGGTGATTGTTGATCGGTTGACTAAGTCGGCTCATTTCTTGCATATAAAGAAAACTGATGACTTAGACAAACTTACGCGGTTGTATTTGAAGGAAGTTGTTTGTATACAAGGAGTTACTTTGTCAATTATTTCTGATCGAGATAGTCGGTTCACATCTGAATTTTGGAAATCGCTTCAACGAGCTTTGGGGACTCAGTTGGACATGAGCACTGCGTATCATCCGGAAACGGACGGACAAAGTGAAAGGACTATTCAGACCTTGGAGGATATGTTACGAGCGTGTGTAATAGACTTTGGATGTAGTTGGGATCGACACTTACCTTTGGTGGAGTTCTCATACAACAACAGTTATCATGTAAGTATCAAGGTTGCGCCTTTTGAAGCACTTTACGGGCGAAAGTGTAGATCACCAGTTGGTTGGTGTGAAATTGCAGAAAGTCAATTGACGGGTCCTTAATTGATTAGAGAAACGACTGAGAAGATTGTGCAAATCAAGAATCGTTTATTGACAGCTCGTAGTAGGCAGAAGAGTTATGCGGATAAGAGGAGAAAACCATTGGAGTTGATATTGGCGATATGGTTATGTTGAAAGTATCACCTTGGAAAGGAGTAATTCGATTTGGCAAGCGAGGAAAGCTTAGTCCACGTTATATTGGTCCATTCAAGATTATTGATCGAGTTGGTCCTGTGGCATATAAGTTGGAATTGCCAGAGAAGTTAAGTGCTATTCACAATAATTTTCACGTTTCTAATCTTAAGAGGTGTTTGGCGGACGAGAATTTGATAATTCCACTTGAGGAGATTCAACTGGAAGACAAGCTGCATTTTATTGAGGAACCGGTGGAGATTATGGATCGAGAGGTGAAACGGCTTAAGCAAAGTCGGATCCCGATAGTGAAAGTGCGATGGAATTCCCGACGTGGACCCGAATACACTTGGGAGCGAGAGGACTACTTCAAGAGCAAGTATCCGCATTTATTCGTAGATGGACCTAAGGAGAAGTAAGCCCCGGGACGGTGCTCTCCTAAGGTGGTGAGGATGTAAAACCCACAAAAATAAGGTCATTTTACTTAACCCTACTTTTCAAATATTTTGAAGTATTTATGATGTTAAATATTATTATGTTTAACGGTTTAAGTTGAAACCGATATTGAATATTATATTTTAATATTTTGACGAGCAACGAGGACTACTAGTGATCGTGATACCGACGGATGCCCAAAATTTTCTATTTTATTATCGATCGTTTTGATATTTAATATTTACGACGATATCATTTTAATTACGTATCGAGTCGTTATATTATTATTTTTCGTGTGCGTTTAAACTTTTAAGTATTTTTACGAAACCAGAGTCCCGTAAATATTTGTAAAATTAACTTTTAGTCATTTCCTGCTTTTTAACTAATATTTACATTTTTGGACCAAAACTATCACAAACTGGCAAAAACTACCCAAACCTTACACTATATATATAATTTCCACTATCCACTTTTCATTTAAAAATCATTTAAACAAAAATCTTCACCTCCTTCCTCCTTTTCTTTTCTTTGGCCGTACACCCCCAACAAACAAACCCTCAAAAATTTTGATCTTCTTGATTTAATCTTCCAAAACTAAATAAAGTTCCATCCTTAGAATTCAAAGGGCTACACACTGGTATGATTTTCTTCAACATGCATTAACATTTTTTTCAAAATTTTATTATCTTGACGAACTATACTTGTTTGATTCATTTTGAAGGAATAAATGGGTGTTAATCTTATTATATTACATAGTGGTGTGTTTGCATGTTTGAATTTTTGAGTTTGATTTATTAGATTTGTACATGCAAGTGTGTTAGAGGTTTGATCATAGTGTAGGAGTGATGGAATGATCATATTAGTGGTATAGAAATGGGTAAATTGTGTTGAAAGCTTGATTTTATATGGTTTTTAAATGGTCAATTTTAGGCAGTAGGTTTGAGGCCATTTTCGGGGGTCATAAATCTGAAAATAGGTTGATATTATGGGATTATATTGTAGATAATTTCGTTAGCTTCGACTTGATATAAAGTAGGCCTTCCAACTCCAAACGAGGTGGAAGATACACTAGTTTGATTTTCGTGTACCGGGAGACGAGTGTTGACACAATCCCAAAATTGTTGTCGATATTTTGGATCGAATCTCGGGGACTATAAAATGAGTTTCAAAATGATTCAAGGGCTGTTCTCAGGCTCAAAGTTTAGCATTTTGAGTCTATTTTTAGAATCAAGTGACGGTTATATAAATGGAGTTGTTTAAAATGGTCAAAATGGTTTCGTAAGTCAAGGTCGCTAAACTGTCCGGATTTTGTGGATCAAAGATGAGTCAGGCAGGGAACTTTAGAAGTAAAATCTTTTAATGGGCTCTTGGGAGGACTTTCTACATATAGTAAGTAAGTTCTCTGAGTAGTATCATAAAAATTTGATATGTTTAAGTATGGGAAAACGGCTTGGACATTCGGTATGTTCAGGCATATTTTTATTAAGGACATAGAATAATAAAATGTATATATAGGAGAGTATAATAGAACCACTTGTGTCGTTTTCTCTCGAGTTGTCGTGATTTTATACTTGAGTTTGATTTTATTATGTATCATTTATTTCTCGAGTCTATTATTAATGTACGCACCTTATTTGCTAGGTTGCGGTTGTCTTGTTTATCGGGCATCTACTATCGTCGGCGATCGTCTTCAACTACTTCTACTACTTAAGGTGAGTCTATAGCCTCGTTTGAGCTCATTCAAATATTTTAAAACCCGCGAGGGGGAATACATGTTTTATAAACTTAGAACACATGATTTTTATGGTATGCTTGTCCCTCTATGAATGGACATGTGGTTGCCTTTAAATTGCATTAAGTGATTGCCTTTGTTAAAGCCTCAATTATGGACCGTCAACTAGCTTATGATGGGCTAGCCGCTAGTACAATTAATATATCTATGGGGGAAGCCGCCCCGGTTCAGTTTGTGTGGACTTGTCACAGAAGCTTAGGCCCGACCTCCACACTGTTTGAACATATTGTATTGGGAAGTCAGGAATACGGCAATGTACCAATGATATGGAGGTAATTGACAATTAATAAATCTCCTGTCTGAATAGACCTACAAGGGAGTGTCTAAGGGCTCGGTTCCATGAGCTTATTTCAATTTATGCAATATACAATTATTATTGTTGATGCAAATTATTATTTGATGCATGGTGCCTTCAAGTATGCCACAAATTTATAATCTTTGTTTGTGTTCAAAATGATTATATAAACCTATAGATTCACTTGGCATTTTTGCTGATGATTTTCTCACATGTATTTTAGGTAATCAAGATGTGTGAAGCTTGGAGGTCACAGGAATGATGTTGTGCACTACTTTTGGAATATAAACTCTTTGAATGTTTGTCGTTCCTTTTGTTTAAAACAAATTAAATCTTTTGTTTTAGTTGTACTTTGGTTACGATGTCTTGGGACTACACTAATCTGACAAATGTTTTAGGAACGATAAATTTGAAACGTCTCTTTTCGAGTCGTTCTTTATAAATTATGTGTTGTTGTATCATTGTTTACCACCCAAAGATGTATTCCGCTGCGTATAAATTTGGGGGTGTTAAAATGCTAGGGACTATATTCTTCACATATGACTTGTAGTTAATACAAATGAAAATACTTACATATTTAGTCGACAAGATGTGACGGGCAACAAACACATTAAGAAAACATTGTAGTATGTATTGCATGATTAGATAGAAACAATTAATTTACTTGGTGAATTTATACAGCATTGGTTTATGTTTAATTAGAGTGTTAGTCAAAAAACCCTCGCTTACCCCGATATTTTACATACTTTCATAAATATATAAATATACAAAAAGAATCTTCTTCACACCTCTAGACCTATTGTACGCTCGACACTAGGCTCCCAAACTATTCCCCGAGAGAATTATAAGAACCTAGAGTCCTTACCCATACTAATCTACACGACTGGTACATTGCCTGAGGGGTTTGAAAAATCCTTAAGGAAGCGATGTTGCAAAACACAACTGCTCCAAACCCTCATCAAGTACTTGATAAGTGTCATTTTATACACTATTTAGGGGTCATTTCACCCTTTTATTTGTCTTAAAATGCCATAGAATGTCTTAATCCCTTCCCTTTTGTTATTTTATCATTTTGCAAGCACTTGGATGATTTAGAGATGATTTAGAAGTTTTTGGATAATTTGGAAGTAATTCGGAAGAAGCCACGACAAATCCACTATATTCGGGAAACATGTAAAAGACCTTGACAAAAACACCTATCAACACCCCAATGATTATAACCCGACACCCTCAAAGAGCCCGCGAAACCGTCGCGCCTATAACCCGAAACCATCAAGATTATCATAGCGACACTAGCGGAAGCCCAGTCCAGGCCAAGACTGCTTTTAAACTATAAAAAACCCGAGTCCTTACCTATTTTAGATTACATGACTCCGTGTATTTCATGAGGGTTGTAAAAATCCTTGAGGGAGCGAGGTTGTAAAACCCCATTGCTCCAAACCCACAACCAGTTTTTGCTGCCGATGTCGGGAAATAGTGAGGTTTAGTGTTCTTCTAGCTTTAGGTCTACTCGCTCGATTCCTTCGAGTAAGACCTTCCATCCTTTGTTATTAAAATTTTCTATTTTTATCCTTCTTCGTGTTCTATTTTTTCTTTGTGTTAATTATTTTGTAAATTTCCATTGACTATTGTGTTTTCAACTATAGAATACGTAATTCCATCATCACCTCTAGAGTCATTGTAATAATTTTGTAAAGGATGATTCTGAATTTGCAGTCTTGGGTGGAAAGTTTGAGCTATAACACCCCTCTCCTCATAGGTAGGTTTTGTGAGAGGAAGTGGGCACTAACAATTCTAGAGTATTTAATGTTTGTGAAATTAGAGATGAATGAAGTGATCTGGAAAAAGAGTCCTCCGAAATTGAGGATGATAGAACTGAGAATTATACGAGAGAACTAGCTGTCAACAATTTTGATAGGTTTCGGACAAAAGAAGAGTTGCCCTACCACAAGTACTTATTCCATGACCCTAGACCCCCTTTTCATCCTTGGCTTCCGGTAATCAGGAAAGGTAACCCCACTGACCTTAGAATACCAAGCAAATTAGGGCACCTTAATGTTTGAAACACTTACATACACCCCAATCCGTAGTTAACATCATGAGCAAGGCCGTTTACAATGATATGAGGAACCTAGGAGAGTTAGTAGTTTCACGAGAAAGGTCCGACATATTCACGTGACAATAGAAAACTTCACTTACATGACTGACTTCCTAATCGTTGAGGATGTCAGGATTGGTCATTGATTATAGTTTGTCAAAATTCATATTAGGAAGACCATTGATAGAAACCACTAACATGGAATACGACCAATCCTTAGGGATAGTGAAATTCGCTAATGAAAATGATGAACTAACCTACCAAATTCCATACCACGTAGCTCAATATCATAGGTTATCTAATGATGGAAATATGACGCATTCGCTATTTACGTAAGAAGTGAAGATGACAAGCAAAAAGGTGACAATTACGTAAAGAACAAGATACTGGGTTCTTCACCAAGACATTGGATTTGAATCCCAAATATGTCATTTGGAGCGGAGAAGTTGCTCTAAACATTGAAAGACTCGTAAAATAAAGAAAGACGCTTGTTGGGAGGCGGCCCAACTCTTTTCAATTTCATGCATCTTAGGATTTTAAACTTATGGGGTCTTGTGTGATTTCATTGTAATATACTTGTTTCTTGAATGCTATCCTTTTTTCAACGTGATCATACTTTGTTGTGTTCCTATTTTACATGCATATTTCTTTCATGTAAAAAATAAGTGTAAGGGGGCGTATTATTTTGTTAATTATCACACATGTTTGTTTTTATTGTTTGTTATTTGTGTCATGTGTAATTTTGATGTTATTATTGACATGTGCAGTAAAAACTCTCCAAAGGAAACACCCATTGATTAAATTCAGAAAACTTTTGTCAAAAACAAAAGTGTGAATCTAACCCATAGCTATCGATGGCGTCCCCCAAATAACCTGACGTTGTCGCTTGTTAGCTACAGTTTTTTATATTAATGTTTTTATAACTATCTAAAATGTGATTTTCGAGGATTTTCATATTTAACTTAAGCTAATAAAACAGATAAAACTTATCTTTAGTTGATTCTAAGGCTTACAAGTTAGTTTACTTTTACGGGTTTATTACATTGTTTACCGCGGATTTTACTAGGGGTAGTATGTTCTTGTCCATGATTTCAGGTTGTATTTAATTGGAGCGTCCCATTAAAGATTATTTCAAGCAGTGGAAGATTAGTGAAGAATCTAGGATGAGAATTTAATGAAAGATCAAGCTTCAATCCATACGTGCCTAAAGTAGGGAAGTACTAGTTTCTATCATCTCTTTACTTGTCTTCTTTTTCAAAATACTTTTAGAACATTGGGGACAATACAAGTCCGAAGTGTAGGGGGGGTAAATAAGAGTCTTAGGTTATACACTCTTGTTATTTGCTTATGACGTAAAATTATGAGTTATATATCGAAACATCGTTAAAAAGACAAAGTTCGCCAAAAAGTTAGATTTTTATGGCATACTTTAAATAAAAATCTAGTTGTTAATGAGTCTAATCGATAAGATTTACACTGCTAGCACATACCCCACCACTTAAAAATGGTCTATACTAAAATGTAAGGTTAAACCTTTAGATCTTAGGAATTCGGGCATCTAATTTTAATGATCCAATATAGTTGGAAAATCTTTGGCTTGATCGAGTTAAGGGTCCAGGAAATCATGTGTGTCTCTTTCATTGTTATTATTGTAGCATGTGTGCTTGTGCCGCCTTTTCTAGAAATATGGAATCGATTTTAGACTATATGAGTGTGCCGGTAGTGTATTTGATTCTAGAACTTGACATTGTGATGCATACCAAGACCGCAAGTGAGTTTGCATTCGTGTAATTGGTATTTTACTAAGAGATAAGAGGCATTAGTATAACCTTGTAGGACAAAACTTTAGATTTATGTGTAGTTATGATGATCACCTTAGTCGTATAACTCTCCCAACACCCTATACTTAGCACTCCTTTTTAGTGCAAGTCACCCCTAGTACACCTTTCTAAGCCTGTCCCTTCCGTGGTTCTCTTTAACATTTAGGTTAATCTAGATTATTAATGAACAACACTATTTACACCTCACTAAATATTACAACCAAATTGCCTAACATTCTGTCTATGCACTCCTTTTTAGTGCATTCATGTTATAACCCTTATGTATAACCCCCAAGTCAACCGTGTTGCCAGGTTGAGAAGCATTTATATATATTTTTAGAGTGATTGATGAACCATGTGTTGATATAATGAAGAACAACGGGAGGACACATTATAACCCCCATATATTCTTATTGAAGAACTAGATCCTTCTAATTCTGGTCGTAGGAGTAGTTATGAGTTTTACTAAAAATCAAGTGCACGGATACTACAAATTCATACAAATGTTTATTTCATTTTTTTTAAAACAGAAAAGCAAAAAAATTGCCCCATTAAAGTATTGTATGTAGCAAAGTGTTGTATATCGAAGAGCTTAGCAGTTGCATGTCATCTTGGGAAAGATTGTATATATCGTGCATACGGTTGACTTGCCACCCCTAAATCCCATGTCTATCCATACCCTTTATTCCATACTCTTAAAACGCCCATTACAACCCTTTAAAAAGTCCTCTTTGATAGTATATGCTAGGTTCTTACGCCAAAGTAGTGGAGATTTGATATTTTATCAAGCCTATGATAATCTATTTGATGCGCAAGTAATGAGTGAATAATTTTGTTTTCATTTCCTCTTGGATTACATAAGACCATACACTTGGGAGATGTGATATTAAACACTTATGTGAGGTGCTAGCAGTTGTAATTTTCGTGCATTATCTAACAAAGTCTATCTGTGTATGTTTTAATTATTTTATTAGAAAGTGAAATGCCCCCTTATACAACTATCATACATAGAAAAGATCATTTGCTCGAGGCCAAGCAAATCCTAAGTGTATGGATATTTTATGAGGTGTCATTTTATACACTTTTTACGGGTCATTTACCCATTTATTTGTCCTAAAAAGCCTAAAAATGCCTTAATCCATTACTTTTTTTTGTTATATTAGCAATTTGGAAGCACTTAGAGCAACCTGTGGTTTTGGAGGTGTTTTGTAGCATTTTGAAGGATTTTAAAACAAGTATGGAAGAGATCATGTCTAGAATGCCCAAATTTCAAAAGTCACAAGGAGTGTTGTCTTCAGGCCGGATCAACGGCATCACGTTTAACATATGACGTCATCGAAATTATTGACCAGATGGTGTCAGTCTTTAACTCTGACAACGTCGCAACCAATCGACTTAGAAGCCATTGAAGATTTGACTGGTTCAACGGCGTCACTATTAACATACGACGTCTTTAGGGCCCAAACTCTGTATATAGACCCCTGTGTAAACACACAGCACGTGCAGAAAATTAGGGTTAGCTTGGAGCAGCCATACTAGCCAATTTTAGGGTTTCAAAACCCTAAAAACTCCATATTGTCACCCATATCAATTGTAGAACAAGGTTTTACTTATTTTCATTAATCATGTCTCTTAATGCAAGTGATGCTAAAAAAACATAATTAGTCTTAACTAATCTCTCTTAGTTTGACGACGACAAATTAAAAAGACATTTATCATCAAAGACAATCGTAAGACGAACTATTTAACAAACACTATCATCAAGGTAATAATCATTTAAGTATTTCACTAAGATGTCTTCATCATGTTTAGTGATCAAAAAATGTGATTAGCCTTAAAAGTTACATTTTGTCATCTGTGACAAAAGATTTTTAATAAACTTTCTTTTTAAGAAAATGTTGTATTAAAATGGAAAATGTAAATTTGAATATGGCATATTCCTAATGCCATAGGAATATCCTTTGAAGGTAAATTTTACCTCAGATATTACTTACCCACGGTTCCTTAAGTAGCTATGCGGTTCCTTATCAATAAAGAACCATGTGCACACTTAAGGAACCAGAGGCAGAGAGCCGTTGGGTTTTGTCTCCTATAAATAGTGGAGCAAATCTACATTTTCCAAGAACCTTTTTGGACATTCTTTCTTCCTTCTTTCTCTTTACTAAATCCTAATCATTAGTAAATGATTACTTGGTGTGTGAATTATGTTTACTTATGATTATCATCTTGATCCCTTTCTTTACTTTTCTAAAGAGAAGATCACTCACACACTTGCGATGTGATTAAAGATGAAGCCTTTATGAAGATTAACCTACCTTAGATCTAGTCATTTTCATCATTTTTATTTGACTCTTGTGTAGATCCTATGTATTTGAGTATACTTAGATTAGTGTTTCGTTGATCCAAGGTATTAGTGAATACTTGGATTAGTCTTGTGTAAAAATATTGTATATGTGTATACTTGGAGATGTCTTGTTTGGATCCAAGTTACATGTGTATACTTGGATATGTCTTATTGAGTTGTAAGTGTTTTGTGTTAGTTCTCACTAAACTATAAAGTGTTTTGTGTAAGTGTCTTGTGAGTTCTCACTTAGCTTCAAAGTGAAGAGTTGTGAAGATTGGTTCTAGCTTTGGATTAGAACTCGACATCTAGCCTTGTGTTGGAAAAGAAGATGGGCGACGAAGATTGGTTTTAGTTTTCGGTTAGAACTCGACATCTAGCCTTGTGTTGGAAAATGGCGAAGTAGGCGACGTGTGTAGATTGGTCCTAGCTAGGATTAGCTCTCAACATTTAGCTTAGTTTTTGAAAATAATGAAAGAGACCTTGTAAGATTTTCTTCGCCAAGAAGGGAGCTTGTGGATATAGTGGAAATCTCGAGTAAGGTGTACTCGAGGAGTGTTGTAGGAACGAAGATAGAGCTTCGTCGCCAAACCGCTATAAATCTTGGTGTCTCCCTATTAGGTTGCTTCATTCCTTACTCTTTACTTACTTATATTATTACATTGCATTTAACTACTACTTGTCATTGTTAATGCATTAGAACTGAACCTAATCATTATGAAACTAGCTTTCAAGTAAAAGGTAGTTTTGGGACAAACCTAATTGAAAGGAATTTTAATTAGGACATAAACCGAAGAGAAACTATCCAACTCCCCCTTATAGTTTCTACAATTTGTATCAGAGCGATGGTCACTCAATGTCTTTGAAGTATCTTGTGCTTTAAAACTTGGATCGATCCATTGTCTCCTTAAATTAGAAGGATTCGTTGTACTAAAGTTTCTATTTGGTCAAAACAATTTTTTCATTGAAAATAGACCTTTTAATTGGTAATATAGCATCTCATCTGGATTAGTAGTATTTATATATTTTAGATTTACTCGTGAAATGTATCTACTAGTTTGTATCTTGCTATGTGTAGGTACTCATGAAGAATAATCATTAAATTGTTTGTGGATTGTGTTGCTTACACTTGTAGAAGACTCATCCTCTATGATCTCCAACATCATTAAATGATGATATCAAGATGGATTAGAGTGATACTAGTCCTTGAAGACTTAATAGTCACTTTAGTCATGTTTAGATATTGCATTGGTTCTTAGAAGACATGGAATGCACTTTGCGGCTAAGGTATGTTTCGTCCTTCGACAGGCCCTATTGATCATTCTTTTGATCATTACTTGACTATGTGCTTGTTCTTAGCATCCTTTCCTTGACATTTGGTTATGGTATGTGATTCTATTCCTATACCCTCTCAAACATTCATTGCTTGGATACTTGACTCACTTAGGGGTTGTAGAGTGAGTTAGTAGTAGCTTAAAGTATCAAGCAGATTTACATGGTTTGCACCTTTGCGGTTAGTAGGCCATATATCACGTGTAATATGTGCAATTGAGCTCATCTCTAGGAGGATTTATTAATCCCTTAAGATACCAAACTACTCCATAAGTTGTAGTTAAGATATTACAATTTTGGAATTGAAATATTCTAAGGATATTGTTATTGCAATCTCTAGCAATAATTTTTGTCAGTTCATGTGGGAGAGAAAGTGAATCTATACTCTGCTCACATTTTGAAATAACTTAAGACTATTCTTGAAAGTGATCTTATTTTATTTATCAAAATTACGTAGTATGGTTCATTACCAAAGCCGTTTAGTCTAACACCGGAAAGGCACGTCTTAAACCACTATACATGACACAGGCTCTTCGTTTTTACAACTTGAAGATTGTAACTAGTCTATTGAGCGATGAACTTAGCCTTGATTCACTCCTATTGGTCTCTCTCTTCTTTGTTTCTTTCTTACGAGTAGTCGTTTTTCGTATCGATCTTATTCGGTCACGATTAACTCGTAATCCTTCATTAAGGCATTGTTACCTAGTATTGAAGTGGTCTAATGATTTCCAAAAGGCTTGAGATATATTTTAAGTATTTTAGAAAAACTTGGTTTTGAAAATTTTATTAATTTTCATGGTTTTAACTACCCACTATAGGCGGTTCTTTAATTTTTACGGCTCAAGGCGCAGTTCTTTATCAGTAAAGAACGGCGGCCCGCTAAGGGACTAAAATAATCTGGTTTTTTTCTAATACTTTTTTTAATAAAAAAACCCACTCCTTTTCTCCATAGGCGACAGGTTGTTCATAACAACCACCATTGTTTATTTCCAAAAGCTTTAATCACTCTAGATTAATTGATTCCAAGACTTGGGTTTTACTCATCACTCTTGGAAAACATCAATTAATTGTAAGTATCTTCATTTAATTTTAATCAATTTGTTCTAGGGTTCTTATTTTCATAATTGGGATTTTTAAAATTAAAATCGAATTGGAACCTAATTAGGAATGTGGATTGACATAGTTATAATGCTATGATTCCTTTGGTTTGAATTCATTGCGATTTCACTAAAACCCACTTGTAGAACAATCCGTATTTTGACTAAGTTATTTTTTTATATAATAGAATTGATATGAACCCATGAACAAATTGGTAATTGCATTATTAATACTTACCTAAAAACGAATTTTTGATAAACCAATGTTCAAATTCATGGTTGATTTTACATAGTTCATATGTTCTAGTCAATGATGAATTTAGTACATTGTGAACATGGGAATGATAAGGATTAATCATTTGTTTGTCAAACAATTGATAAAACACATTCTTATGATTTTGACTTTTAATCATTATGTAACATAAGAGTGATTGTGGAAATATTTTTTATGTTGTTGTTAGGTACTTAATCATGGCTTCGGAATATCAACAATACCACCAATATACTAAGAGATACATGCCTAACCTTGCCGACATTTTTCGTTCATTTACTCTTGCTCATCCCTTTCGTTCTCTTCAAAATCGTTATTTCCATGAGGGTAGCCTTGTTCATGAGGATATTGAGGATTACGAGTACATCAAATTTATGTTTAGTCAAATTGAGTTTCATTGTTTTTTAAAAATTGATGAATTCATTTATCCTCACTTCCTCTTGGAGTTCTTTAGCACATAGTCCCTTATTTCCACTTATAATGGAATGTTTGTTAAGCTCATCATCAATGGGAAGCTCATCCAATACTCTCTCGAGGAATTTGACGAGGCACTTGATGTGCCATATGTTGGTCAATGTCGATTCACGGATTCGTGGAGAATTGATGCTTTGAATGAGTGTGTCGAAAACCATCCATATGACACCGATGTGCTGGACCTTGACCTCATCCTTGAAGTCATCACCAAAGTACTTGTTAGATCCGTTGTACGAAGTATTCACTCAAGAAAGTGGTCTTTAAATCGCTATGTGATACTCGTTAGCGAACTTAATAATTGCATGGTTCGTTGGGCTGACATTCTTAGGGAAAATGTGTTTTGTCTTGGTGGAAACCAGGATCATATCCCGGCGTGTAAGGCACATATGATATATTGCATATTCACTGACACCAAGTACAATCTTGCATATTATATCGCCCGACGGATCAAGTATGCTCTTTCTAGGCCAACCAAAAACCTTCCCTATGCCATGCTCCTCACTCTCCTTTTTAAAAGGGTAGGTCAAGACTTCCTCAAACTTGATCTCACTCGCTTTCAACCGGTTAACCGTGTGATGCTCCCTATTTAAGCAATGCAAATAGGAAGGCCTAGGAGTGACTGAGAGAAGAGCAGAGGTAACCCTTAAGATTTCGACAATGAGGAAGATCCTACATCTCCAAGTGATGGTGATGATGTAGGAACTAGTACTCACATTGTCTCTTCGAGTGACTCCACCCCATCCATGAACACTTTTATGGACGAGTTAGACCATATTGTTCCTCCTCCTTACTATGCTACTTGAGGACGTTTATCATTCAAATCTTCATACTCGTGGTGAGTTGTATGATCATCGTGTGGATTCAAGGGGTGCATTCAACGCTATTGGTAAAATGATCAAGAACTTTGGCAAGAAGAAGAATTGATGATCAAGAAAAGCTTTTGGTGAAGCATTTGGTTATTATCATGCTTATTAACTCTAGTGTAATGTTGTATTATTTCTTTCTTTTCATTAATTGTTTATTTTCATGCACTAGATTTGGGTTTGTTTAACTAATACTTGTGTTTGGATTACCTTATATTTTAATCCTAATGTGCTCATGTGATCGATCTTTCGATTTGCATGACTTTGTGCAATTATGTGTTAGTTAGCTATCTAGATTTTGGTTAGTAATCTACTTTGGCTTGTCAAACCTTTTTAAAAAATATAGGCTTGTGAAAATTGTTGGACACCACCTTTTTAAGCCCTCTGCCCACGGTTCTTTAATTCTGGGATGTTCTTTATCAATAAAGAACTGCCGCCCTATTTAAGGAACCACATGCTCTGAATTCGACATAATCTTTTCTTTACTCCATTTTATCTAAATCTTTGTAAACAATGATGAATTTTTTTTGAAAAACCATCTTTTTCCCAATTTATCCTACCTAATTCCATTTTTCATCAAAATGAATTTTAACCCATTACTAGTTTGGATCATCCCATCTCCTTCCTAAACCTCTCTTAGTTTTTCTTCTTCTTCATCCTCTAATCCTTCTTCTAAACCTAGACACACAACCATGGTGTCCACAAGATCATCAAATTCATCCAAACACTCCACTACCAAAAGAAACCTTAAGATTAAGATCAAGTTGACTAAACAAGGTTCTTCATCTTTTCTTACACCCAAGAATCAGATTTCTCTATTCTCATCTCTTCATCACCCTCACCACCTCTTGCACCATGCAAGACATGTTCAACTCATGGTACTAACCGTTCACATGGTTCTACCTCCTCTTCATTCTAATCTAAGATGAATGAGTTGTCCTCATCCTTCATTATAAGTCCTCTATTGGATGTGAACCCTTAACCTATCCAAAGCATTCCTTTTGAGAATGACTTTGTTGAGCCTTTGATTACCTCACCTTTCACTCCACCAAACTCACCCATATCACCAATGGGCACCATGCCTCTTTCTCCTTCCTCTAACACTCCAATTTTGTGTGTTCCCATTTCCCACTTCATGGGTGATCCATAGTTCTTTGGTTTCCTAGAAGCTCATGGCTCTAATTGTCCATGTTGCCTCTATAACAACTACATCATTTAAAACCCAAGAATGGAGATGTTTGGACTTCATAGGAGGTTGCAAGATTTCTTGTTGACCTTGTTCACGAATGCTCAATCCTACTAGGTGATGAATGATGATTTTATAAAACTGTTTTTAAAGAAAATCAAGCCACGGAAGTCTACCAAATTAAGAATTAGTTTAGCTAACTTTGTAATAGTTAGTTTTTGTTTATTTCTTGTATTTCCTCTTCCTTCGTGAATTATTAATGAAGATGTTTAATAGATTATGTCCTTGTGTGTTTCAATATATGTGCTCACACTAATCAACTTCAATTTAATTAAATTTGAAACTTAATCTATCATAACCTCTAAAACTTGACTAGAATTGGATCAAAAGGTTATCTAAATATTTTGTGACCCTTTGTCAAGACACTCTTTGTGAGTGTGTTTCCCTTTGTGCAACCAAAGCATAATCTAGTGCTAATAGAGGTAAAAATACAAGATTTGCAAAATTTTGAAAGAGTTATTCTTTCTCAAAACATTGCAAAATTGATTTTTCATGTCCATTGTGGGCGACTCATTAAATACCACGTGGTTCCTTATATTTAAAGAACCGCGGACCGAAAACCATTTTTTGGCTCGTTTTTGGTCATTCTTTCTTTGACCTCAGTGATTTTCAAGATTCTTTGTTATCTAATTTTGGCTAAACATTCCTTAGAACCTTTTATTTTCATTTCAAATCTTTGACTTGTCTACTTTGTAACACTCTCAATTTTCGTATCGGTACAGCGGAAGGGTCTTTCAGAGTGTTACGGGATAGCACAATAACTCCAATCATAGACAACACATAAAAATGGTTGTACAAGGTTTAACATACATTCATTCGATAAAAAGTTTTAAAGTGTACAACAGGTCCCAAATTATACAAGTCATTAAACAAAACATAGATCGAATGAACATTTTTAATATTATGTGGGCCATCAGAGTCGATCTCCATCCGGATTACCTTCAAGCACCTGAGATAAAAACATGCAAAAATCATATCAGCGAATGCCGAGTGAATTCATATAGTTTAATAAAAACCGTTATATAAAACAATCGTTAAAATCAGAACACAAGTATAATATCGGAAGTAAGTCCTCATATTGCTAGTCAGGCAATATATAAATCAAGCATACATCTTAAACCGTCCATGAGACCGTAGCCTCAATATTACCATAGTAGGTAATATATTCATCGTTAATAGCGTCGTTATCTTTTTGTATATAGGTTTTAGGATTATTACTAGCCGCATGACATTGTTACCTTACTATGAAAACAGCGGGCCGCGAACCCGACAAACAATTTGCCCATCTAAGTTAGTGTGTCGTCACAAAAATCACGCTATGGAATCTTCTCATACATTAATTCGCTTACCAATCAATGTGGTACGACGGGGATCAACCGTCAAGGCGCGAACTGGGGTGATCGTCCCCAAATAGTACTATCAAATGCATAAGCGTCTACCAAATCCCGGTAGTTCCCAATTCATGCTAATGGGACTTTAAGTGACATAACCTAACTACTAATAATCCTTTTTGTCTCGTTTAGAGGGTCATAGCATCATTCAAGTCCATATCATTAAGCATACCATCGGGACTACTTGTGTTCTATTTTTATAAAAATCTAGCATGTTATCTCCCTCGCGGGTTTACAAATCATTTTATAAAACATTTAAAAGAGTGCGAGGCTATGAACTCACGTTGATAATGAAAGGCGGATTATCGGCTACGGGCGTGCTTCGGTCACGGAAACCTATATAAATAATAATCGGTCTTAGACTCTTGTCCAATGACTTTTATCAAAATAACAATATACATATGATGATTTTGTACATATGATGATGATCAAGTGGGTTTATATATCCTTGTTTACTCATTTAGTTTTTACGTATTGGTAACTTTTTACTAGTTTACTAGTTTTACCTATTTACCTATTTTAAGTCCAATAAGCCTATTATAAGTTATTTAACTTGTTTTAATCCATCTTATACTTATATTATCAGTATCTATACTTTCCATGTTGGGCCCAAATGGGTTAAGCCCAATAAGTTCTTTTTATAAGTGTTTATCTTATTTAGTCCAATTATTAGTCCAATATGCTTAGTTAGCTCGTTAATGTCCGTATGTCCTATAGTTTGGGTTTTATCGGTTTTTACTTGTATTAGTTACTTATATATCAGTATATTACTTTTAAAAACTTTACATTAGACGGGTTTGATCGTCTAAGTTTTATTTGGCGAAAAACGTTAATTTTACGGTAATAGCCGAAAAAGTCGTAAAAATCAAGTTTATAGTTTTTATTACTTATAAGTATTATTCCACTACCATTTATATAATTTATCCATTTAATTAACCTTTTACATATTTATATAAATAAGTTTCATAAGTTAGTGGGTTTTTATTTTACATTTTATACAATAAAATTTGAGTGCTTATATAATAATAATAAACATTAATTCTCAAAATCTGATTTTTATCTTCATGTTCACCATTTTTATCATATCTAGAGTTCTATAATGAATTAGAAGCTCATTTTTGGATGGCATGATATTTATATTATGTGCTACATTTAACTTAGCTATAGATACTGCTCATTTTAAATTTATCTATGCTTAAAAGTCCCTACAAAACAACTTATTCAGATTAGCACTCTCATCTTGTTTTGATCATATCTCACTCATTATAATGATTCCATTGCACGGCCAACTCTCACATGTGTATAACATCTTGTACTTACTGTAAATGGATCATACCATCCAAGTTTATCAGTTCAATTTTTAGTTATATAATGTCTTTATACAGCCAACTAAATAAGCATGATTTTAGCCTTATTTCTCATGGTTATTAACATTTTTAAGCATATATATCAACACTTGATCCCCACACAACATTTTTATCATCATATATACATCATATAAATATAAAATAAGAAAGAAAATACATTTGTTCTTTACAAAAATAACAAGAGAAAATGGAGAGGATGATCTTCTTTACCAACCAAGTGTATTTCTTGTTTTTGGAAGACAGGAACTTAATGAACACCAAAAGTAACTCCAAGATCATCAAACACCAAGAACAATTGTTGAGAAATCAGCCCTAGGACACAAGCAAATCACCTCCAATGTTTTTAATATGGCCACCAAATGATCAAGGCTTCAAGATAACTCCATGATAGAGCTAGATAACATGTATTTCATGGCTAGAAAAGATCAAAAGGGGTGTTTGTAGCTTCAAAGTGGACGGAAAGGGGTGAAGTGGTTGAGAGGATTTGAGGTTGTTTTGCATGTATGGAAATGGTATGTGTGAAGTGTTGATGGTTTTAGCTAGTGGAAGTGGAAAGAGTAAGCTTAAGGTGTAAGCTTAGTTACACTTCTAACTATTTAGCTAACATGATGCCACATATGGTTGTGGTGTCATGTTATGCCGTCCCATGCTAGCTAGTGGGGTGGGACAATGTATTTTGTCCCATCTCACTAGTTTACGGGTATTCCTCGATTCTAGTTTTCTCGATTTGCGTGCCCTCGGGTCGTTTTACGAAAAAAGTGTTTATAAATTATGAATCAACGTCACAAAACGAATCCAATAAAAATTGTCTCATCAAAAACGGAGTTCAAAAACGTAAATACGTAATCCTAAGGTTTCCGGTTTAGTCGTAAAGGACGCTAAATTATGCACGTAAGCCCAAATTTAAATCCGTAAATTGTGAGTTCGTCAACCAACACAAAAATAAGTTTCAAAATATTATACAAGAAAATATTTCACTACCTGAAAATGTTAGATTGTCACAGCTTTTCCTCCTAAAAGGGATCAACGTCCTCGTGATCTATTTCATTTGGATGTACGTTTCTTATTGAAATCGAAGAGGTGCAGATATTTCTTCCACATTTCATCCTCTCTCTCCCAAGTATACTCCGGTCCATGCTTTGAATTCCATCGGATCTTGACAATAGTTATCCGACTTTGTTTCAGTTTCTTTACCTCACGGTCCATAACTTCTACGGGCTCTTCGATAAAATGCAACTTCCCATCTATTCGAACATTACCTAACGGAATTTTCTCATCACTCACTGCTAGACATTTCTTCAGATTAGATACATGGAATGTGTTATGAACACCATGAAGTTCTGGGGGTAACTCTAGTTTGTAAGCCACCGGACCTACTCTAGATAAAATCTTAAAGGGTCCAATATAATGGGGATTCAATTTCCCTCGCTTTCCAAATCTTATAACGCCTTTCCATGGCGATACTTTCAACATTACTCGGTCACCCACTTTAAACTCCATTGGCTTCCGCCGCACATCCGCGTAACTTTTCTGTCTACTACGGGCAGTCAACAACCTATTCTTAATCTGAACTATCATCTCCGTAGTCTCCGGGATTAATTCTGGTCCCGTGAGCTGGGTATCCCCAACTTCACTCCAACATACAGGAGATCTACACTTCCTACCATACAAAGCTTCAAACGGTGCATCCTTAATATTAGAATGGTAACTATTGTTATACGAAAACTCTGCTAACGGCAAATGTTTATCCCAATTCTTACCAAAATCTAACACACAAGCTCTCAACATATCTTCTAGTGTTTGTATCGTCCTTTCACTCTGCCCATCAGTCTGGGGGTGATAAGCAGTGCTTATGTCGAGATTCGTTCCCAAAGATCTTTGGAGAGATTTCCAAAAATTCGATGCGAATCTGGGATCTCGATCTGAAATGATCGATACAGGCACTCCATGCTTGCATACAACATTATCAAGGTATATACGAGTCAGCTTCTCCAGTGAGAACTGCTCTTTAACCGGAATGAAGTGTGCTGATTTGGTCAGTCTATCGACAATAACCCAAATCGAGTTGTTTCTAGATGATGTTCTAGGAAGCTTGGTGATAAAGTCCATCGTAATTCGCTCCCACTTCCATTCAGGAATCTTTGGCTGTTGAAGTAGTCCTGATGGCTTTTGATATTCAGCTTTAACTCTAGCACAAGTCAAGCATTGAAGAACATACATAGCTATGTCAGCTTTCATATTCGGCCACCAGTACAACTTCTTCAAATCATGGTACATTTTATCAGATCCCGGATGAATGGAATACTTAGATTTATGGGATTCTAACATAATCAAATCTCTTAAGCCTCCAAACTTAGGTATCCACATACGACCTCTTAAGCATTTCACTCCATCAGCTCTAACCTCTAAAGGATCTCCTTCTCCTCGGAACCCTTCATTAACAAAATTTTCCTTCTTACAAGCTTCTATTTGAGCATTTCTAATTTGCTCAAGCAAATTATTGTGCACGGTCAAGACTAGAGAACGTACCCTGATAGGCTCTCTATCTTTCCTACTTAACGCATCGGCAACAACATTGGCTTTTCCTGGGTGATATTTTATATCACAATCTTAATCACTTAACTCTATCCATCTTCGTTGCCTCATGTTCAATTCCTTCTGATCGGGAATATACTGTAGGCTTTTGTGATCGGTGAATACCGTACACTTGGTGCCATACAGATAATGTCTCCACAACCTAAGAGCAAAGACTACAGCTCCTAACTCAAGATCATGAGTAGTATAATTCTCCTCATTCTTCCTTAATTGCCTAGAAGCATAAGCTATCACTTTCTCTCGCTGCATCAAAACAGCTCCATAGCCTCTAAGAGATGCATCACAATACACTACAAAATCTTCACTCCCGTCGGGTAATGATAAGATTGGCGCACTACATAATTTTTGCTTCAATGTCTGAAATGCTCCATCTTCATCACTTCCCCAAACGAAAGGTTTATTCTTCTGGGTAAGCTTAGTCAAGGGTTTAGCTATCAAAGAAAATTCTTTAATGAATCGCCTATAATAGCCAGCCAATCCTACGAACTGTCACACTTTCGTTGGCGTTGTCGGTGCAGACCAATTCTTAATAGCTTCAACCTTTGCAGGATCAACATGAATTCCATCTTTGTTAATCACATGACCAAGAAATTGCACAGAATCTAACCAGAAATCACATTTCGAAAACTTAGCATACAACTTTTCATCCTTCAACAATTTCAAAACAATCCTTAAATGTTCTCTATGTTCATCTTCATTCTTAGAATAGATTAGAATATCGTCAATAAACACAATCACAAATTTATCCAAGTAGGACTTGTACACTCGATTCATTAAAACCATGAAAACCGCAGGTGCGTTAGTTAACCCAAATGGCATTACTTGAAATTCATAGTGTCCATAACGAGTTCTAAATGCAGTTATAGGAATATCTTCTTCACGGACGCGAAGTTGGTGATATCCTGACCGCAAATCTATCTTAGAATACACACTAGATCCTTGCAGTTGATCAAACAAATCATCAATCCTAGGTAAAGGATATCGATTTTTAATTGTCAACTTATTCAGTTCCCTATAATCAATGCACATACGAAAAGATCCATCCTTCTTCTTAACGAACAAAACTGGAGCTCCCCAAGGCGACGAGCTCGGTCGAATAAAACCTTTATCAGACAACTCCTTAAGTTGCTCAAATAACTCCTTTAATTCAGAAGGGGCTAGTCGGTAAGGCGCACGTGCCACCGGTGCAGCACCAGGAATTAAATCGATTCGAAACTCTACTTGCCTTATCGGTGGAAGTCCGGGTAAATCTTTAGGAAATACCTCAGGAAATTCACAAATAATAGGTACATCTTCCAATCGTTTCTCCCTAGACTCATTCCCGGTCACTTGAGCTAAGAATAACTCACAACCGTTCCTGATGTACTTTCGGACTTTAATACATGAAACGATTTTCAAACGGGATTCACCTCGATTACCATCAATTACTAACGTCCTATTCCTAAGAGGAATCTTAACTTTCTTCTCTCCACATAAAATAGTTGCATTATTCAACGACAACCAATCCATACCAATAATAATATCAAAACTACCTAATTCTATCAACATCAAATCAATCGGAAAGGAATGGTTTAAGAGATTTAGAGAGCATCCTTCTAATAGCTTATTAGTTTTCACTAATTTACCATTAGCCAATTCCACCTCGTAACTGGTACTTATCTCAACAGGTTCAATGTCAATAAGGGCACTAAATTTAGTGCATACAAAGCTCCTATCAGCACCCGAATCAAATAAAGCAACAGCATAATGATTGTTGAGTAAAAACGTACAGGTAACGACATTCAGATCCTCTTTCTTCGCCTCAATTGTTCCAAGTTGATAGATACCACCCTGGGGGTTTCTTCCAGGTACAATCGCTTTCAACTTGGGGCATTCCGAATTCCTATGACCTTCTTCATTACAGTTGAAGCAAATGGTTCCATTCTTACACCTTTCAACCTTGTGTCCAAGCTTTCCGCAATTTCGGCACTTCCAGCAGTCGCCAGAATGCCACTTGTTGCCACACTTAGGACATCTATCATCGTTGTGCGGTGTGTTGTAGGTAAGAGCATTTGCATTCCCCTTTCTCTGGTTCTGACGGCGATTGAAATTCTTCCTATTATCACCTCTATCTACACGATCACCATCTCCCTTTCTTTTCTCACCAACACGGGCTTCATCTTCCCTATCCTGAATTATCTGTCCAATGAGTTGGTAAGCCATTTGAACAGCATCATCAATGGTCAGTGGTTTCGATGATGTCACGTCCCCCCGGATATTCCTGGTCAACCCTTTAATATATTGTTCAATTCGGATCTCTTCGGGTTCAACCAATCGAGGACATAGCAAGGCCAACTCATGGAATCGGTTTGTGTAACTATCAATGTCCACACCTTTCATTCTCAAATGAATCAACTCTTGTTCTAACCTAATAATCACACTACGAGGACAAAACTCCAAAGTCATCCACTTCTTAATTTCAGCCCAAGGAGTAGCATTAGCAGCATCAAGACCCATGAAAGCAATTCTCCCGTTCCACCAAGTCAACGCACAACCTTTAAGAGTAGCCATAACAAAAGTTACCATATCTTCCTCCTTACACTTACTAATTCGAAACACCGACTCAATCTTCTCGATCCACTGGCTTAGTCCTACAGCACCTTCAGTTCCATTAAAAGGTAGTGGTTCACACTTCATGAACGTCACATAAGTACAGCCACCAACTTTAGGTGCATTAGTTCCAACTCCTCCTACATTTCCTCTAGCATTAGCATTCACATTATTAGCATTCACATTCACATTAGTACCGCCAATTCCACTACCGCCAGCTCCACTACAGCCACCTCCACTACCGCCAGCTCCACTACCGCCAGCTCCACTACCGCCATCTTCATTTCTAGCATTTGCCATAAATTCAGTCATAGATGCGGTAACTTGCTCCGTAATAATCCTACATACATCATCCTCAGTCACAGCCTTCTTGGGTGGCATAGTTCTATAATTTCACAATTTCAAAGTATTAAGCATTCACCCAACAAGGATTCATATAATATGGATTGAATTCATAATCAAGATACAAATAAGGCACAATATGGAATTCAAGACAAGATACATATTTCATTCGATTTGAAACAAAAGTATTATCTTAGTTACATCCCATATCAAAGTTCTAGTACTATACACACTCAAAATTCGTGCCAAGTCTACTACTAACAAGTCGGTTCAGTCAAGGCTACAAAAGCACAAATGATACAAAGGTCACTACTAAATACAGACTGGTCTACTGAGAACCGCTAGATGGTCCATCATCCATCGTCTTCTGAATCTTCGTCGGACGATCACTAGACACAACTTCAGCTGGGCGCTTACGGATCACTCCTCTTTCAACCATATCAGCATAAAATCTACTATTCCATCCCACAGATATATTCAACTCCTTTTCAGCTTTCTCACGCATCGCACGAGCTACACTCAACTGCATCTCCATAGAATTCACCTTTTTCTTCATTTCAGCAAACTCACCACTTTCTAACACCGATAACCTCCTAAAATCCTCATTCAAACCACGCTCTACATCAGTCAAATCCAAACTAAGCAATTCTCGCTCTTTCTCACCAACCTTAGTCTTCGACTCCAAATAAGCAACCTGAGTCTGAACAACACCTAATCCAACCTCGGTCATACTACTCTTAACACGAGAAGCATCTAGATCACGTCTCAAGGGCCATGGTGCAAGACCATCAATATGAGTAGCCTCTCGAGCACTAGACGACTCTCCTATCTCACGTCTATGAGTAGCAATACCATCAGTACCGTCAGGTGCATCATCATCCTCATCCTCCTCTGATTCAGAATCAGATTCAGACGATTCAGACATTTCATCCCTAGGTAACTCAACCTCAGAATCAGACAAATAAACTGGTGGGGGCAAAGGCTCGCCCTCTGGAACATCATAAGGGTAAATAAGCTCAGCTTCCTCATCATCATCGACCTCAACATCTATACCTACATCCTCCTCGACATCCTCGTCGTCAATCTCGTCATCTAAATTATCTAACCCAATCTCCTCATCATTCTCAATATCAACATTCTCAATCTCATTCTCTACCAAGTCAACCTGAGGGGCAATCTGATCTCCTAGTCCTAACTCAGGCTCGGGATCCTCAAATGGTTCCTCCTCATCATCCATATCATAATCTACTAAGTCTAAATAAGGATCATCATCTACATTAGGTTCGAGAATAACATGGTTTTCTACAGGAATATTAGGGTCAGCCATGACAATCTGCCTTTATATATATATATATATCTCGTATTAGGATAACATACTAGTTAAACAATTACATAATGAAATCATGATATATACATATACTAGCCTTAAGGCCCGCCCGTTGGGCGGATTGCTTGAAAATAATGTTTTACGATATATACTTGAGATCTATAATATAATGTGAAAGCTATCAACGTTTACTCTTTTTTTTATTAATCATGTAAGTGTTATAGAATTTGGTTTCTCATATTATATTTTGCTTAGTTACAGCTTAATTGTTTACTTCCAAAAATTTTAAAAATAAAAAATTAATTATAACGGTTGTAAATTTAGATGCCGAGTTAATATATGTGTGAACTACATGTTGACAAATCAGTTTCGTTGTAACATTTTTTGAAGTAATATATTGTATCGAGGAACGCCATGTTATTAAAATAAAGAGAAGAAGTTTGTTAAAATTGACAATACTTTTAAGTGGCCTACTTGTTTTTCAATAACAAAAACTAAAAAAAAGAATTTAAAAGGGATATTGAGTTAAATATGGGCTAAATTGATTGAACTGGTCAAATGCTTTTAATCCATATATTGTCAATCCATAAAATAAATCTTGAGTTGAATATGTGGAGAAAATGTGTTTCTGGTCAACGTAAGCCGACCCATCTGACTCTTATCAAAATCTATCCGTTTTGTTAAACATGTCCTTATAAAGTGATTGGGTCTGTTTTAAAAACATTTCCAAAAAAAATGGTCCTTGAACATATATCCTCATATCTACTATCTATATCAAAACAAAATCCATCTATACCAAATAACTAAAAGCCCAGATAGTGTGAATTGAAAGATCGATTGTCTTTGATCGTGACTTCCATCCAATTGATTGATTTCCAGGTTTGCAATTTTTATTTTTTGTATTTTAATATTAGATGTTATTATAACCATACCATCATTTTAATCAAATCCACAATATTAGCTATTATTTAGTTTCTATGATCATACAATCCTCATGTTAGTTATGTTAATTGATTGGTATATATGATGTTATTTTAGGTGCTTTAATTGGGGTTACGTTAGGAATGGGAATTTCAATTTGATATTCAGTTTCATGGCATGAGGATTTAGATAATTTTATAATATGGTTAATATATGTTAGATTTCAACATAAAACCCCTAACCAAACAACTACTCCAGATATCTGAAGAAACTTAATCAACCGCTTGTAAACTTGGTGACAGCCTTGGTGCCTTCAGAAACAGCGTGTTTAGCCAGCTCACCAGGCAACACCAACCTCACAGCAGTTTGATGGCATGAGGATTTATATAATTTTATAAAATGGTTAATATATTTTAGATTTTATAGTAAATACTATAATAAAAATAAGCTCAATTAAGGTATGAGTCCGGTTAAAAAAACCTGTAGTTGATAGAAACTGATAAAGTAAAACAAAATCATATTAAAATTATAAAGGTGAATAAGCAAAAGGTTTACAATAAAAAAATTCAAATCGGTCGCAAGCTGAAATCAAATAACATTCAAATAACAATAATAATGTTTAAACCTGATGTGAATAAGTAAAGCATAATCTTCAAATCATAGTTGATGCAAAACTTCTTTATACACAACGTTTGTTGTGTAATTGCAGTACTTGTCGTCCTTATCGCAACACAAAACTTTTAGACCTTTCTTGCTCTTCACTCTTGAAACAGCTACATAGAGTTGTCCATGTGAAAATACTGAGTGTTCCAAAAATAGACCTACCTTTGTCAAAGTTTGGCCTTGACTTTTGTTAATTGTTATGGCAAAAGACACAGCTACAGGGAATTGTCTACGGTTAAGTTGAAAAGGCATCTTCTTATCCGATGGACTAATATTCATCCGAGGTATAGCAACAATGGTACCTACCTTACCACCTAAAATAATTTTAGCCTCAATGTTGGTGGTAGACATTCTCAAAATTTGTAACCTTGTGCCATTACAAAGTCCGCCTCTTTGGTCTATATTACGCAAACACATAACGGGAGCACCAACCTTCAAAACTAACTTGTGGTGGGGGATACCAGACATTTTAATTGTGTTCAAAAATTCTGTTGTGTAGAGAGACTCATTGAAGTTGAAATCAATATAAACCGAATCTGAACTATAAAATACTCTTTCTCTACCAGGAAGTTTTGACATCATGCGTTCGTTTATTTTGTCAACTTGTTCGTGAGTAGGTGCGAGAATAGCTCGATCTTGAAAATAAGTTGGAACCCATAGGTTCTCTTCCCAATTATCATAATTTTCTTCTATTAAAGATTGCACATGATCATCAGAATCGGGGATTAGCATTTCCTTTGGAAATTCAACCTCCGCATGTCCATCGTTCTTCCCACCAATTTTACCTTCACCAATTCTCAAAATCCAGTCTGCAAATTCGTTAATTTGTTCAGCATCTTCTGGGTTGCAATCGACACGAAGCCTCATGTTTTGTGTCAGTTTTAAAACTGTGCAATGATTCCACAAATAAGACATATTTAGAGAAGCGTGCACAACATCTTGCCTACTTCCGTTAGGAATCACAGGTAATATTTGTCGAAAATCACCACTAAAGACAACAACCTTACCACTAAAAATCTAATCCGAGCTCTTTTTGTTAGTACCGGTAGCTATATCTCTTAATGTTCTATCAAAAGCTTCGTAGCAAAGTCGATTAATCATGGGAGCTTCGTCCCATATAACTAACTTCGCTTCACGTATCAATTCTGCAAGGTCACCGTCTGCAGCAATGGTACACATTGAATCTTCCACAATATTGATAGGAATAGCGAACCGTGAATGGGTTGTTCTTCCGCCATCAAGTAACAGCGAGGCGATACCACTGGATGCTACGTTTAAAACAATACCCCCTTTTGACCTTATAGCAGCAGTGAGAGTCTTGTACAGAAAAGTCTTCCCCGTACCTCCGTGACAATAAACAAAGAACATACCACCTTTATTTTTGTCAACGGCATCAACAATAGTTCCATATATACCTCTTTGTTCACCGGTCAAGCTTGCATATAATGCTTGGTGTTGGATTATCAAGTCAGGAATTTTATAATCCAACTCATCATAAATCAAACGGTTGTATCCTTCCATCGTGAACTCTGAAATTGGGTATGGCATGTTTATTATATTTTTAAGACTTTTAGAATTGCTGAGAAGCTTGTCCTTAATATAGGTTAAACAAATATTGTACCTCTGCGTATCAGTTAATTGAAGATCTGGAAATAAGATATGTATAAAATTAAGCGTGTGTATGAATTAACAAATTTTTGGACGTATGGTACTAAATAAACAGTCATGTTTATATACCTGGATGATTTCGTTTGGCCCTTTCTACTTGTAGAACATCATCTGCTAAATATCGCCATGTCTTCTCCCATACTATTTCAGGTCTAGACATAGAATATGAAATTACTAACATTACGAAATAATTTCTCAAGTAATCTCCCATTCCCCATTGACTTGCTTCGATAATTCTATCTATGTACTCTTTTTCGTCTTCTAACAAACCACGCACGTCACAAGCTTCTTTACATGTAGGATATACTACACCTTCAAACTCCCTAAAGTCTTCCCACTTTATAGCTCCTTTCACATGGTTTAGTAGCTTTCGTAGATAAAAAAGCTCACCCCAAGAAGGCGGAACATGATGTATTCGTCCGATGCTCTTACCTATTTGAGGGATAATAAGCTTTTAAGTATTTGATTCAGTTGGGATATTTAAACATATAATCATATCTGTAACAAAAAAAATATTGATTTGTATTAAAAATATGTTTTACCTTGCTTTCTTTTTGTCCAAATCTTTGAAGTTCGATTCCAAACGTAATGTTTTGGAATTTCTACATACAACCACTGTCTGGCATCTACTTCTGTTTCCTTTAGATTCATCCAAGCTAAGAACTTGGAAGTATTAGCTGAAACTTTATCCAATTGAAAGTCTATGCTTTCGGTAGGATCAAATACAACAGTTTGCTCATCCGGCAGGTGAAATGGTAAACGTTCAACAGCTGGAAACCTATGATGAATGTCAAACCTGAAAATCCTCCATGCAGCTTCGCATGATGATAAATATCTACAATCATAGTATTCATTTATTTCATCTTTCTCATCGTCTTCAACAGCTGCTGTAATTCTATCCGGCCCCTTGTTGATGTACTTAAAAAGATATTTGATGGATCCAAATTGATTACACCATTCTACGTTTATATGAGCTTGGTACCTGCAAAGTAACAGAATTATATATATATTATAAAACATTAGTCATTAGAACAATTTAATGTAATTTTTTTATTCATAATTATCAATGTTAAACATCATTACCTTTTTAATAGCGTAGGATTATATGGAACGACATAACGACCATCAAGTTCCGCACCTTGTTTCCTTACGGTTCTACCATTATCCGACCTTTTGTAAATTGCATATCCACTTTCATCAATAAAAGTTTCCTCATTGAACGTCTTAGGAAATTTCTTAGAACACTTGTCATCAACCATGCAAGGGCAGTTTCTATGTTCGGGGCCACATGGTCCGTGCATCATACATTCTTTGACAAGTTGGTAAAGCTCAGGGTCTGTTTCTTTATCGGGAATTTCTGCCGATATACACCTATTTATGTCGGCAGGCAACCTTAGTTTATCAATGGACTCCAACCATATGCATAAATGACAATGAGGCAAACCACGTTTTTGGAATTCTATAGTGTATACTTCTGTTGAAAAAAAATGAAGTAAATTTCAAACCTTTAATAACTATTGAAAATAAAACAAAAAGAACTATTTTACCTGCTTTAACTTGACCAAATATACGTTTTTCCTTGATATCCTTTATCAACTGGTCGAGCTTCATTTTAAAGACCCGAGTTGTAATGTCTGGACGGTCTTCTGATTTCAACCCTCTTTTGCGTAGAAAACGTGTAATCTCTGGCCATTTAGGATTACATGTGAATGTAATAAATAAGTCCGGGTATCCATACCACTTGCACATTGCCATAGCATCCAAGTAGTTTTGTAGCATATAACGTGGGCTACCTGTGAACGTTGACGGCAACACAAATTTTGTTCCACGCTTCTTTTTTCCTGGGTTTGATGACTCTGCTGCTTTTTGTAGTCAAGAATATGTTTCACATCTCAATTCACTTTGTTGATTCTGTACATATAATAGTCGTTCTGCTTCAACCATTGTGTAACCATCAACCAAAAATTGTTGAAATAGGCGTTTTCCATTTAGAATAGTCAAAAACACTTTTGGGCGCTCTTGAATACGGTAAGCAAACCATTGCCGCATGGTCACATATTTTTTTTGTCTTTTGGTGTATCGTCAGTAATACCTTGAAGGTATATATCTGTCCTATATCCATCCTCTGCGTACAGGAACAAAATTGGACACTGCAATGGAAGGTATGACACGTGCAACTCACTAATTTTTTTTAATTTACCATTTTTTTCATTCACAAGTATATCTCTTTCGTCTGCCATCGAATCAAAATCACCAACTATAAGGGCAGCTACTTCATCAACAGTTGGGAGATTATGTTGTCGACCATCCCTCCCACGTCTACCTATTAGCTTGATCTTAACATTAGAAGTTCCTGCCCCAATCTCTTGACCTGCCATTCTATATTTCTGAACTAGAGGATTTTCTTTATCAAGCATATCTTTGATGTTCTTTGTTAGTTCACGATCGATATCTTTGTTTGCTGATGAGGATGCATTATCATTTGAGCTAACAAATTGTAAGAAACATTAGTTAGCCATTATAATAATCATAAGAACCAAAAAAGTTATAGAAATATTAGTTAGCAAAAATAATTACCTGACAACATTTATGCGGTTTTAAACCTCATTCGCAGGATCATATATGTAAAGTTGTCCGAACTTAGGTGTTTCACCGTTTTTTGGTACCAAATCTCCAATCACATGATTGTTTTTCCCTTTTATTCTAAAACAAAATGGACCACGTCCTTTGTTGACCGTAGTATCTTGCTTACCGGTCATCCAAGTAAAGGAAAACATAGAATTATATCGACGTATATTCTCCATAAATGATTGGCTTTTTGGGTGTTCTCCTGTCAAAAGACCCATTAACAAAGGTGGAGGATTCATCAAGGCAACAGGTAGTTTTACCTTTCCTCTACCGCAACAAAGAGAATACCCATCAATTTTGGTTGTATTAGTTGCTCCTACTTTACTTTCTGCAAGCCACAACAATGCCCCACATTCGCTGCATTGTTCTGTTGGATCACCATGGTCATGATAATCTGAATAAAAAGACAGCAAATGTTTAGCAGCTTTAACGTAATAAAAAATTTTGTATCCATTAAACGTAATAATAATGTTTGACGTTAGATACCTTTAGATATTCCTTGTATACGATCAGAATATCCATATTCATCATCAATGTCTTCGGTCCCCGGTTCAAAATCAGGTATACCTGATTCTTGTATTGGGTCGATATATACATTCCCATCTTCATTATCTTCATCATAAGGTTCAAAAATAGGGATTAATGAGACGCCTTTTTCTTTTGAATTTTCAGGGGTTTGTGTAATAACATCTGCTTGTATTATAGGACTACCTGTTAAAATAGATATATACATTACAAATTTTTTTCTAAATAGTAACAGTAAAACTAAAAAAATATGAATGTATAAGTAGTTTAACTAACCAATGTTAAAAGGCACTGGAGTTTTTTTTTGAACCTTGATCTGGGATTAGTCTTTGAAGTTTCGTCTGTAATGAGAATTGATTAATAATCATAATGAAATGAGTTGTTGATAAGAATATGTATAAAAACATAATATTAAGTTTCTTACTTGTTGATGTGTTGCCAGCAGGTAGTACTGAATGCGTTGCATTGGGAGTGCATATATTTGGATCAGAAGAAGCAACAACAATGCTTACATGTGTATTTTGAGGAAGGTCATTGGCTTATAAACACATTCGACAAAAAAAGGTAATAATGCATTAGGATTACATATAATTTAATATATGCTATACTGAAAAATACAAAGATAATAGTTAGTTCCATACTGCTTTGTTGAGGTAATTTGCGAGGCCTTCCTCTTGGCTTCCGTGGTGTGTCTGTAACTTTTTGTGATGATTGAACATGAGCATTATGCGATGAATTAGATGTTGTGATTGTAGACTTTTTTGGCCGCCCACATCGCATTAGACTTAGTCCACTATTTTCATATTTTGATACACCTGAGTTTTGTTTTAATAGACCACTGGTATTATAGAAACAATAATTTACATATACAAACTGAAATACTACAATAACAACAACAAACTTACAGATATTAGTTGATGTGATGTCGGATAACGGGGATCTTTGTAAAGTGTTTTTAGAAAGTTGGTTACCTACGTATGAAGGTGTTGCTATTTGAGTGTTTGTAAACGCAGGATTATGATTTTCATTGGATTGAGTGTGTTTGTTTTTTTTTGTTCAATCCGAACGTATCAATAGGATGCTTGCGTGGGCGTCCACGTCCCCTTTTAGCAACTGGAATGCTTTGATAACCTGATACAATAGTTTGATACAATAGTTGCATGATGATTTTGTGTTATACATACATTCCCATTATTTAATTTAGCACCTATAAGTTTTGTATTATTTGTAATTAAAAGTAAACGTAATTTAAATAATATTTTAAAAAAGTGGTTGATATTAAGTTTGATTGTGGAAACATACTTGATGTGATGTCGGATAAAGGATCTTTTTGTTGAAGTATAATAGAAGATGTGTTGCTTAACTTTGATGGTGTTGCTATGTTCCTGTTATAATCCACTAGAAAACTATGTTGGTGACCCATTTCTCATTACTGGTGTAGAATCTACAAATATTTTATAAAGAAATAACACATATCAGATGCGGATTAATTGAAAGTTAATTGAATAGGTTCATAGTAAACCGGTTAAATAATGGAAAAAAATGTCTTACAAAGAGAAGTAAAAGATGTTAATGTGGCTGCAGGTTGATAACTGAGCACATTACTGCTCAATTGAAACGGTGTGGCCGCAGGTTGATAATTGACCACATTACTGCTCAATTGAGACGGAGTTGCATTCTTCGTATTACCTGTAAATAAAAAACATTCAAACACATATAATAGGCGTCACGTTATTCTTGTTAGATGTAAAATAAACCTGGTAAAACACATCAATGATATACCTTTTTTTCAGGTAGATTCCTGCATTGAGCAAAGCCAAAAGAAGATTGATGTCTTCTACCTAAGTTGTTAAGTGGAAGATATGGAAGATCATTGAAAGATAAAGCATTTTTGTTTATATTGCCAGGTTTGTCATTCTGGTTCCTATCATCTACATACAAAATTTAAATATCAACGTTGACATGGCAAAATTTAAAACAATGTTTTTTGGTTAATACATAATATAGTATGGTTATTGATAGTAAATGATTACGAATTGGGGTTTGGTGTGGTTCAAAAACAACAGGAAACTCTTCTTTTGCATATGAGTTGGTGTTATCAATATTTATCCGCTTGTTATTCATTGATGAACAATGAACATACGATATGCATAAAAACACCAGAGGTATTTGAGTTTGTTAAATCTTATCTTATTGTATAATATTTAATTTATGTGTAAATATTAAGCTAAAAAGATGGACTCACCAAACGTAAATTATGCATCAAGCATTTACCAGGTCCTATATATTAAAATTTAACCATAAATTAAGGAAACCAAATCTATATTTTTGGTATTAATATTATTTAAATTAAAAATTAAGAAGATTGATAATTTTTTCTGAGTTCGACAAGTTCTATTTTATGCAAAAATTATTATACGAATAAGGTTGAAGTAAACTTAAATCACTAACAAAATAACACTTTTTTTTATTAAACAAATAACAAACTGAAATCTTAAACATTCAAACAAAATACCTTATAATAATCCAATGCAATAAAACATAAATAAACAAAGAAAATCATGGTCCATTTTTTGTTAATCATAACTATATGAATAGTTCAGATTCATAGTTATCCTCTTAACAAACTTTATTGGTAAATCGACTTGAGTGGGTTCATCGTAAAGCTTGCATCTTCTCAATCACTATCGGACTTGTCATTTTGCTTTGGTTCATAGTCTAATGGACCATCGTTAATGAAGCTATCAGAACTATCATATTGATCTTGAGTATCAATAAAAATTGAGTCATCAGCTACATCATCTATAAATGCGTTAATTTCTTCATCATCATTTTTCTCTTCATCTGTGAGTTCATCAATAAGGCCTCTTGCTATTGTTTTTGAAACAGATAGAGTTTTTGTGGTTCGTTTACGCTTAAAACGTATGGGTGATTCAGAGTCAGATTCCTAAAAATATATAAATCATATAATGAGCAAATCACAATGCTGCCATGAATGTAATGTTAAATAAAAAAAATTAGTTTTAGGTATTTACCAATTTATCATTAGTTAGAAACTCCTTTTCATTGGGTTGTATATTCATTGAAGATATAGCTGCATTCTCATCAGAAGAAGCACTGATGTGAACACGACTGTAAAATGAAGCCCCAGATTTTGTAATCCTTCTACGTTTTTCAGTTGTGGGAACATCCTCATCAGATAGTATAATAACATCTTCATTTTTCATCTGTGTACTGGGAGTTGGTTCTTTACCCAATTCTTTGTTTATGTCCTGAATAAACACAATTAGTACCAATAAGATAATTTCATATATATTTGACCAAAATAAAACAATGTTATTTATGAAATAGACATAATGCAATTAGTACCAATTCATCATCCGAAAGCATAATCAAAGCTTCATTTTTCTTGCTTAATGCATTTGGTGTTTCTTTAAGCAAACTTTCTTGGAAATTCTGTATAAAACAGAAAAACGTATGAGTATATAAAACAGTAAAAAATATTGACATAATATCTTAGATTAACAGTTTATCATAACTACCTTTACGTGATTTGGTGAATTCATTTTTGTGCACAAAGATACTTTCTTTGAAAATCTGTTCGAGACATTATATAGGATAATAGTGAGAAAGATATGGAAATGATATATCTTAGTTTAAAATGATTGATCATATTATTAAGGAAATGATAAGTTATTGTTTAAAATTTAAATTAATGTTATCATACAATTTTGGATGTATATATTTGACAGCTTAGATACTTATCTCTTTTAAGCTATTTTTGGATGTATATATTAATATCACGTCAGTTTATTTTCATATTTTAAATAACTTCACATGATTACCTTGGTAAAAAAATTATACGCAATCCCAACTAACTTCCAACTATTATTGCTAACTAATTTTATGCCTATATAACCACTGGATGAATTGTCACAATAAGTAATATCACTTTCACTTTCAATTTTATATTATCTCTCTCAAAAGCTTCATTATTGATGGCAAACAATCTCATCATTTTAGACATGGCAGCCACACAAAAACAACAGAATCGTGAAGACAACCTCAAGAATTGGAAATGGGAAGATGTGATTGTCATTGATGACGATGTCCCTGAAGTTGCGGAAAGAAATATCAGTGTTCAAATGACAGGTCGACGTGTCATTTTACCCTCCGCATTCCATAATATACCAATCAATGAAGACAATGAAGAATTTTAATGGATTTGGGAAAAAGCTTCTACTATTTAATTTTCAAAATTGTTGATTTTGATTCTGTTAATTCAATGTTATCTTGATATTTTGGTTGAAAATCCTATTTCAGTTTAATAAAGTTATGAATATTAATAAAAGTTTATTTATTTTTATGTAATTTCAATCATATATTCTTTATGGTATTTCTGATATATTGTATGTTTAAGATGTTCCATTTTGTTAACAATTTTTGGATGATTTTGTTGCTCATTTTTTATGGAACTTGTTATTGAACTGACTCATATTAGATGGAACCAACTTATTTATTTGTAATATTAGGGTGGTATTTTCTTTTTATGAATATGAGTAACATATATTAAATAGAATACGTTATAGTATACAAAAACACAGAAAAAATAATTGAAAGTTCTTAAAAGTTTATTGGTAACAAAAGTTCAACCAAGTTTATTGCTAACATAAGTTCAACCATCATACATACCATCATTAATATCTTCAACAAAATAGATAACAAATCACAAAAATAATTCAAAGTTCTTAAAAGTTTATTGGTAACCATCATACATATCTTCAACCAAATGAAAACAAATAACAAAAGTTCAATGATATGAAAATCAAACGAAACAAACAAACCAAACATTCAAACAATAGTCTGAAAACAAACAAAACATAAATTCACTCATAAAATAAAAGATGCATGAAGATATCGCTGATGGTTGTATAATCTGATTACTTCGTAGGTTCGATCTTCACTTTAACAATCTTAGTTGCCCTTTTTGCTTCTTCCTGTTCCTCATTGTAATCATCCAAATCAATGATTACACGTTTCCCACTTCCACCAGAATTAGACGATTCACCTTCATTAGCTTGTATTTCTTTATCAGCCTTTGGTGTTTCTTCCATGTTGAATGGGATACTGTCAACATATGCCAGCTTGCTTAACTTTCCAGTATTAGATATAGGCGTTTGAACATCATGAACATCAACAGTAGCAGCCTATACAGGTGAAATAGATTAAGTTAGAAATTAATAAGTTATAAATTAATATGTTATATATACAACATTTATAAATAATTATAGAAATAATACCTTTAAAGCCAAATCCTGGCTGAACATGTTTATCATGGTTTCATCATCTGATATCCTAACAACTTGGTATACATGATGGTTGTTGTTTATGTTGTACTCATCGTATTCGAATCGGAACAACATTTTTTTTCCCAACCATCACATTGAGCTCATCTGGGAAGTAGTCATCATAGTTGAAACCATGTTGATTGAGCAGAGTATAACATAGTGAACCAGATATCTTATGGACCAGTTCATCAAAGAGAAGGAGTGATGCTGAACCAGTGTCATCAGTGACACGTACAATTAGTTTATACCTACGATTATTTAGAAAAACATATAGTTTAGTGTTTGATTATTGTATTACAGAATGTATTGAATATGAATGTGCATAAGAATACCTTATTCATGTTTCAACTTTTGTGAGTCCTTTATGAATTTTGCAATTCCACAAATGTTCCTTCTTTTTTTTCTTCCCACTGGACGAGCTTGCTTCATCATCAGTTGCTTCCTTTGCAACTCTACCACACTTTTTGCAGGCGAGATATGCCCATCCATGCTCGCGGTGTATTTTGTGAATACGTGCATACAAAATACAATCATATTTCTAGAAAAAAAACGGGAAGATGTCTTAAGACACATTAACATTCATTAATATTTAGTTAAGCAAAGTAATTATATAAAGAAAGTATTTTACCTTCTCAGAATCACGGATGGAAGAAATCATTTTCCTAATACCTCCTTCATAAAACTGTTCAAGAGTCAACACCTTTTTCACAGGAGTAAATGTTGAGATTGCAACTTTGTTGGGATCAAAGTCGTCACCGCCTGTGTACCTATAACATTTAGGGATAAAATTGTTTAACTTTTAAAGTTTAGTAATTAAAATATACTTACAAATTAAAAAAACAAAATTTGTTTATGTTACATTTCTTTGAAAGCCGCAATCTCCAGGATATCATCATTGATCCACAAATTGGTTGCATAGCTTGCATTTGTGATAGACGGTTTTCCTGTTATGATAGGAATGGTATAAATTACAAATGAACCTGTATTTACGATTTAAAAAAATAACAATTGTTCAGGGGTATTAAATTACCATTAAAGGTCTTGCATTTCGCCAATTGCAGAATCACGACAACATGACCAATTGAGTCTCTTTTTTCATATAGCTTATCAAATTTTTTGGCCCATTCATCAAAGAAACAACACTCAAGTTGTACACCGCTGACAAAAGGAATTTAACAATACACATATTCAGTATTAAAAGACAGCATACTATTTATTAAAGTATTGATTGTTATAATTGTAAATAATAGTCTTACTCAACATCAGCAAGTGTCAAATTCCTTCTTATCTTGTCTACTCCAAAGTTGTTAAAAGGGATGCAATCAGAGATTGTTACAACAGTCCCGATAACATCTGCATATTGACATATAAAAAGATGTATAATTCATAATAAAAACTTATACATATTAGGTAATAAGATAATTTATACATAAATAGGTTACTCACCGACAAGTTCGGTTTCCAAAAAGATCCTTGCAGTAAAGTTTGGAAATGGTTCAAACCTGTATCCATGTATGTTGTTGTCAAAATTGTCAACCCTTGTTACTGAAGTGTTTTTGAAAAGGCTAATTTTGAATTTATGATTAAGTAGCGGGTATCTGCCGGAGGTTTGTCCAACACCAAAATTAGCAATGCGATAGCACGCGCCCACATCAAATAACAGCTGGAACTTGTTGATAGTAAATTTGTTGGTTGTAGCATGAATATGGTTGCACTGTAACAACAAATATATACATATGTCATCTACACATTAACAGGGACAGAGGTATGTGTTTACTTGGGTTGGCCAAAACCCATCCCAAATTACCACCAAACCCGATAAGTTCTATAGACTAAATTTGAGAAGTTAGTTGCACATGCAATAACCTGTTTAAAAATGGACGAATAATGTTGATTTTCTTCTTTGTTAGCTTATTTTTGTTTTTTTATTTATTATCAAAATAGGGTGCCTTGTTGACGACCCATGTGTTCCAAAAAAACACATATATATAATACACTGGAATCTTGCAGTCCCATCCAAAAATGATACACACTTTGAAATTTATAGCTTTATAAATTTGAAAAGTCAGTTGCACATGCAATAACCTATTTTAAAATGGATGAATAATGTTGATTTTCTTCTTTGTTAGCTTATTTTTGTTTTTTTACTTATTATCAAAACAGTGTGCCTGGTTGACGACCATGTGTTCCAAAAAAATCAACTAAAACTAAGATATAAAAACGTCTGGATTTTATTTAACTGGTTATTAATATTTGGCCAACACATAAATGAAATTCTGGCTTCGTCACTACCCATTAGGATATTATATATTGTAATTTATAAAATAAGAAAAATTTAACGGAATAATTGTAATTATTTACGACAAACAAATATATGTACCTGCTGATCTTGGAATATCATGTCTAAGGACCAGATATCCTTAGGGTTAGAAGGCGAGTGTGGCTTCCAAATGCTTATGCATCTAACCAAAATCTTAATGTTGTCAAGGTCTGCATTGACCTGGCTCAAAGGTGTCATGTTCTGTTCCATTCTCGTACCCTACAAAGATTATAAAGTTCAAACTTTTATATATAACAAACAATTAACATAAACAATTACAAAACTAACAAATGAGTGATATGAATGTAAGATATTGCAGTTACCTTAGGATCAAAAAACAGACGAAGATTGAAAAGATGTGATTGATATGAGTGTAATGTGGGTGAAATATATAGGCACTGATTAGGTTAAGGTCAGTAACCCTAAAATTTGAATTTGTGACGCGTAACAAAGGGAGCAATTTTTTCATTATTATCTCAATCCCTGATATGACACATGTAAGTTAAATTAGGATAATTATTTTCATTATTCAAACTAAAAATAAGTTCCCATATATATGATTCAGTTTAATACTTTAAATTCATTCCAAATATAAATCAAAGCAATACCAATTTACCAAAGCAATACCAATTAACCATTTCCATAAAAAAATTATAATAAAATTAATTTCATCATTCAAACTTAAAATAAGTTCCCATATATATGACTTAGTTTAATACTTTAAATTAACTCTAAATATAAATCAAAGCAATACCAATTAACCATTTCAATAAGAAAAATTATAATAAAATTAAAACATGAAAACAATAAAAACAATTTAAATTTCTCACTAACCTTGATTGGTATGGGTCGAATTGGATTTTAAAGTATCAATGTCTTGATTGATTTTGGTGGATTTGGATTTCAGGGTTTATATAATTTGGGGATTTCAAATTATCAGTGGCCATAATTATATAGATGTGATTATCTGGGTTTCCTATGACGTAAATAGGCATGATCCAAATAAAAATTTGATAAAACACAATTGTGAAAAATAAGTTAGTTTTTGGATCTTAAGATTTTTAGGAAAGGAGGCGAGTTTTGTTTTGGATCTGAAGGTTTTTAAGAAAGAGGCGTTGTTTAATTTTTTTTACGCCCACATTTTGAGAGGGTTTGACTTCTGGAATAAATGAAAGTTTTATGGTAAGCCATTGTTTATTTCCCTGTTGACACATGTCATTTTTTAAGGATTTTTGTGTGTAGATGCTTTCCTAAAAAGCTTATTTTATAAAGTAGGTAGATATAAATTAAATTACATATATCAAAATATATATCTTCTCAATAGGGCTCGTTGGTAACGTCGGAGATCTCTGGCACCGTTATAGTCAAAAGATTTTTCAAATATTTTCTTAAATGTTCATTGTCAAAAGATTTTTAAAAGTTTTGTTCAAAACCTTGGTTTTTAAAATCTTTTGTTCTCTATAACGAGAGCTCTGGTACCAAACTGTAACACTCTCAATTTTTGTATCGGTACAGCGGAAGGGTCTTTCAGAGTGTTACGGGATAGCACAATAACTCCAATCATAGACAACACATAAAAATGGTTGTACAAGGTTTAACATACATTCATTCGATAAAAAGTTTTAAAGTGTACAACAGGTCCCAAATTATACAGGTCATTAAGTTTACAAAACATAGATCGAATGAACATTTTTAATATTATGTGGACCATCAGAGTCGATCTCCATCCGGATTACCTTCAAGCACCTGAGATAAAAACATGCAAAAATCATATCAGCGAATGCCGAGTGAATTCATAGAGTTTAATAAAAACCGTTATATAAAACAATCGTTAAAATCAGAACACAAGTATAATATCGGAAGTAAGTCCTCATATTGCTAGTCAGGCAATATATAAATCAAGCATACATCTTAAACCGTCCATGAGACCGTAGCCTTAATATTACCATAATAGGTAATATATTCATCGTTAATAGCGTCGTTATCGTTTTGTATATAGGTTTTAGGATTATTATTAGCCGCATGACATTGTTACCTTACTATGAAAACAGCGGGCCGCGAACCCGACAAACAATTTTCCCATCTAAGTTAGCGTGTCGTCACAAAAATCACGCTATGGAATCTTCTCATACATAAATTCGCTTACCAATCAATGTGGTACGATGGGGATTAACCGTCAAGGCGCGAACTGGGGTGATCGTCCCCAAATAGTACTATCAAATGCATAAGCGTCTACCAAATCCCGGTAGTTCACAATTCATGCTAATGGGACTTTAAGTGACATAACCTAACTACTAATAATCCTTTTAGTCTCGTTTATAGGGTCATAGCATCATTCGGGTCCATATCATTAAGCATACCATCAGGACTACTTGTGTTCTATTTTTATAAAAATCTAGCATGTTATCTCCCTCGCGGGTTTATAAATCATTTTATAAAACATTTGAAAGAGTGTGAGGCTATGAACTCACGTTGATAATGAAAGGTGGATTATCGGCTACGGGCGTGCTTCGGTCACGGAAACCTATATAAATAATAATCGGTCTTAGACTCTTGTCCAATGACTTTTATCAAAATAACAATATACATATGATGATTTTGTACATATGATGATGATCAAGTGGGTTTATATATCCTTGTTTACTCATTTTAGTGTTTACGTATTGGTAACTTTTTACTAGTTTACTAGTTTTACCTATTTACCTATTTTAAGTCCAATAAGCTTATTATAAGTTATTTAACTTATTTTAATCCATCTTATACTTATATTATCAGTATCTATACTTTCCATGTTGGGCCCAAATGGGTTAAGCCCAATAAGTTCTTTTTATAAGTGTTTATCTTATTTAGTCCAATTATTAGTCCAATATGCTTAGTTAGCTCGTTAATGTCCGTATGTCCTATAGTTCGGGTTTTATCGGTTTTTACTTGTATTAGTTACTTATATAACAGTATATGACTTTTAAAAACTTTACATTAGACGGGTTTGATCGTCTAAGTTTTATTTGGCGAAAAACGTTAATTTTACGGTAATAGCCGAAAAAGTCGTAAAAATCAAGTTTATAGTTTTTATTACTTATAAGTATAATTCCACTACCATTTATATAATTTATCCATTTAATTAACCTTTTACATATTTATATACATAAGTTTCATAAGTTAGTGGGTTTTTATTTTACATTTTATACAATAAAATTTGAGTGCTTATATAATAATAATAAACATTAATTCTCAAAATCTGATTTTTATCTTCATGTTCACCATTTTTATCATATCTAGAGTTCTATAATGAATTAGAAGCTCATTTTTGGATGGCATGATCTTTATATTATGTGCTACATTTAACTTAGTTATAGCTACTGCTCATTTTAAATTTATCTATGCTTAACAGTCCCTACAAAACAGCTTATTCAGATTAGCACTCTCATCTTGTTTTGATCATATCTCACTCATTATAATGATTGCATTGCATGGCCAACTCTCACATGTGTATAACATCTTGTACATACTGTAAATGGATCATACCATGCAAGTTTATCAGTTCAAGTTTTAGTTATATACTGTTTTTATACAGCCAACTAAATAAGCATGATTTTAGCCTTATTTCTCATGGTTATTAACATTTTTAAGCATATTTATCAACACTTGATCCCCACATAACATTTTTATCATCATATATACATCATATACATATACAACAAGAAAGAAAATACATTTGTTCTTTACAAAAACAACAAGAGAAAATGGAGAGGATGATCTTCTTTACCAACCAAGTGTATTTCTTGTTTTTGGAACACAAGAACTTGATGAACACCAAAAGTAACTCCAAGATCATCAAACACCAAGAACAATAGTTGAGAAATCAGCCCTAGGACACAAGAAAATCACCTCCAATGTTGTTAATATGGCCACCAAATGATCAAGGCTTCAAGATAACTCCATGATAGAGCTAGATAACATGTATTTCATGGCTAGAAAAGATCAAAAGGGGTGTTTGTAGCTTCAAAGTGGACGGGAAGGGGTGAAGTGGTTGAGAGGATTTGAGGTTATTTTGCATGTATGGAAATGGTATGTGTGAAGTGTTGATGGTTTTAGCTAGTGGAAGTGGAAAGAGTAAGCTTAAGGTGTAAGCTTAGTTTCACTTGTAACTATTTAGCTAACATGATGCCACATATGGTTGTGGTGTCATGTTATGCCGTCCCATGCTAGCTAGTGGGGTGGGACAATGTATTTTGTCCCATCTCACTAGTTTACGGGTATTTCTCGATTCTAGTTTTCTCGATTTACGTGCCCTCGGGTCGTTTTACGAAAAACGTTTTTATAAATTATGAATCAACGTCACAAAATGAATCCAATAAAAATTGTCTCATCAAAAACGGAGTTCAAAAACGTAAATACGCAATCCTAAGGTTTCCGGTTTAGTCGTAAAGGACGCTAAATTATGCACGTAAGCCCAAATTTAAATCCGTAAATTGTGAGTTCGTCAACCAACACAAAAATAAGTTTCAAAATATTATACGAGAAAATATTTCACTACCTGAAAATGTTAGATTGTCACATACTTTCTTAAAATCCTCTTATTTTGGGAGTTCTTCTTCTCATCCCTCACAATGTCTAACTCTCCTAATCTTAACCTTGACATCTCTCTGCCACAATCTTCTAAACCTAAAGCTTCTTCGTCTAAGCTTTCCAAGAAACCAAAAATCTCGGTTAGACCCGTTTGGATCAAGAAGAATAAGGATCATCATGATTCACCTTCTCCCAAACCTTGCAAGACTTCTTCTTTCTCTCTTATTGAGTATTGGTATTAGACTTTCTCAATCAATCCAATTAACAGTGAAAGAGAAGCTCTTCCACCACCACCTAAACCTTGCAACATACCTCACCTCAATGACCTTGCAACATACCTCACCTCGTCGTCTTCTTTTACCAACTGAAGCACATTTTGTGTTTTAATTGTTTGAGTCAAATAAAACTTAAGCAATCTTGGAGGACTATCACTACTAGAATAATTTATGATTTTGTTGTTTATTTTCCTTATTTGTTGGTTTAATATTCATATTGTGTGTATGAATATTTCCCTTGTGTGCTCTTTCATATTTTGGTAATATGATTGTTATGTGTGTTATTTCTTTTCCCGCTAATTCTTTATCACACATATAGTTAAGAGTTGATCATGGTTAAAATTTACAATTATTTTTGGGTGATTCCAACAATTATACGATTCTAACCCTTTGACATAATATCACTACAATTGGTATGGATGTTTCTTTTCTATCTTTATTCTGCCAATTGTACTTTGATTTTGTCAAAACACCCTCCTTGGACATACTTAGCAAATGCATGCTTGTTATTTGAGATTTCTTTTCTTCCTCCCTCTCAAGTTATTTAGTAGCTAGTGACTAATATATACATTGGTGTTTCTTTTCTTTCTACTAACCTTTGTATGTAGCATGTCACCTTAGCTCATTCACTTGGTCCCCCAAGCTAGGGGGAGTAAGCACCAATGGGGAGTTACTAGCAAAGTCGATGCTTCTCTTCTTCAAAGACTTGTGCTAACCTTTTTTCTTCGACAAAGGGGGAGAAATGATAGTGATAAACTCATTGATAATTCAAATAATTTTTTATTTTACATAAATGAGTTTCTAGTTTGTCGTAATAAAAAAGAGGGAGATTGTTAATGCAAGTGATGACTAAAAATATTATTAGTGTTAACTAATCTTTCTTAGTTTTGATCACGACAAATTAAAAATACATTTATCGTCAAAGACTATCGTAAGACGGATTATTTAACAAACACTATCATAAAGGTAATAATTATTTAAGTATCGCACTAACATATATTAATCATGTTTAGTGATCATAAAACGTGATTAGCCTTAAAACTTACATTTTGTCAAATGTGACAAAATATTTTTAATAAACTTTCTTTTTAAGAAAATGTTTTATTAAAATAGAAAATGTAAATTTGAATATGGCATATTACAAATGCCATAGGAATATCCTTTGAATGTAAATTTTACGGCATATATTACTTCCCCAATAAAAGACAAAAAAGGGAGAGGAGTATACTACCCACGGTTCCTTAAGTAGCTATGTGGTTCCTTATCAATAAAGAACCGTAGACAGAATTAAGGAACCACAGGCAGAGAGCCGTTGGGTTTTGTTGCCTATGAATAGTGGATCAAATCTACATTTTCCAAGAACCTTTTCGGATATTCTTTCTGTCTTCTTTCTCTTTTCTAAATCCTAATCATTAGAAAATCATCACTTAATGTGTTAAGTATGTTTACTTATGATTATCCTCTTGATCTCTTTCTTTACTTGTCCGAAGATAAGATCACTCACACATTTGTGATGTTATTAAAGATGAATCCTTGATGAAGATTATCCTACCTTAGATCTAGTCATCTTAATCATTTATATTTGAATCTTGTGTAGATCCAATGTATTTGTGTATACTTGGATTAGTGTTGTGTTGATCCAAGTTATTAGCGAATACATGGATTAGTCTTGTCTAAATCCATTCTATACTTGGATTAGTCTTGTGTGGATCCGAGTTACATGTGCATACTTGGATATGTCTTATTGAGTTCTAAGTGTTGTGTGTTATTTCTCACTAAACTATAAATTGATTTGTGTATGTGTCTTGTGAGTTCTCACTTAGCTTCAATGTGAAGAGTTGTGAAGCTTGGTTCTAGCACTGGATTAGAACTCGGCATCTAGCCTTGTGTCGGAAAAGAAGATGGGCGACGAAGATTGGTTCTAGCTTTCGATTATAACTCGATATCTAGCCTTGTGTTGGAATATGGTGAAGTAGGCGACATGTGTAGATTGGTCCTAGCTAAGATTAGGTCTCGACATTTACCTTTGTTTCAGAAAATAATGTAAGCGACGTTGTAATGTTTTCTCCACCGAGAATGGAGCTTTTGGATATAGTGGAAATCTTGAGTAAGGTGTGCTCGAGGAGTAGAGTACGAACTAAGATAGAACTTCGTTGCCGAACCACTATATATCTTGGTGTCTCCCTATTAGGTTGCTTCCTTCCTTACTCTTTACTTACTTACATTATTTCATTGCATTTAAACTACTACTTGTCATTGTTAATACATTAGAATTAAACCTAATCATTATGAAACTAGCTTTTAAGTAAAACGTAGTTTTGGGACAAACCTAATTGAAAGGAATTTTAAATAGGACATAAACCAAAGAGAAACTATTCAACCCCCCCCCCCCTTGTAGTTTCTACAATGTCTATGTATTTGATGATTATATCTTTTATCTTTTCTTTTCTTGCTATGCTAGGCTATATATTTTGTTGTTTATCTTTGATTGCATGAAAATTATGATGTGATCTTCTTGTGTTTGTTGCTTCTTGGCTTGATTGTGTGCACGTTAGGATCTAGAAATCAATTTAGATGTGCATATCTAAACTATTGGTATGTATAACGAAATGTGGGTGATAGATGATGTGTTGCTTTGTAGATCCATGTTCTTGGTGGTAACGTCCATTGACCGGGTCACCAGTTGCATGGGAATCATGTTGCTTGTTCCAGCGGATTCATTTAAGTGTTTGTTAATGTATGTTTTAATGGTTAGATATAGGGTTTGTTTGAGGCTCTAGGTACATGGGTAAGCACTAGTAAACATCGCCATGCCACAATGATAGGGACTATTTGTTTCACATATGAATTACAATTAATACAAATGAAACACTTAAATATTTATTCGACAATGTGATAGGTAACAAACATATTAAAGAAACATTGTAGTATGCAGGGCATGATTAGATAAACATATTTTATTTACTTGGTTAAATTCTATAGGAGTAGTTTAGGTTTATTAGAGTGTTGTCAAAACCTCCTCCTTTACCTAAATATTTTACTTGGTCTCATAAAAATATAAAAATAAAAAAAAACTTCTTCCCCACCTTTATAAATATTGTACGTGTAAAACCCGCATACTTTTACCATGAACAGTACACTTAGTAAACATACAAACCAATTAAAACTTTCCTTTTATATCACGAACACGTGTCACGATTTATAATTACAGAAATTACGTACATGTTAATGCACGATAATAAGTACGTACGTGTTATTACGCGATAAGTATTAAGTACGTGATAGTACATGATAATTATTAACTATAATAATTATAATCACGAACATAAAATCTTGAACATTAAATAACGAACATGTGACTGTGCATATATCTATTATCAGACGACGTATATTGATTAAGTACAAGTAATTATTATAACACGAATTATCTATAACTTCTAATCTATTAACGCATGATAAGAACTATGAATATTAATTTCTTATTAATATGTATCTACGTAAATACTTCGATCATGACAAGAAGCCAAAACGCGGGAACTCAAACACGAACATACATATACGTAAATTAACCCGAAACAGGAAACACTATAATAAAGGGGGGGGGTGTTTGGTCGGCTGTTTGGGCAAGAAATCAAAAAGGGCCCAAGGCCCAATAACCACCAAAGGTGACTACACAAACACACGCATGTATTCCTTTCTTTTGGTAAAAACAGAAAAATAAAACAAAAACCCTAACAACCATATGGTGCCGCTGGGTTTTGGGTCAAGAACAAGAAAGAAGAATTAAGTTTGATCTTGGGATTTACATATTCGTTTTTGTGATTCAAACCTCTTTTCTATCAAGCATTGGTAATTCATAAAACCCTTTTTCCTCTAATTGATTCATGTTTTAATTATAATTATTTTATTGTGGTTATAAATAATGATCTTACCATGCTATAAATCAAGGAAGGTTTGGGTTTGGGGTTGTTTTTGGCTCAACCACACCTAAACCGAGAGCTTCATAGCTCTCGGTGTCACTTGTCTTCCACCACTCAAGACCCTTAAAGGGCTCAGTGTGGTTTTATTATGGGCAGTAGCAACCAAGGAACCCACGGGAAAAACCTTGGTGCAGACAGTGGCAACCGAGACCATACAAGGTCTCGGTGGGTCTTGATTAGGAGGCAGGGAGAACCGGTCTAGACCGGTGGGAACAAACGTCACAGCAGGGGAAGCCCTGCGTAGTCAGTAGCAGCCGACGGCTGGTCATAGTCCTAGCCACCGGCTAGGGTGTGTTTTGGCTCGGCTTATATTAAACATGGGCACGGGTCAAACTTTACAAGTTAAACATTTTCTTTACGAGATTCACATGTTTACAAGTTATATTTTTTTTCAAGGAAAACTAAATTAATTTATATAACAACCCGAAAATTTTGACCAAAGTTTAAATTAAGATTTTTCGAACATTTACGAAACTTGTTATTTATTTTCGATAATTTAACGAAGATCGTGTTAGCTAAAATTCAAATTTATTTTGAATATTTTCTTTTAGTTTATGAACTGAGAAATTTAAAATTTTTACGTTTACGTTTCGTAAAAATTAAATAATTATTATTTAATTACTTGTAGTATTTTTCGACGTTTTAATGTCGGACTGAACGAAACTAATAAAGATAATAGTAGGAACGATTTAAAACTAAAACTTTGGGAAATATGAAGAAATAGTATTTTTCATTATATCCTAAAACGTTGCTAATAACGTGAGTAAAAGAATTTACGTTTTATTTTTACGGCGAAATCTAACCGAAATAGCTAAAAATGATTAAACGAGCATTTAAATAAATAATAGCAAATGTTTTCGAAAATCGACAAAGTAAGGACTCATATTTATTCGAAAAATGATTTTAAAAACGATGGCACAAGTCTCGTGACTTGAATCGTCCGTTAAGTCACCCAAACGAGCGTCGAACGCTTATTGTACGAAAGTAAATAAAGTATTTACAGATTTTACCCTAAACTATTATCTAATTTCTATTTACATTTGAAAGTTTTGGTATATATATTAAATTCCCATCATTTTTCTCATTTACAACATAACAAAACACACACACCTTAAAAAGTTCCCTCAAGCTCCATCAATGGCTGCCGCCGGAGCTGCCGCCGCCGCCACCGGAAATGTTTTCCGGTCGGATTTTTCGGCGAACACCATTTTTTTCGGGCGAAACCAAAAATGTTCCAAAAGCCCCGATCTACCCAAATCTCACACTCACTCTCTCTCACTCGCGGACACCTTGTGCCGCCGCCACTACTGTGGTGTTTTCCTGCCGCCGCCACCTTGTGGTGGTATGTGGGTGACGGATTGCTATCATTCCCACATGGGTATACCTTGAAAACCCTCAAAAACCACGAGTTTATTCCCGATCTACACATGCAAGGTGGTTACAATCAAGATTAGACAAATAATTTGTTTAGTTTATTTTATTTTATGCATGGTGGGTTTTGGCCGTGATTTAATAAGAAAGGGGAGGCTGTCCGCCGCCAAACCACCGCTGTGGTGGCGGCCGGACTTCATCACAGCCACCACGGCCGCGCCATGGTGGTGTCGGGTTTTTGTTGATCAATTATTGAATGGTGGTTGATTCTATATCTATATTTTTTTATATACAATTAAATTTTAATTATAATGTGTAAAAGAAAATAAATAAATAAAGTGTAATGAATAAAAGGTTAAATAAAATTATATATTTATCTTTATTAGTATTATTATGTAAAAAGGTGATGTATAAAAAGATAAATAAATAAATAAAGGATATGATAATATTGGAAAGGATGAATGTACATATTATTTTGAGGGTATATTATAATATAAATATGTATATAATAATAAAAATAATTAATATTTGATATATTTTGTTGACTTACTATTTGAGGAGATATAAAAAGAAATAAATAAAATCATAATCAATTATTTAATGAGTTATTTTATTATTGTTATTATTGTGTAAAAAGGGATACATAAAGGAGATAAAATAAATAAATAAGTATGTAATAAGATTAAAAAATGGAAAGTAATTAAAATATTGATGGTGGAAATATGTATAATTAATATATTAATTAAGGTATTGATTAAAAATGGAAAGTAATTAATTTAATAGATATGGAAGGTAATTAAAATATTAATAGTGGGAATATATATTTAATATAGTAATTAGAATGATTGAGTATACCTTAATTATAATATTGACTAAGGAAAGTATTAATTGGTTATTGATTGAGACAAAGTGGGAAAATTATGTATTTTATATACATGGAAACGTTATAAAAACGGAAAGGTCATGCCGAAATTTTCAAAAAATGTATACGTTAATAAAAGAAATAGTAAACGAATAACTCCGTTATATAATAATTTTCGAAAATTATTATTCAAGTCAATATGAAATTTAACGTTTATATATGATAAATAAATTTTAATGAATTATATAATGATTTTCGAACGAGTGTCGAATTATATAAAAATAACTTTGTATACACTATTACAGCCGAAGGATATAGTATATAATTTAAGAAATACATTTTTGAATGTTTGTTCTAAATAATAACTTACGATATAAATTATATGCGTCATTTTCATATATAAATTATATACCGAATATATTATATGATTTGTTTTATCATTTTATTTTATTTGGCCAACCACCAGGGTTTTATGAGTTAAATTTTATTAAACTAGTTTGTGTCGAGTTGATGTAACCATCCATCGGGAAAACACCAAAACATAAACCTCACCAAGCGATTGGAGCATAGTTGTGGAATTAATTACAACCGCGAAAGGATATTGTTGACGTTACATAGTTATTAGCTATTTATGGTGTATTACGACTATTGGAATCAAGCCGTATATATTATGTGATGCTGTGTGGTGTGACACTTGTATTCTGCTGATTATCTACGTTTAAGGTAAGTCTATAGCCTCGCTTTATACTATCTTGTAAATGATTTTTAAACCCGCGAGGGGGGATATATGCTTGTTTTTATAAAAGGAACACAAGAAGTTTTTGGTATGTTGGACACGAATATGATGATAAATGCCTAAGCACCATTGTCTTATGAAGTCCCTGAATTTCATGTGTTGTTAATTACCTTGCGAGGTAAACGCTAATACATATGATAGATCTATTTGGTTTGACAAACCTTATCCTAGGGTATGTATCCATAAGTGATCACCTGAAAGGGATATTATGTATAAGAGGTCGTTGGTATATGACAATATTACCTGTTGTAGGGGCGCCGTAAGTGATTCGATTGACGTGTTGGTTAACGTTCAGTTGCATGAGCTTAAGGCATTTATCAAAATATATATTACTTGTCTGTGTGACAAGCTTGAGATGATTAAAATTCTTGTGTTCGAATGATGATTTGTAAAACCTATAGACTTTCTCAACCTTTTTGTTGATGATTTTAACCATGTATTTCAGGTAATCAAGATGGATAGCCGTCGGAGCATGCAAGGAGGGAGTTGGTGCTTACTTGTCTAAACTTTGTTTATTTTTCCATCCTTTTTAAATAAATAAATGACTTTTTAAACTCTTTGATGAATGTATTGTGATGTATCGGTAACGGTTTTTAGGACCAAACGCTACTCTGATTTTATATATTGGTATGGAAAACTTTTTAGACAAGATTGTATAATATTTTAACGTCCCTTTTGAGGTCGTTTTCTATGATTATGTGTGATGTGCTATGAGTAGCGTCCCAAAGTGGTATTCTGCTGCGTGGTAATTTGGGGGTGTTACAGATTGGTATCAGAGCCACAAGTTATAGAGAACTAGGTCGATTTTGAAAAACCTAAACTATAACTTTTGGTATGTTTTAAAAGGTTTTAAGCACGCAACTACACCGCATGGCTCCGGTAAGGCTTTTCTTGTATTACTTATTATTGATTATCTTTATGTGAACCTATGTGTATGTAGCAATAGTAATATGTATATTTATGAATATACTATGGTATTTAAAGGCATTGCACGCGAAGCAATGTTCCTTGAATGATTTTCGTACATTTAATAATGCGGTTTTGTATCATATTTGGTCTGACTGCCAATCACCGATCTTGATAATTATCTATTATCTGAATATGAGTGTGAAACTCGATTGATACTTTGAGTATGTATATATGGTTTCGTAACCTGTCGCATATCTACTTGTTTAAGTTCGATTGTTATCATCGTATCGTGATGTGCGATTTTTGGACATCTCCTTTCGCAACGTAATTGATAAATGCGATGTTCGTGTTTTCGTTACTACTTATGATTTTGAAGAATCATTTATTCTAGGCGATATCTTCTATGTAATGCGACGTGTGATTAAATTTTATATGACTATGTTTTATTGGTGAAAGGAGGATGCCAATGTTGGACTTAAGATATATATATCCTAATCAAATATATATAATTTGGGTACAACAACGATATGCTCGTAGTAGTCATTCGGTTGAGTGACTTATTACTGTGTATCTAAATGGAATGGGACATTTAGATATATAGATTTTAACTCGCCCAACTAAGAGTCGTTTAAGGTTGTCTTATTTAAATGGATTAGGACATTTGAATAAGAAAATTTTAAACCACTGGATCTTAGATTGTCATGTTTTCCTTATTCAGATGGAATGGGACGTTTGAATATGGAAATCATGATATAAGTTTATTAACACCTTATATTTACTATGGTATTTTGATATGATATCGTGTTGAGAGGTAGTAATACTTGAGTAGGATGACTTACAATCGTTTTGTTGAGATGGATTGGGACGCCTTTTCGTTTGAACAAGAAAATTATAAGTTCCCAAACCGTAAAATTATAAAATCTTGTATACATGAAAGGGGACGCCTTTTAATGTAGACACGGAGTTATAAATGAGTGGGCTCAAGTATGTCTGGCTCAATTTTTGGATGTTTGGTATGCGTACGTCATTCTTCGAATCGAGTTTCGTTGATATGAATCGTTCAGTGCCGTCGTTATGTTGATCGTCGAATATCATCTATGTACGAATAACCCGTTGGACTTCTCTCGAGTTATGATTTGTTTTGATAGACCATTTCTAAGGTGTCTCGATGATCGCGAGTTGTATAAGCTAATTGTTAAGAACCGTTAACCGTTCAGAGAATAGGCGACATGTTTAAGTGTCACCAGAATTTAAGCATGTACTTATGGATCATGTACTTATGGATTTGCTGAGGATCAAGTTATCAACAGCGACTAATCGTGGATGTGAAGATTATGTAATTTTACTTGCTATTATTAAGGGTTCATTCAAGATTTTCTCGATGATCAACAGTGGAGATCTATGTTTGATGTTTACGTCTGACCTTTTGCTTTTAGATACTTATGTGGCATGTGATCTAGCCGAATGATCGTAAGTTGTGAGAACTTGAGACGGCATTGTCCAATGACGTCCGATCATGGAGAACATGTACCATATAATATCTTTCGACTTTCTTTGGAACTTAGACGATGACTTGCCTCTTTTTCACTCTTCAATGTTAGACTGAAAACTATCGTATGCGAATTAAGCGCCGGGACGTCGCTTCCTAAAAGGAGTGGATGATATAACAACCCGGAAATTTTGACCAAAGTTTAAATTAAGATTTTTCGAACATTTACGAAACTTGTTATTTATTTTCGATAATTTAACGAAGATCGTGTTAGCTAAAATTCAAATTTATTTTGAATATTTTCTTTTAGTTTATGAACAGAGAAATTTAAAATTTTTACGTTTACGTTTCGTAAAAATTAAATAATTATTATTTAATTACTTGTAGTATTTTTCGACGTTTTAGTGTCGGACTGAACGAAACTAATAAAGATAATAGTTGGAACGATTTAAAACTAAAACTTTAAATATGAAGAAATAGTATTTTTCATTATATCCTAAAACGTTGCTAATAACGTGAGTAAAAGAATTTACGTTTTATTTTTACGGTGAAATCTAACCGAAATAGCTAAAAATGATTAAACGAGCATTTAAATAAATAATAGCAAATGTTTTCGAAAATCGACAAAGTAATGACTCATATTTATTGGAAAAATGATTTTAAAAACGATGGCGCAAGTCTCGAGACTTGAATCGTCCGTTAAGTCGCCCAAACGAGCGTCGAACGCTTATTGTACGAAAGTAAATAAAGTATTTACAGATTTTACCCTAAACTATTATCTAAATTCTATTTACATTTTAAAGTTTTGGTATATATATTAAATTCCCCTCATTTTTCTCATTTACAACATAACAAAACACACACACACCTTAAAAAGTTCTCTCAAGCTCCATCAATGGCTGCTGCCGCCACCGGAAAAGTTTTCCGGCCGGATTTTCCGGCGAACACCATTTTTTCCGGCGAAACCAAAAATGTTCCAAAAGCCCCGATCTACCCGAATCTCACACTCACTCTCTCTCACTCGCGGCCACCTTGTGCCGCCGCCATTGCTGTGGTGTTTTCCCGCCGCCGCCACCTTGTGGTGGTGTGTGGGTGACGGATTGCTATCATTCCCACATGGGTATACCTTGAAAACCCACAAAAACCACGAATTTATTCCCGATCTACACATGCAAGGTGGTTACAATCAAGATTAGACAAATAATTTGTTTAGTTTATTTTATTTTATGCATGGTGGATTTTGGCCGTGATTTAATAAGAAAGGGGAGGCTGCCCGCCGCCAAACCACCATTGTGGTGGCGGCCGGACTTCATCACAGCCACCACGGCCGCGCCATGGTGGTGTCGGATTGTGGTGGTGATACCCTTGATTATTTTTGTTGATCAATTATTGATTGGTGGTTGATTCTAGATCTATATTTTTTATATATAATTAAATTTTAATTATAATGTGTAAAAGAAAATAAATAAATAAAGTGTAATGAATAAAAGGTTAAATAAAATTATATATTTATCTTTATTAGTATTATTATGTAAAAAGGTAATGTATAAAAAGATAAATAAATAAATAAAGGATATGATAATATTGAAAAGGATGAATGTACATATTATTTTGAGGGTATATAATAATATAAATATGTATATAATAATAACAATAATTATTATTTGATATATTTGGTTGACTTACTATTTGAGGAGACATAAAAAGAAATAAATAAAATCATAATTAATTATTTAATGAGTTATTTTATTATTGTTATTATTGTGTAAAAAGGGATACATAAAGGAGATAAAATAAATAAATAAGTATGTAATAAGATAAAAAAAATGGAAAGTAATTAAAATATTAATGGTGTGAATATGTATAATTAATATATTAATTAAAGTATTGATTAAAATGGAAAGTAATTAATTTAAGACATATGGAAGGTAATTAAAATATTAATGGTGGGAATATATATTTAATATAGTAATTAGAATGATTGAGTATACCTTAATTAGAATATTAACTAAGGTAAGTATGAATTGGTTATTGATTGAGACAAAGTGGAAAAATTATGTATTTTATATACATGGAAACGTTATAAAAATGGAAAGATCATGCCGAAATTTTCTAAAAATGTATACGTTAATAAAAGAAATAGTAAACGAATAACTCCGTTATATAATAATTTTCGAAAAGTATTATTCAAGTTAATATGACATTTAACGTTTATATATGATAAATAAATTTTAATGAATTATATAATGATTTTCGAACGAGTGTCGAATTATATAAAAATAACTTTGTACACACTATTACAACCGAAGGATATAGTATATAATTTAAGAAATACATTTTTGAATGTTTGTTCTAAATAATAACTTAGGATATAAATTATATGTGTCATTTTCATATATAAATTATACCGAATATATTATATGATTTGTTTTATCATTTTATTTTATTTGGCCAACCACCAAGGTTTTATGAGTTAAATTTTATTAAACTATTTTGTGTCGAGTTGATGTAACCATCCATCGAGAAAACACCAAAAGATAAACCTCACCAAGCGATTGGAGCATAGCTGTGGAATTAATTACAACCGCGAAAGGATATTGTTGACATTACATGGTTATTAGCTATTTATGGTGTATTACGACTATTGGAATCAAGCCGTATATATTATTTGATGCTGTGTGGTGTGATACTTGTATTCTGCTGATTGTCTGCTGTGTGGTGTGACACTTGTATTCTGCTGATTATATACATGCTTGTTTTTATAAAAGGAACACAAGTTGTTTTCGGTATGTTGGACCCGAATATGATGATAAATGCCTAAGTACCATTGTCTTATGAAGTCCCTGAATTTCATGTGCTGTTAATTACCTTGCGAGGTAAACGCTAATACATATGATAGATCTATTTGGTTTGACAAACCTTATCCTAAGGTATGTATCCATAAGTGATCACCTGAAAGGGATATTATGTATAAGAGGTCGTTGGTATATGACAATATTACCTGTTGTAGGGGCGCCGTAAGTGATTCGGTTGACGTGTTGGTTAACGTTCAGTTGCATGAGCTTATGGCATTTATTGAAATATATATTACTTGTCTGTGTGACAAGCTTGAGATGATTAAAATTCTTGTGTTCGAATGATGATTTGTAAAACCTATAGACTTGCTCAACCTTTGTGTTGATGATTTTAAGCATGTATTTCAGGTAATCAAGATGGATAGCCGCCGGAGCATGCAAGGAGGGAGTTGGTGCTTACTTGTCTAAACTTTGTTTATTTTTCCATCCTTTTTAAATAAATAAATGACTTTTTAAAGTCTTTGATGAATGTATTGTGATGTATCGGTAACGGTTTTTGGGACCAAACGCTACTCTGATTTTATATATTGGTATGGAAAACTTTTTAGACAAGATTGTATAATATTTTAACGTCCCTTTTGAAGTCGTTTTCTATGATTGTGTGTGATGTCCTATGAGTAGCGCCCCAAAGTGGTATTCTACTGCGTGGTAATTTGGGGGTGTTACAATTTAACACGACTAGTAATTAAGTTAATTTAATCATGCACTCAGGTTAATTATTATTATGTAATAATACATGTTTTAACCTAAGTATTTACATAATTAATTTACACTATAGTATTAATTAGTTATTAAGACACGAAATATAATTAATTAATAATCACGACTTAGATTATTATTATTAATAAACATTAGTACATGTTGTAACCTAAGTATTTATACACTTTAATTTAATTAAATCATGCTTATATTTAATTAAATCGTATAACATATAGTTTATTTATTTAACATTTTATAATTAATAAACTATGATATTAATCACATGAGTTTGTATATTTAATCAGTAAAACATAAGCTTATCTAATTAGCTTATTAATCCAACTTATTCCTAATTATGGAAAAATTTTATTTCAGGAAACTTACTATTTTTAGGAACTTTCTATTTTTAGAAACTAATCTATTTTAAGCAGTAAATATTTTTTGGAAACTTTCTATTTTTGGTAACTTTCTATTTTAGTAAACTTGCTATTTTTAGAAAGTTACTTATTATTACATAAGAAGTATAAAATCTTGTATACATGAAAGGGGACGCCTTTTAATGTAGACACGGAGTTATAAATGAGTGGGCTCAAGTATGTCTGGCTCGATTTTTGGATGTTTGGTGTGCGTACGTCATTCTTCGAATCGAGTTTCGTTGATATGAATCGTTCGGTGCCGTCGTTATGATGATCGTCGATTATCATCTATGTACAAATAACCCGTTGGACTTCTCTCGAGTTGTGATTTGTTTTGATAGACCATTTCTAAGGTGTCTCGATGATCGCGAGCTGTATAAGCTAATTGTTAAGAACCGTTAACCGTTCAGAGAATAGGAGACTTGTTTAAGTGTCACCAGGATTTAAGCATGTACTTATGGATCATGTACTTATGGATTGGCTGAGGATCAAGTTATAGACGGCGAATAATCGTGAATGTGAAGATTTTGTAATTTTACTTGCTATTATTAAGGGTTCATTCAAGATTTTCTCGATGATCAACAGTGGAGATCTATGTTTGATGTTTATGTCTGACCTTTTGCTTTTAGATACTTATGTGGCATGTGATCTAGCCGAATGATCGTAAGTTGTGAGAACTTGAGACGGCATTGTCCAATGACGTCCGATCATGGAGAACATGTACCATATAATATCTTTCGACTTTCTTTGGAACTTAGACGATGACTTGCCTCTTTTTCACTCTTCAATGTTAGACTGAAAACTATCGTATGCAAATTAAGTGACGGGACGTCGCTTCCTAAAAGGAGTGGATGATATAACAACCCGGAAATTTTGACCAAAGTTTAAATTAAGATTTTTCGAACATTTACGGAACTTGTTATTTATTTTCGATAATTTAACGAAGATCGTGTTAGCTAAAATTCAAATTTATTTTGAATATTTTCTTTTAGTTTATGAACTGAGAAATTTAAAATTTTTACGTTTACGTTTCGTAAAAATTAAATAATTATTATTTAATTACTTGTAGTATTTTTGACGTTTTAGTGTCGGACTGAACGAAAGTAATAAAGATAATAGTTGGAACGATTTAAAACTAAAACTTTGGGAAATATGAAGAAATAGTATTTTTCATTATATCCTAAAACGTTGCTAATAACGTGAGTAAAAGAATTTACGTTTTATTTTTACGGCGAAATCTAACCGAAATTGCTAAAAATGATTAAACGAGCATTTAAATAAATAATAGCAAATGTTTTCGAAAATCGACAAAGTAAGGACTCATATTTATTGGAAAAATGATTTTAAAAAGGATGGCGCAAGTCTCGTGACTTGAATCGTCAGTTAAGTCGCCTAAACGATCGTCGAACGCTTATTGTACGAAAGTAAATAAAGTATTTACTGATTTTACCCTAAACTATTATCTAATTTCTATTTACATTTTAAAGTTTTGGTATATATATTAAATTCCCCTCATTTTTCTCATTTACAACATAACAAAACACACACACACCTTAAAAAGTTCTCTCAAGCTCCATCAATGGCTGCCGCCGCCACCGGAAAAGTTGTCCGGCCGGATTTTCCGACGAACACCATTTTTTCTGGCGAAACAAAAAATGTTCCAAAAGCCCCGATCTACCCGAATCTCACACTCACTCTCTCTCACTCGCGGCCACCTTGTGCCGCCGCCACTGCTGTGGTGTTTTCTCGCCGCCGCCACCTTGTGGTGGTGTGTGGGTGACGGATTGCTATCATTCCCACATGGGTATACCTTGAAAACCCTCAAAAACCACGAATTTATTCCCGATCTACACATGCAAGGTGGTTACAATCAAGATTAGACAAATAATTTGTTTAGTTTATTTTATTTTATGCATGGTGGGTTTTTGGCCGTGATTTAATAAGAAAGGGGAGGCTGCCCGCCGCCAAACCACCACTGTGGTGGCGGCCGGACTTCATCACAGCCACCACGGCCGCGCCATGGTGTTGTCGGGTTGTGGTGGTGATACCCTTGATTATTTTTGTTGATCAATTATTGATTGGTGGTTGATTCTAGATCTATATTTTTTTATATACAATTAAATTTTAATTATAATGTGTAAAAGAAAATAAATAAATAAAGTGTAATAAATAAAAGGTTAAATAAAATTATATATTTATCTTTATTAGTATTATTATGTAAAAAGTTGATGTATAAAAAGATAAATAAATAAATAAAGGATATGATAATATTGGAAAGGATGAATGTATATATTATTTTGAGGGTATATAATAATATAAATATGTATATAATAATAACAATAATTATTATTTGATATATTTGGTTGACTTACTATTTGAGGAGATATAAAAAGAAATAAATAAAATCATAATCAATTATTTAATGAGTTATTTTATTATTGTTATTATTGTGTAAAAAGGGATACATAAAGGAGATAAAATAAATAAATAAGTATGTAATAAGATTAAAAAAATGGAAAGTAATTAAAATATTGATGGTGGGAATATGTATAATTAATATATTAATTAAGGTATTGATTAAAAATGGAAAGTAATTAATTTAAGAGATATGGAAGGTAATTAAAATATTAATGGTGGGAATATATATTTAATATAGTAATTAGAATGATTGAGTATACCTTAATTAGAATATTAACTAAGGTAAGTATTAATTGGTTATTGATTGAGACAAAGTGGGAAAATTATGTATTTTATATACATGGAAACGTTATAAAAACGGAAAGGTCATGCCGAAATTTTCTAAAAATGTATACGTTAATAAAAGAAATAGTAAACGAATAACTCCGTTATATAATAATTTTCGAAAAGTATTATTCAAGTTAATATGACATTTAACGTTTATATATGATAAATAAATTTTAATGAATTATATAATGATTTTCGAACGAGTGTCGAATTATATAAAAATAACTTTGTACACACTATTACAACCGAAGGATATAGTATATAATTTAAGAAATACATTTTTAAATGTTTTTCTAAATAATAACTTACGATATAAATTATATGCGTCATTTTCATATATAAATTATATACCGAATATATTATATGATTTGTTTTATCATTTTATTTTATTTGGCCAACCACCAGGGTTTTATGAGTTAAATTTTATTAAACTATTTTTTGTCGAGTTGATGTAACCATCCATCAGGAAAACACCAAAAGATAAACCTCACCAAGCGATTGGAGCATAGCTGTGGAATTAATTACAACCGCGAAAGGATATTGTTGACGTTACATGGTTATTAGCTATTTATGGTGTATTACGACTATTGGAATCAAGCCGTATATATTATGTGATGCTGTGTGTTGTGACACTTGTATTCTGTTGATTGTCTGCTGTGTGGTGTGACACTTGTATTCTGCTGATTGTATACATGCTTGTTTTTATAAAAGGAACACAAGTTGTTTTCGGTATGTTCGACCCGAATATGATGATAAATGCCTAAGTACCATTGTCTTATGAAGTCCCTGAATTTCATGTGCATTAATTACCTTGCGAGGTAAACGCTAATACATATGATAGATCTATTTGGTTTGACAAACCTTATCCTAGGGTATGTATCCATAAGTGATCACCTGAAAGGGATATTATGTATAAGAGGTCGTTTGTATATGACAATATTACCTGTTGTAGGGGCGTCGTAAGTGATTCGGTTGACGTGTTGGTTAACGTTCAGTTGCATGAGCTTATGGCATTTATCGAAATATATATTACTTGTCTGTGTGACAAGCTTGAGATGATTAAAATTCTTGTGTTAGAATGATGATTTGTAAAACCTAGACTTGCTCAACCTTTATGTTGATGATTTTAAGCATGTATTTCAGGTAATCAAGATGGATAGCCGCCGGAGCATGCAGGGAGGGAGTTGATGCTTACTTGTCTAAACTTTGTTTATTTTTCCATCCTTTTTAAATTAATAAATGACTTTTTAAAGTCTTTGATGAATGTATTGTGATGTATCGGTAACGGTTTTTGGGACCAAACGCTACTCTGATTTTATATATTGGTATGGAAAACTTTTAAGACAAGATTGTATAATATTTTAACGTCCCTTTTGAGGTCGTTTTCTATGATTGTGTGTGATGTACTATGAGTAGCGCCCCAAAGTGGTATTCTGCTGCGTGGTAATTTGGGTGTGTTACAATTTAACACGACTAGTAAATAGTTAATTTAATCATGCACTCAGGTTAATTATTATTATGTAATAATACATGTTTTAACCTAAGTATTTACATAATTAATTTACACTATAGTATTAATTAGTTATTAAGACACGAAATATAATTAATTAATAATCACGACTTAGATTATTATTATTATTAAACATTAGTACATGTTGTAACCCAAGTATTTATACACTTTAATTTAATTAAATCATGCTTATATTTAATTAAATCATATAACATATAGTTTATTTAATTAACATGTTATAATTAATAAACTATGATATTAATCACATGAGTTTGTATATTTAATCAGTAAAACTTAAGCTTATCTAATTAGCTTATTAATCCAACTTATTCCTAATTATGGAAAATTTCTATTTCAGGAAACTTACTATTTTTAGGAACTTTCTATTTTTAGAAACTAATCTATTTTAAGCAGTAAATATTTTTTGGAAACTTTCTATTTTTGGTAACTTTCTATTTTAAAAAACTTGCTATTTTTAGAAAGTTACTTATTATTACATAAGAAGTATAATAATACAAGAAAGACAAGTAATACTTCATCAGAATATCCAGAATACATGATAAGCACTGTATAACGATAAGATCAGTAAAACAAGACATGAATATATAAAACAAGCTAAGACACGATATAAAATCAGTTACATACTCAGTAATCAGAATACTTATACACTTACTCTATTTATGTAGCGTTAGTGAGATCGAAGTAGGACTCTCTTCCGTTCGTCTTCTTCGTTCAATGGACATAAGGTACGGATTCTCCGTCCTTTTAGTATGGACATTCATTCCTTATTAGGATTCCCCGTATGCAGCCAACTATTTTTCCAGTATATGTTTTATATGTTTTAATTTGCTTATGTTTAATTTAAATACCTAAGCCATATACATACATGACAAGTTTCACCTAGTTATGGAGGTACCATAACCATAACACTGGAGGCACCAGTGTTATGACTTCACCACGGCGAAGTGATAGCTCGTGCCGTCCCTTTCAACTTTTGGCCATATTATTATGTTATCATGTGGGGCATATGGGTGCATCCTAGGTTACATGTTTTTAATAGATTATTCAGGTGAATGTGGTGTGTGCCTTGCATCCTTCACAAGGAGCTGATCCCTCCTACCCAAACTTATATTAATTAGAGGCAACCCCTCTAATTGCATGATGAGGTCAACCCTCCAAGTATTCATGCACGTTGATATTTCATGACCTATATTGGCTAAATGGTTAACATGTTAAACAGTTTTATAAGATAAACATAAGGCTTTTCAAACTATAAAATCAGTTTTACTAAGTTATACCAGGTTTTCCAGGACTTATACATTTCCGCTGCTATTAGTCTTATTAATGTTTCAGCCATTAATACTATGTCGTATATCCGTGCACTAAGAGTTATGCTCAGCCGTTACTTTCCTTTCCATGTCCCAAAATGGCAGGTACCCAAGGACGGACTCGAGCATTTGGAGGAATTGCAAAGGATGGAAGCTGCCATAGACTTCTTCTCCTTTTGCTTTCATATACTTATGCTTGTGTAGTCTTTCGTTCATTTCATTTACTTTATTCATCTTTTGGGATTACGTTTGGAAACCGATGTTTGATTCCGGTTTTCCCTATGGTCATGTATGGTTTACTACATTTTACCTTGCATGCTTTGATGACACGCCATAATTACGCGTAACGGTCCACTTATCAAAGTAGGGTGTTACAATTATGGTATCATAGCCAAGGTTTCGACCTGTAGGCTCTACAACTTGACCTGTGACTAGTGGGTAGTCATTAGAAGCTTCCTAAGACAACGATTATTATTACATGTGTTTATGTTTTCAGCACCTTGTTGTTTTAACCATGATGTTTTCAGCACCTTATTGTTTTAACCATGATGTTTTCATCAGTATTGCTTTTACTAATATGGACTGAACAACCGTCATCCATACTTAGTTACGTGTCATTGTTTCATGCACGATGTTCCTTGTAAACTATGGCTAATGTGAACTGAACCCCAGTAGTTCATAATTGGTCACATAAAAAAATTTCTGTTATGTTTTGACAGCTGAGTTTCATTCATTTATTCCATGTATCATTGTCGCAGGTTTATGACTAAGTAACGGTTGGTACAGGACTGGCCCTATTTAGTCGCATGTGCTTTTATCGAAACTTTTAACTTTGGGGCCGACCCATAAGCGTCCCCTCGCCATGTCTTTTGTTTTGGGTAAATTGACCATAGGCGTTTACCCTCGCGCATATAAAGGTTTTCATAAACTGCGTCATGTATAAAACTTTTCTCATGATTTATTGGCATAAATTTTTTTCATGTCCCCTCATAAGTTACTATGTCTTTATGTAAAGTATGTTTTCATACTATCATGGTTAACTTCATTTCCATGCTGATTATGTTATATACTCCTTCATGTTAAATTGTTTCATGTTCTTCATGATGATTTCGTCTTCATGTTGTATACGTCTTATGTCTCTTTTGTTGTTTATGCTTTCATGCAAGACATTGTTGGAATTCATTTAAATCCTTCTTTCATGATAGTCATGGTTGGTTTTCATTAATCATGCTTTTAGGCAAGTCATCGTTGAATTTTGTTTAACCACACTTTTAGCGTTTCTCTATGCAACCAGAATGATGTCTATACTGGCATTGCCAGGTGGTCAGGATGGTCTTCCAACCGTTCAACCGATTATTTTTCCTTTCAAATCATGTTAGATGATCGACCCCATACCGATCATTTCATGTGCATTCCATGGGTACTCCATGTACCGTATGCCATGTGTATTATACATACCGTAATGTATGTGTATTTCACTTTCAATACTTCACGAGTGTTCGCTTGTCGATTCTAAATCATCTCAGTTTTACTCCACTTGCCGATACTCTACAAGATTGCTGATGTAGCTCATAACTTAGAGATGTTATCAAAGTTGATGCTGCTGATTATTTAGAGACGCTACGAGATGCTAATGTTGATCACAAACCTGGAGATCTTACAAGACGAGAAAAAAGGCATTAGATCAAAGCGATCGGATGAGAAGATGCTTCACCACTAGATGATTTCCATCAATCATTTTCCCTAATTCTTAGTTTCATGTCACACGTCATTCAGTTGTCATTTAAGTCATATGAGTGAGAACCGGTAACAGTCGGCCACTCAGCTGAATAGTTACATGAATCACAGTCATGAGAATGACCGTCATGGAACTGACAGACAAGACGATAGTAACAACTACTATGAAAACAAGTATCCTAGCAATCGAAACCGAAGCCCTGGCCGCGGACGTGATCAAAAATACAAAGGATTAGTAGTCAAATCGATCCGCCAATTCTGGCATAATAACCTAATATTTGTAGTTCTATTTGTTTCACATCTCGAGACACATGTCAAGACAACAGTCAAGACACATGTCTCACGTATACTTTCTGAAGACACATGTCAAGACACTAGTCAAGACACATCTCATGTTTTTACTTCCCAAGACACAAGTCAAGACACATGACTCACGTTCAATTCTGGAACATCCCTAAAAAATTCAGGGTACCCTCCAAAGGGTATATCCATTTTATGGTGCCCATGTATTAATCAGGCCACAAAAATTCCAGTGCCATCACCGGCGTATCAGTGAGATATGTCACGTTTGCTCGATGACACTTTCATTTCTTGCACCCATATTTCGTATATTCATGACCATAAAGAACGCCATTCGTATCACCCATGTATACGAAGGTTTTCCTTCAACTTAATGATAAGATCCAAGCTGCTAACGCATTACCTCGGACATATGCGAGTTGAATTTAATCCTAATTATAGATTAAGAACAACACACCATGCTATGATTCAAGATTATGTACAGTAATGTTTAGGCTCCCGAATACATTCAGCATGGTTTTCCATCGACAAAATCTATACAAATTATCTATGCTTTACAAGCACGTGCCTTGTTGGACATGGCTGCTAAAATGTTCTAGCTGTCAGTTAAGACACGACCACTGAAGTTCCTTTTGCGCATAGCAAGCCGTTTATTCCAAATATTCCCATACATTCTAGAAGAACCTTAAAGGAGAAGGACGGTAACATGAGATTATGTGTCGACTACCGCCGATTTAAACTATAACACCCCCAATTTACCACGCAGCGGAATGTCCACTTTGGGTGTTATTTCGTAGCACATCACACACAATTACAGAAAACGACCTCGAAAGAGACGTTTAAGATAAACATAAAGGATTATTTATAACCATTGTCTAAAACATTTCCAACCCAAAAAAAATGATGTTTACATCAGAGTAGCGTTACTTGTCCCCAAAGATCTCAACCAAAACACGACAATATTTTACCAAGACATGAAATTAAATAATTTGATAAAAGGGAAGGAAATCCAAAATTTTAGACCAATAAAGCACCAACTCCCTCCATGCATGCTCCGCTGCTATCAATCTTGATTACCTGAAACACATGCTTAAAACCGTCAACACAAAGGTTGAGCGAAACTATAGGTTTTTCAAATCATAAGTTGAACATAAGTATTAAAACCAATCATGACCATTTAATAGCATTGTCGTACTCACAATCTATTATTCAAGGATATTTTCTTTAGCAATAGCTAATAATTGTGTTTAAGCTCGTGACACTAATCCGTTAACTCAATCACCCGCGTACATAGACCGGCATGATTTAAGTGAAACCAGGGCCCCTTCTAAAGGCATTAGTTGCAATTATGCCTTATTTCTTATCACAAGTTATCCGTCCGTAGAGGGTACTCAACGTACTAGCTCTCGTCTCGGATCCATTACCTTACAAAACCCACCAATAACCCAAACACCACAACCCACCTCGTTTATTATTAAGCATGGGTCAAATGAGAAAGTCAAATTACTATTATTTTAGGAGAACACGTACTGTACCATCATCATCCCCCCCTAATCCCTATTTTTACCCAGATCATTAAAAATCAAATCATAGGGTAAAACAAAACTACCAATGAAAAGTAATTCATTCCAAGTGTAAGCAAACCCACATGCTTTTGTGGCCAACTCAGCGCTATCAGACAAGGAGCTCCAGCAATGAAGTCACATGACGAACAAGCTGCCAAAAATCTTGACTAAATGAACGATGGAGATGGAATTACTTGTTGGCTACTCATATCTAAGGGCTTGGAAATCATCTAGTACCATGACAACATCCTAAATTCCATCACAGCCACAGATTGGTATTCAAGAAGGTCCTACAACAAGATCAATGGTTGAATTGGATTCAAGACAGAGAGATGTGTCGACATTGAGTTTTCTAGGGTTTTTCACTCATGTACCCTATATATAGCTTAGCCATTTTTATTTTCTACTTGTTCCAGCCATTTTTGTACTTTTTGATATTAATGAAATTTTAATTTTCAAGTTTATAAAACATGTGCTGAGTTCCTTTTTATTGCTTTATTAGTATAATTATTTACTTTATTTGCAAAAGTGTAGTGTAATCAGTTTATCAAATTGTCTTGTGTTCAAAACAGGATTTTTGGCATAACAATTTTGAGATCCGGCTTATAAGGGCTTTTGATCTTGTTTGATTGACACCAAACAAGTGTCATAAGATGTTATAAGTTGTTCCCTTCAGTTTCGATTCTCAAGTTTCAAGTTCTTTTTGATAAGTTGTGTTTTCAAAAGTTTTTCATTAGAAAATCTTGTTTTCTATATTTTTCTAACCCTCGCTGTTTGAAAAGCCAACCCCAAAAGCCTTGACAAAGCTTTTGGTTTTAGCTTTTCAAGCTTGAATTATCTATTTTGTTTGCTTACGTTTTTCAGGATCAAGATTCAAGATATACCCATTTTCTTATTTTGTTGAAGACATTTCATTCATTCCTTTTGCAAGGACTGTTGTAGTCCCTTAGTTTTGCAAAACCACAAGCCATCTTATAAGCTCTTTAAAGCCAGGAATCACCCAAAAAGGAAGGCATCAGCTATCTTGATCTTGACCTGAACAAGGTCAAGCCAAGTGAGTGGCTTGAACCCCTCTTTGTTATTTTCTGTCTTTTTTTTTTCTCTAAGTGATTTGGGTGTGGATTGTGTTATTTGCTATAATAGAGGTGCATTTATGTTAGTATAGTGTTATTTACGTGTTCTTTGTAGTTTTTTTTTACAGATTTCATAGTGTTTTGTACGAATTTGCTTTTTAGAATCTCATTTTAAGAACTTTAAGGGGTGTTTGGATTTATGCACGTCTAGATAGCAGTGGCACCCAGAGGCTGTGTATCTAGCCTATGCATGTTTAGGAGGTTACTATAGTTGGTTTTAGGCTAAATGACATTAATGTTTAGGGTAAAAATTGGGAATTGCAAGTTCGATAAAAAACACTGCAAATGCATATCAATGGGCATACAGCAGGGTTCTCATTGTGTTTTCTATTTTGGCTCTTGATATCAAGTGTGAAATAGGGTATTGTAGGTTGTGTGAACAAGATAGTCTAGATTTGGTAGCCTCTTGGGTATGTTCTTGTGTTATAATGTCACTATTATGACCATTTAACTCACTGGCCGCGTATAATCATAACAGTAGGGATTTTTAGGAGTTTTGTTTGTTTTTTTTTTGTTGTTAGTTCATTAATTGTTAGCTCTTAGGTAGTCAAGTACTAGGTTTTCTGCGTTGGAGGTTTGATGTAGGTTTTGTGGTTCAATTATAGCCTTAAGTAAGCCGTTGTGCACATAAAAAGTCCACATACACAGTTTCCTGTGCCTGTGTGTATCAGCAGCTATTTAAGGAGTATTTTTGTGCTATAAGGTTTGATTTTTGATTCACTTTTAGAGATTAGGTTAGATTTAAGCTTAGGTAATCTAGAATTGAGTAATTGGTTCAGTTTTGGTGGTTCAAAATTTTCATCTTGTCGCCTAAACATTCAGCAATAAGCCCATTTTATGTCTTTATAAACCATCAGACCCCATTCTTTGATCAAGGTTGCTGAATTTGGTGGTTTTGTGGCTTGAATCTGTGTGTTTTGTGTGTTCTTGTGATTATTCTTGACTCCCCACAAGTCAATGCTTGTGGGGGTGCCGTTTGTGCCCAAAAACATCGACAAACAAGCCTAAAACGAGCCGAAAAAACCATACAGCAACTTTTTCTTTGTTGTCCGAGAACGCTGCAGTTTTTTATTTTTTTTAGTGTTGTCCGATATCGGACAACACTGAACTTGGACAAGCCTGTTGTCTGGTGATATCTTGGACAACACTGAAGTACTCCACCATGGGGTACTTTGGGGTACTTTCATTTTTAGCCAATTTTTTTAGTTTTTTTAAAAACTTTTTTCATTTTTCCCTTGTTAATTTAGTTAAAAAAAGATTTTTAGAAAAACAATATTTATTTTTAGCATTATTTTATTATTTTTATTATTATTTTAGTTTAAAAAGTGTTTTTAGCCTTTTAAAAATAGAAAAATAGTTTTAAAAATTTTGGAAAAATACTTTTTAGTCTTTAAATAATATAAGTGAGTTATTAGTCCAATAAAATAATATTTTGGGCTTTTTATTGATTATATTTAATTTTAGGGCTTTAATTAGCATTAAAAATTGAATATTTTATTAATAAAAGGTTTTAAAATATTTTTGTTGGATTTTTATCCTTATTTATATTATTTTAGACTTAGTTTAATCTTTCAATTAATTTTTAGGTTTAATTTTTAATTTTGTCGCGTTTTACGTAATTACGTCATCGTTTTACGTCAACGTCGTAGTTTAATCGTAATCGTAGCTCGTCTTTAATTTTTCTCTCTTAAATCAAAAAGGTCACTAATCCAAACCTTGATTATTTTATATTGGCACATTAATCCACACACCTCCTTCGAGAACGAACCCACATTTATTCGACTTGTCGGTTTTCCTAAATCGTCGAGTTTAATACTTCCCGCACTTATACGTTGTTTTACCTAAAAGACGTATTTTACTCAATATCAAAATGGCGCTGCTGCCGGGGAGGTGTTTTTAGTGTGCCATTATTAGTATCGTGTTTGTGTGAGTAGTGCGTTTTTGCTTTTCAATTTTTGGAAAGCGCACATATCGCACATACTCATTTTTGTTATTTTTCTCTATTATATTATAGTATCCAAATAAATCATGTTTAATTTTCCTAAGTTAAACACAAATCAATCATTTTACTATATTGTAGATATCCATTATCGTTTTTGTTTTTCTTGTAAATATATTACTATATTGTACTTACGTAGAACAATAAAAATACAAGTACTCCAAAAGCATGAAAACGCAACCTTGATTCGGGATTTCATCACTCGATCATTGTATTCGAATCTAAAGCAAAAGTTTAAAGGCAAAATAGATAAATACTTTCGTGAGGCTTAATTTCAATTAACACAAACTATAAGGTGGGTATAAGGCGGTTGTATTTCACGACCTAAGGGAAAAAGGCTCTTAAGTGCTTAGCGCCGCCTCGTTTCCCCCGCTTGCTTGTGCGTGTTTTGAGAAAGAAGGCTAATCGAGGGTTTGCCGCCCAAGTATTATCTACGTATCATATATATTTGCTTGTTTTCAAGATTAAACCCTCTTGAACGTTTTGGTGTTCCACCAACGTTCTAAAGTCATCGAAAACATTCACTTCACGTGATCGTTTTCATTCCTTGAGGCTCCTTTAATCGAGAAAGTCGATTCGAGGAGAGATTTGTAGATTTGTGTCTACGTAATACATTCAAAAAACCAAAAAAATTAAAAACAATCAAAAATAAAAAAACATTCTTCTTACCCCTTATCAATTAATTCTTTTTCTAACCCTCTAGTGTTTAATTCTTGTAACACCATTCGCATTTCGTCATGTCTAACGATGGATATTACTCTTGTCCATATTGTGGAGGTCCGCCCGACGGTGGTAATTGCTTCAATTGCGAGATTTATGGAGGAAGGGAGGGGTATATATACAACTCTCCTCAAAACGACTATGGTTACGGATTTCAATCCTATGACCAAACTCCACAACCGCCTTCGTCTTATCCGTGTAATTTTTGCGGTTTGGAGCACGACTTCGGATTTAGTTGTACGAATTATAATGACCCCAAACCGAACCCTAATTTCTTTAACCAATCATGGCAATATCCATCGTCTTTTTCATGTGAGTCTTGTGGAAACGCACCTCATTATGGGTATGATTGTCAACCGATGAACCATGATACGTCTTTCGACAACCAATTCTCCGGTTTTGACCAATCACCTCCACAAAAATTTTTCGATGATGATCTCGGTGCAAGTCGCGTCGACAAGGGATTTGAAGAAATTAAATTGCTTTTTCAACAAATTATGGAGAAAAAGGAACTTTCAATCGTCGAAGTGATCGAAGAAAACATCAAAGATATGGAAGAGGAGAAACGACGAATCAATCAAGAAATAAACGGTATAACTAATGAACTCGGAATTAAGAGATATCGTAAAGAAGAAATAAGTGACGAGTTTAAAAGAGAGTGAGATTAGAACTAAACAACTTTTACAAGATTACAATGGTTTAAGCATCGATATTCGTCATAAAAAACAAGAACTAGAAAGAGAGGAGCATCTAGCTAGATGTGATCTCACGCCTCCTATTTATTATGACGACGACGATTGCGACATTTTTAATCTCAACTCGTCTTGTGAAACCATAACTCTCACTCTCCCAACGAAACCTGATGCCTCTCTAAGTATGGGGGAGAAGAATCTTAGCACTAATCCTAGTGTTGAGATCCCTATTCCAATCCAAAGTGAGCCTACGGTTGTCTTCGATGAGGAGTTAAGTGATTTTGCTCTTGATGAATTTTCCCACGAAGATTCTAACGAGGCAAATTACGATTGTGAGTGTGATACGATTTCATGTGATGATGTCTATCCCAATGACACTTCGGGTAGAGAATCCTTGACTTTTTCGAACCCGCTTTTCGATGATGATTTTTCCACTAGTGATGACGAGTCACTACTCGATGAGGAAGTTCGAGTCGACAAATTTAAAATCTACTCGACTACCCTTTTTGAATTTGATGACGAGTTCGTTTTTGGTGACGTAAATCCTCTCTTTGATGAGATGTTCGAGGACATCGAGAGTGAGGATTCTTTGGATCCTAAACTCGATGAGCCGGATTTGCTAGTCACCCTCCCTAAGTCTCATTTGGATGAGCCTTCTCTTTTGACTTGTGATGCCTCCATTCTCGAGGGGTTCACCGATGGACCGTCTCTCGATGAGAATGAGGATTTTAATGAGGCCTTTGCCTTAGAACCGGGAGGAGACTTTGAGAACCCTATTTTTATTGATTCTCTTTCAAATTTGCCTTCATCTCAAAGTAATCCCACCCACCCTCTCGGTTCTCATGACTACACGTACTTCGAGTACGTTGTAAGGTGTTTTCTTCCTTACAAAATGTATCCTCCGGCTTTGCCTTTATCATTTTCCACCAAATGTGAGGATACGATCTTTGACCCCGGTATAAAGGCTTTGCCTTTATTATCGGTTTCTTTTGGGCCTTGTTTATCATGTAAGCCCCACCAAAAATGACCAAACCATGATTATCCCTAAATGATCACATTTATCGGGATTCGAGTCGAGCTTTTGAATCGGTTATCAAAAACAAGGTGCCTCGTGGGGGATTCTCATGCTTATCCTTGTAAATATTATCGCTTTCTTAGTTAATGTAACGAGGGGACTTGTGCTCTTCCAACCTTTGTTTCGTGGTTGTTTGTGATTGTGATTCATTAGGTTCATTGTCATCATTGAAGCCTCTCGTGTTCGTTTTACGGATCACTCGAGCTTCGATCGTTGCCTTTGGAGATTCCGATATCCGATGATATCCTTTTATGTTCTAACGTTTATCTTATTAGCATAATTCATAAACGGCTTTTAGTTTATTCGTTTTACCCTTTCCATGCTCGAGATTAAGCATTCGACTTCGTCTCTAGTATGGGGGTGTTTGCACCCCTAGACTCGGAACATTGAGGACAATGTTTAACATTATTATGGGGGGGGGGGTGAATAGATACTTGCCTTGCCAAACCTTCACGCTTTCCAAAGTTTATCTTTTTGTTTATCGTTTTGTTGCAAAATAAGGCTAAAAATGGCCAAATTTTAAATTTTTCTCATGTTTTATAAGTGTTTGAAGACACGAATGTAGGTTTTCCGATGGCGAGAATAAGAGTAATTTTTGACTCGACCGTGCGTGTTGAGCACTTAGCTTTGATTCCTTAACTTACATTAGGCTAAGTCTCTTAAATGAGGACGAGAAATGATAGAGTTATTTATAAGTCTCGTAATCGTCACGATCTCATGTGTAGTAATTATTAGCTTATTCTCCCCACGCTTTTGCATAATAAATTGTTAATAAATATTGATTTAGCGGTTTGGTCACTATTGTTGGTTTCTAATTTGTTTTAGTAGCTTCCATGTAATTAAATTGGGAAAACATTAAGGTATCGCCAGCATCACGGTTTTGAAGTATTGGCACCCGAATAATCGAAAGCTTCACCTAATAATAAGATTTCAAGTGCTCACCTAAGTTAAGCAAAAATTTGAAGCTCACAAGGCCGAAAAATCTATGCCCAAATTGAAAGTGAATCAAGCCTTAATCTTTGAAGCTTTAAAGATCCAAAATTCGCTTTAGCGTGAGGATATACGTCTTTGGCTAATAAAACCACCGATGAGGCGGATAATAAAAGGCAAGGCAAGACCGAAGTCATAATAAAAGCTTCATGGCGAAGTTGAATAAAAGATGGAGGTAAACCAAAGATAATAAGGCCCTTCCGTTAGGGGGCGTATAAAAGTCTTGGTAATAAGTCTCATGTTCAAAACCGTTATAAAACCGTGTTTATCGATCCTTTTTGTTGACTTAATTTTTTTGACATCGTTGTCTATTAGGATGAATTATTAATTTAATGATTTTGGTTACACCGTTAAGACTCTATTTTTAGACTTAATCTCTATTCACGCATAAGTCAATGATGTATCCTCGTGATCATTAAGACAAAATAAAATATAAGAGATACCAAGTAGGAATAAGGGAGTTTAGGTTCGTAATTAACACTCATGAGATATGATCGTGTTGCTAACTTATGATAACAATGATCTCGTTACACGCTTAGCATGGAATTGGGTGAAAATCGAGGACGACGAAATTATTTCTAACGAAGCATTCACGTGTTCTCGTTCTATGATCCCAAAAGTCACTTAATCGTGATGAAAACAATACATTATGTCTAAAACGCGTGTAGTAGTTCATTTAAGTTTATGTCTTCAATAAAAGTCATCATAAAATGAATTTTGGAAGTGCTATGATACTTAATTCTAGCATTGCGTGGGGACACGGCAATGGTTTAGTATGGGGGAGTGATGAGACTGTAATTATACATAGTCTCATCGTCCAAATCGGGCTTAAAACGCTTAAAATATCATCAAAATACCCAAATATATGCTTGTGGTTGTTCATTGTGTATTTTAGGTACGGATATCGTGAAATCAACAAAAGATCACAAGAATGAAGCAAAAACGAACACGGAAAACGAAGCCGCACGATGAACCAAGCCCTAATAAAGAATTTTCCAAAGAAAGTCCTTGAAGATTTGAAGACTTATGAAGATTGGTCCTCCAAGTTTGAAGAATTGACACTTTATACCCTTGTATCTTCATAATTACAACTTTGGTCCCTAAAGTTTGTCAAAATTACAAAAAGGACCCTTAACTTTGAAGAATTGGCAAATTTAGTCCCTCAACAAAACTAAATTGTCAATATTGGTCCTCCAAGAAGTCAACAAACAAGCCAAACCTTGAAGAATGAAGAAAATGCCAAAATCAGTCCTTCAAATATCATGAATTTACATTTGAAGTCCTTGATACAAGTTATAAAACATTTTGTGCCAAAAATGTCAAGTTTGCAAAGTTGTTATAAAGGGAATAAAAGTTGTTGCTGATTAAATACAATGTGAAAGAAGAAAGAAACATGGAGGGCTAAAATCATCAAACATCTAAACCTACCCACCCAATACCAGGTTGCCATGTCACCCACCCCACCACTCACATCCTTATACCTCACCATCCTCACCACGTCAGATCCCACCTCCCTTAATCTTTTTATTTAAATAAATCAGTTTTTAAACTGATTTTATATTAATTAAATTGGGGGGAAACGTCTACTATTCACCCTCCATCCCTAACCACCCCCTAATCTTTACACATAAACCCTAATCCCCATTTACACAAACCAAAGGGGTTTAAGCCATAACCCTCCAGATTGCTAATTAACCAACCCCCATCCCTTTCCCACCTCGAAACCCATCACCCGACCTCCCCACATGGCCATGGGACCCTCCCCTGCTCAAGTTTGAACAAGACTCCAAATGTGTACAACTCATCCAACGTGCCAAAAGGATTTCGTGCTCACAAAGGATGGATGAACGTCCAAGATGAACGTTTCACAACTGGCATCTCAGCTACAAGCCAAGATCATCACATGGGTTCTTGATATTTTCAAAATTTGGCATCTAAACAGCATCTCCTTGGCATCTTGAAGGGCAAGTTTGGAATTACATTCATTAGGGTTTCAATAGTTCTCAGCTTTCTAGAACAAGTGTAAGGCTATATAAAGCCATTAGGACTTAGCTCATTTTTTTTAGCTTTTCTTTTCTCCTTGGTCAAGGCCTTGTAAAACCACATTTGTTTTATGAAATGAATTGGTACTGAGTTTGTGACGAGAAAGAAAGAGCCCATTTACATTTCTTGCATTTTTACTTTTCCAAGTTTAAAATTTCAGTTTAAGTTTCTGTTTGGTGACAAAAGTTGTTTAGTTTAAAAGCATTGGGTCCAAGTGTTTTAAGCTGATCACATAAGCCTGATAATCTTGTTGATTATCAAGCTTAAGTGAGGGTTAAAGCCTTGTTGATATAATTGTTACTTAAGTTTCAAGAAAATCAATCAAAAATCCGTTTTATTATTTTCAGTCAGATAAGCCTTAAGCAGCTTAGTTAATAAGCTGGCTCATAGCTTATCTGCCTTATAACAATCTCACTTCACTTGTTCTCTGTCCTTGATTGGTGGTGAGTGTGCAGGGTCATAGCAAGATCAACCATTATCATCATCATTATTTTCATTTGCTCTCAAACAACCAAAGAGGTTCTGCACAAACCCCAGTCTGTATGGAGATGGCAAAGCAGCCATTGTTGGGCCTGGATGTAGGCCCAACAAGGTAGAATCCTTGTTCCCTTTTTCAAGTTTTCATTAAGTTTTCAGTTACTTGTGATTTTTCTTGATTAATTGTTAAGTGTTTGTTCAAGTGCTCAAATTTGCTCAACTTAGGTTGACATGCATGCTAGAGGTGTTTGAATTCAGTTTTGAGTAGAATTGGATTGATTTGTTTTGAAATTTTTTATTTGCAGTTTTTAAGGGGGTGTTTGGATTAAGGGATTAACAAAAAATTTTGATAAGATTATTGAGTTAAAACCTGTTTAATACACTTCTTAGGTAGTTGGTTAGTTGTATGCTCATTAGTTTTCAATTTGGTAAGGTTTTGAAGCCAATTGCATGTCAAAATTTAGGAAAATACCTAAAATCCAGTAACTGCTTGTGGTGTCTGATTTTAAGTAGATTTTAGCACCAAATCTTGTAAAACTGCTAGGAGACAGGTCATTTAAGGACTGTGATTCAGTTACATGCTACTTGGTGGATTTGTATGCTAGTTATGAGCTTTTGAAATTGGCTTGTGTGCATAGTATATCAGCAATTGTTCATCAGAAACTTGAACCATATCAGAAACATTTGGTGATTGATTTTGTGTGAGTGCTTGTTGTTTTTTGTGCTATATTTGACTCCCTACACTCCAACTGAGTGTAGGGGTGCCCTATTTGTCCATCAAAACTCATCAACAAGCCACAAATCAAGCCCTCTTGATTGTCTGAACATGTGAAGAAATACCTTGTGTTCATCAGAAACAAGTATAAACTTGAGCACGTTTTTGGTTCTAGATAGCTTAAATCTTAGCTAATTTGATTTGTGTTTGTGTTTTTGGTGATTAAAAGAGTATAAGGTTTGGGTTTAAAAAGTTTAAAAAAGAAAAAATAAATAAATACCAAAAAGGACGTGGCCAGGACTCGAACCTGCGCCACTCCTCTCACACACAAACGTCTTAACCATTGCGCCCTAGGGACTTTGACTGATAAGTTTCATTTCATTACTTATTTAAGGGCTTTTGGTTTGTAGCTTATTTTAGCTAACAACTTAATAATAAGCTTTTTCTAGCTTATTCCTTTAAGTTTTTTACTGTTTAGCATTTTTCTTAGGTTTGTATTAGGTTTAGGGACTTTTCTGTTTAAAAAGTATATTTTTTCCTTTATTAATTAATTTTCTAGGATTATTTTAAGTTTTAATTTTAGAAAGTCATTAAAAAATAGAAAAAGGTAATTTAAAAATCTGAAAAAATAGTTTTTAGGTTTTGAATTATATTTTTGAGGTTTACAGCTATTTAAGTTTTCAATTTAGCTTATTTTTTATTTTATTGGATTTTAGGGTTTTTAGCTAACTTTAAAATTCAATATAAAATTATTAAATAGGTTTCAGAAAATTTTGATTGCATTTTTGTCTTAGTTACATTATTTAAGATTTTTGGTAATTTTTTAGAATTTTTTAGTAGACTTTGAAATTTTTTTGATTATTTTAATATTATTTTATTATTGAAAATTGAAGTTTTATTTTTTTTAGTTTTTACATTTTTCCTAGGTTAAGGACACTTAATTAGGAGTTTTGTCACTTTTCAAATATTTTTAAGACTTTGCAATTAATTTCTAGAATTAATTTAAGATTTAAGTGATTTTAATAGTTTTTAAGTGTTTAAAAATAGTTTAATTTGGTTTTAAAATTTTTAAAAATAGTTTTTAGCTTAATTAGGATATTTTTGAGTTTTACAAACTATAAGATCTTGTTTAAGGCTTTTTAATAATTAAAAGTGATTTTTAGGGCTTTAATTAGCATTAAAAAGTCATTATCTAATTAATTAAAAGGTTTTAGCAAGTTTGGATTTTTTGTAAACTCTTAGAATATTATTGGAGATTTTTAGAAATTTTTAGGAATTTTTAGGTTAAAATTTTAATTTTGGCACTATTTACGGTTTTGCGAGATCGCCTTTTTCGTCTTATTTTAATCCGTTTTCGTAACCGTCTTTCTCTTCTAATCCCATTTCTTTCTCAATCATATAATCACAAATCATTAATCAATTCAATACACAACGCACTAGCCTCCTCGAGAACGAACTCACTTAGGGTCATTCACACACGGTTTTCCTAAATCGTCGTGCACACTTGCCCTATTTATTGCTCTTTTCCTAAAGAGTGGTAAAAACCTCAACATCAAGGCACATACACATTCCGGATAAGACACTTATTTTTTCTGGAATAGAAACAGAAGACTTATTCCGGATAAGTCACATACGTATTCCGGATAAGAAGTAGAAAAAGTATTCCAGATAAGCTACAGTTATTCCGGATAAGAAGTAGAAAAATATTCCGGTTAAGACATTGCTTTATTCCGGATAAGACACTTGACTGACCAAAACAGACTCTCGACTCACTCACTCATCTCTTGAACTGAACATCGACAAGACCAACACGACTCCAACACCAACGACACAGAGGACTCATCCACCAGACACACCCAAACTCGATCACCTAACTCGATCACTAGACCATCCCATATCTCAAATCATATAGTATCACATCAGTCAAACCTACCCGAGACCTCATTACTCAAGATCTCAGATTATTTTCGTGGGTTATAATTTCGTATGACCTCGACAGATCGTTACCACACGAAATAAATCACCATCATAGATCCATTGTCGGATATAATCCAAGATTAATATTCGAATAAAAAGAATAGATCGATAACAAATATGTTATAATAAATTCCTTTATCTCGATTTAACAAACACAAAAGGAATTAAAACCAATTAAACCCACCCGAGATCTTAATTTCTAGATCTTGAAGACACACTTGAAATCGTTCGTCATTTGGTATACAAGTCAAGAACATAATTTTTTTTTAATACAAGGTCTTTTGATTCGATAAGAACAAGAGGGTTCTGGTTTGATAAGAACAAGATGGATTGATTCGATAAGAACATAGTTTTTTATATGAGTATGAATTTGTTTATGAGTTGCAACTTGTAGATCTGGTGATAAGATCTTCTGATTTGGTGGCTGTTGAGATTTGTATAAAGACAAGGGGGCGGAGGAAAATAGAAGAGAAGCTGGTTTTGTTTTGGTGGCTGAAGAAAGAGATGGATTGTTGATGAGTGATTAGGTTTGAGAGAAATAAAAGTGTCGGCTGAGAGAGATATGAGAAGTATTTTTAGGTTTGAGGGTAAAATGAGATTAGGTTAACAGTCTATAGGTTAGGGCTATATATACCCTTATTATTTGGGTTAATTTTTTTTTGGGCCAGCCGATTGTGTCTTGGGCCGACAGTTGTGTGGACCAGCATATATTTGGATTTGGAATGAACTTTATAGTTGATCTTGATTGGGCCGTGTGGCTTCATGCACTTTATATCAAAAATTTTATTTCAAATTTCTTATTTTGAATAAAATTTGTGATATTAAGTTACATCTGGTTATAATCGGGGCTTGATAATGACAAAGTGACAATATTTATTTGACGAGACCAATAATTGTTTCTTTCATTTTTCATCTAATTCAATGGATTTTTTTAATTTGACATCTCAAGACGGAGAATTGCATAAAATGCAAGACAAAGCTAGAGAAAGTGGCATCACTTCATTTCGACTACTTCAGTCTCATCTAGTGACCATTTCATGGCTTCAAGGAGGAAATGAAGTTGTGACACTCGTTGGTCAAGATCGTTATATATTCATTGACTCACTATACCTCAACTTGAACCAACTAGCTGATCAACTTCACAAAGAAGACTTTAATCACTCTGCATCAGAATCTGTATACCAATCTCTCGTGGCACAACTTATGCACTTCTTCCACTTCAATATCATCAAGTCTGACAATTCAGGGATATGCTAGTCATTTCTTCAATACACACATACCGAGGTTCAAGACTTCTGTGGTAAACTATTGAAGTTCATGACATCGGTTTCGTCTTCGATTTATGAAAGATCCAGACTTCAGCAAGCGTATGATATTGGAGTGCAAGAATCTATGATGCAGATGCAAGTGGAGAATGGTCATACGGTTGACAACTTGGAGCCTAAAGATTGCGAGAGCATGGAATCAGGAGGACAACATGATATCAGTGGCACGTCAGGGAATGTTAAAGATATCTCTTATGATGACACCATTCCAATTTATGACGAAGAGCCTGCGAACATGGTACAATATAATGTTGTTTATGATGTATATGCTGATGAAATGCCGCATATTGAGCATTCCGAACTTAATTATGACTAACATGGGATGGAAAAGAGTGATAGCAATACCACTTCTGATTCATCCGATGTGAATCATAATGGGGGAGAAAGTGTTCAAAATGCTAAAAATCATGATAATTGTCTGATAATTTCTTCATTGAATGCTTCTGATTCCAAAATTAAGGAGCTCGAATTGATCGTATCTCAGCAATCAAAAGATCTAGAGGATGCCAAACTTGAATTTTCGAAGAAAACAAACAAATTTGAAACATATTTTGAAAAACTTGAAAAGTCAAACGTTGTTCTTGAACGAAAATTGGATCAAAAAGTTCTAGATTCTAAAGCTGAAAAGGATAATATTTTGAGACAAATTAAGTTGATAGAATCTAAATTGGCATCCCAAGATAAATTGCTCAAAGAGAATGAGACTTTAAAGGCTGAAGTACAGGAAAAGGTCTTTGCTATAGCTGCGTTTAAAAATGAAATGAGGAAAACTAAAGGAACTAGTTTGGAAACCAAGCTTGAAAAACCATCAATCTTGGGGAAACCGCCTACAAATAAGTCTGTTAGACAACCGACTGCATTTTGATCCGAGCGACCACAATCCTCGAGACCGCAGTTTGCCTCCCAAGTTGATATGGTTCATATTTCTTGAACAGTCACTCCACCAACTAGGCCTAATGTGACTAAATCAGCTTTAGCAACACCTAATCACATGATTGCCTCTAGTCTCCCTAGACATAGTCCAAAGAACACGTCTCGAACTAGTTCAAATGACGTTCATCATAAATTTGGTCTCAGGGAAGCTAAGCAAAAGACACAAGCAAGAGATAGGAATTTTAAACCTAGTCAGATGCCTTCTAGTTTACCCAACACTGCTAACCGTAGCATGTCTTATCCTATGAGCATCAATCAATCATCTAGAAATTCTAGATCTTACTCGGTCACTAAATATGCTACTTGTAAAACATGTATGAAATGTGTCTTTAAGGCAAATCATGACTCTTGTGTGAAGAAATTTATCCATGAGGTGAACTCCCATGCTAGAATTAAATCCCAGTAGATAGCTAAAATCAAACCCATTGGTAAAGTTTGGCGCCCCACTGGTAGAAGTTTCACTCTTGTAGGAAACGAGTGCCCTTTAACTAGGATAGTCTTCGATCCTACTAAGACTGCTAGGGAGGAAAGTGAAAAGGATGATACATCACTTAAGCCTAAACTTAAGGTTTTCTATAAAAGGAAACGTTTGCCAGCTAAGACAAGTGAATCATCTACTCAGGCCGCCTCTGGCACAAGAAAAGACAACTGTGAACCCCCACTTGCTTCTAAGATAGATATCGCTAACCCACATCAAAGCATGCAAATTCCTAATGAGAATGCAGGTACCAAAGTTGATGTTCCAAAAGAACGAAGCGGTCCAATCATTGTATACCGTTCAACTAAGGACACTCTCGAAGAAACAAGTGTCTTAGGGGATTCACGGTTAAGCTTACCTACAATGACTTATAGTCACATTACAGTCTGTAACTCGATCTCAAAAGACAGGAAAGTTCATCCCGATGATGACATATCCTCAAAACGAGAAATTAAATTTTCTCGGACACGAGCTTACGTTAAAACTATTCCAATGTTTTAAGCTCGTGTATATGGCTCATCGTTAAATGTCAGACGATGACCCGATCTTAAAATAAAGGAAAGTTTATCGTCGATGATAAACTTATCCTATCAAACGAGAAATTAAATTTTCTCGGACACGAGCTATCATTAAAATTATTCAAAGGTTTTAAGCTCGTGTACATGGTTCATTGTTAAATATTAGACGATGACCCGATCTTCAGAGAAAGGAAAGTTTATCGTCGATGATAAACTTATCCTCACAACGAGAAATTAATTTTTCTCGGGCATGAGCTTATATTAAAAACATTCGAAGTTTTTAAGCTCATGCACAACGGCTTGCAGTCACATGTCATATTGTAACCCGCGCTTCTAAGAAAGGAAAGTTTATCGCCGATGATAAACTTATCCTCATTAACGAGAAATTAAATTTTTCTCGGAAACGAGCTTACATTAAAACTATTCAAAAGTTTTAATCTCATGTAAATGACGTATAATCATATTTCAGATTATGCCCAGGACTTCAAAGAGAGGAAAGTTTATCGCCGATGATAAACTTATCCTTACAACGAGAAATTAATTTTTCTCGGACATAAGCTAATATTAAAAACATTCGAAGTATTTTAGCTCATGCACAATGACTTACAGTCACATTACAGTCTGTAACTCGATCTCAAAAGACAGGAAAGTTCATCCCGATGATGACTTATCCTCAAAACGAGAAATTAAATTTTCTCGTACACGAGCTTACGTTAAAACTATTCCAATGTTTTAAGCTCGAGTATATGGCTCATCGTTAAATGTCAGACGATGACCCAATCTTAAAATAAAGGGAAGTTTATCGCCGATGATAAACTTATCCTATCAAACGAGAAATTAAATTTTCTCAGACACGAGCTATCATTAAAATTATTCTAAGGTTTTAAGCTCGTGTACATGGTTCATTGTTAAATATCAGACGATGACCCGATCCTCAGAGAAAGGAAAGTTTATCGTCGATGATAAACTTATCCTCACAACGAGAAATTAATTTTTCTCGGGCATGAGCTTATATTAAAAACATTCAATGTTTTTAAGCTCATGCACAATGGCTTGCAGTCACATGTCAGATTGTAACCCGCGCTTCTAAGAAAGGAAAGTTTATCGCCGATGATAAACTTATCCTCATTAACGACAAATTAAATTTTTCTCGGACACGAGCTTACATTAAAACTATTCAAAGGTTTTAAGCTCGTGTAAATGACGTATAATCATATTTCGGATTATGCCCCAGACTTCAAAGAAAGGAAAGTTTATCGCTGATGATAAACTTATCCTTACAACGAGAAATTAATTTTTCTCGGGCATGAGCTAATATTAAAAACATCGAAGTTTTTTAGCTCATGCACAATGACTTACAGTTAAATATCAGACTGTAACTCGGACTTCAATTTTAGGAAATCTTATCTTTAATGATAAGTTATCCTCGTAACGGGAAATTCATTTTTCTCGGTCATGAGCTTGTATTAAAACATTCTAAGTTTTAAGCTCAGAAAGGAAAGTATATCTTTTAAATAAGAAAAATTTTCCTCATAACGGGAAATTCATATTTCTCGGTGATGAGCTTTACGTTAATACATTAAAAAGTTTTTCAAGCTCATGAAAACGACTTCTAAGGAAATGTCAACTTTGGACTCGTTCTTCGGTTAAAAGGAAAGTTTATCGCCGATGATAAACTTATCCTTAACAACGGAAAGTTTACAACTTCTCGGACTTAAGCTCGTTTTGTAAGATATTCAACATCTTAAGCTCAAGTTATTGGTTTTCAAAACATTGAACACAATTTTTTTCAAGAATTTTTCAAAAGATTTTTCTAAATCTTTCAAAATTGTTTGTTCAAAATGTTTGATAAACAGAGCATGTCTTCTGGCATCGATAATATTTACGAACCTAGAAATGTCGTACAATAATGAACGGGGTTGTAAATAAAGTTCGAGCAGAAGTTTAAATAATTTAAAACATGTTCAAAATGGCTTGCTATTATTTCAAATAGTAACCTGCTTTTCATATTAAAGTCAAGTATTTCACCGGAAAGCTTTGACTCAACAACGAGAATTAATTTTCTCGGGCATGGTTTACTTTATAACCATGTAAGGGATTGTGTTTACATAATAACACAATCTAACACGAATATATGTACATGTCAGTGCATTTATTTGTTAAAACAAGAGAAATCTTGTTTTTATGGAGTTATCATCTCCACAATCCGCAGTAATTTACAATTGATATCTACATACTCGATGATGCGACTACTCAAAAGGCGACTACAACTCTTTCAATAGAACACGGGTCAACAATTGAGGGGGAGCAATTGTCCAGCATTTAGAATCTTTGATGCCGAATGTGTCAAGGTCACTAATTGGTGTCAAGACAACGATATCAATCGTACACATGGTGTCAAGAGATAACTTCAGACGTGACTAGGCAACCAACTTTCATGAACAAGAACCATGTGATTCTATCATATAATGTTCTCCATCATTCAGGTCCAACCTCGTAAAATGCTAATCTTGTGAGACATTATCCTATATGATCTTTGCACATGATAAATACCTTACACTTGTGTTTAAAAGGTATTCAATTTACGTTTCAAGTACACCCTCATTAATTTGAGGGGGAGCTTGTGTAAAGCATGAAGATAATTGGATTTGCATTTTTCTGACCAAATTTTCATAAAATGTTATTAAATCAATTGATATTAAAAACATCGATTGGGTTAATATTTTTAACATGGGGGAGAAAATGTTATTTAATATGGGAAATGATTAATCAAAAATGGTTTTTACTTAATGTGATGGCTCATCATGACATGTGTGAAATGTTTTCAAATATCGTGGCATATGTTAAGGGGGAGAAAAATGGATTTGCACTTCAAAATGGATTTCATGGTGATTTATACTTACCCACAACCCATTTATTTCACAAAGATGAAGATTGCGGTGACATAAGGATGGTAGGATAGGTTAAGTCCAATGATTCTTCCAAAACCGGAGGAATCTTCCCAAGGACATTCCATAGCTAGAAATAGTAGTCCTTAGGAAAGATGGAGAAAGATTGTGAACGTAGCTGAATGCCGACCACGTACTTAAGTTAGCACTGGAACAATCACAACAAGGTGCTAGTTATGACGTATTTGTATGCATTGAAGGGGTTGAAGAATGAAAATGAATTGTAAAGATAAAGGGTCTAAAGAAAGAAGCCCTCCTTACAACCTTAGCCAGAAACCGGGTCAACACATATGTTATTGAGATCTTTTTAATGATGCTCGATATTGAAGATAGACATCATGGACCCATTGATTCAATGCACAACCCATCCCAGATAACTCGGATATCTCTCAAAAGATATTTGTTTTAATCACACGGAGACAACGCATTATCTATTGGTTTATTCACTCCGAATAAATTGGTATTGTAACACCCCCAAATATACACAATTTAATACAGCGGAAGACTCGTTGGTGTTACGGGATAGCACATTACTCACATCATAGACAACGCTTAAAAATCGTGTCGTTTAATAATAAAGCATTTCCATTCATAAATATCAAGTTTACATAGGTCCCAAGTCATGGTCATTTCATACAATTTTACAAAATATTTGAATGGAAATTGTTATTTAAGTGCGGGCCATGAATTCTTGTTGTCTTCCCGAGCATTACCTTCAAGTACCTGAGATAAAACATGTTAAAAGAAAAGGTCAGCGATAACGCCGAGTGAATTCATAGAGTTTAATAAAATCCATCAATATAACATCGGAATAAAATTATTACCGAAAATCATTTCGTACAAATCTTTGTAATAGACCATAAAATCGCCAAAGTCGTTTTATACAAATCCTTATCAAAATCATAATATAGGCTTTCGCCTTCAAAATTATTATAAGAATCATTGTCGTAAAAAACATCATACAATACGTTTCATAATGTTGTATAAAGTTAAATAAAAACCGTTATATGAATATGGTTATGTAAAACCAAAACACGAACATAACATCAATAATAAGAGCCCGTATTGCTAGTCAGGCAATATATCGTAATTCAGTGCGTATAGTAGTATTTCGTTATTTAGATTATTATAAGCCGCATGACATTGTTACCTTACTACAATAAACAACGGGTAGCTAGCCCGAAACTCAATTTGCCCATCTAAATTAGCGTGTCGTCACAATAATCACGCTTGTGTAAATCTTCTCATACATAAATTCGCTTACCAATCAATTGGCACGACGGGGATCAACCGTCAAGGCGTGAACTGGGGTGATCGTCCCCAAATAGTACTATTATATGCATAAGCGTCTACCAAATCCCGGTAGTTCACAATTCATGCTAATGGGACTTTTTGTGACATAACCTAACTTTAATAATCCATTTCATTTCATTTATCGGGTCATTTAATCATTCATCGGGTCATACAATCATTCAGGTCCAAATCAATAAACAGACAATCGGGACAAATGGTGTCCTATTTTATCAAAACTAACATGTTATCTCCCTCGCGGGTTTATAAAATATTTCATAAAAACATTTAAAAGAGTACGAGGCTATGAACTCACGTTGATTGGGAAAGGCGGGTTATCGGCGATTCGGATGTACGGTACGTGCTTCAATCACGGTAACCTAGACAAATAATACTCGTCTTAGACTTTTGTCCAATGACATTATAAAAATAACAATTATGTATACATATGATGATTTTATATATATGATGATCAAGTAGGTCTATACATTCTCATTTACTCATCTTAGTGTTATGTGTTGACAACTTTTATATTAGTTTACTAGTTTTACCTATTTACATGTTTTACGTCCAATAAGCCTTTTACAAGCCCAATACTTTATATTAGTCCATTTTACACCTTTATTATCAGTATTATACTTTTCATGTTGGGCTCAAGTGGGTTAAGCCCAATAAGTAAATTTATAAGTGGTTACTCCATTTAGTTGGATTATTAGTCCAATAATGCTAACTTAGCCCGTTAATGTCCGTATGTTATATAGTTCGGCTTTTATCGGTTTTTACTTGTATTAAGTACTTATATATCAGTATATGACTTTTAAAAACTTTACATTAGACGGGTTTGATCGTCTAAGTTTTAATTGGCGAAAAACGTTAATTTTACGGTAATAGCCGAAAAAGTCGTAAAAATCATGTTTATAGTTTTTATAACTTATAAATCTTATTCAACTACCATTTTTATAAAGTGTACATTTATTTAACCTTATACATATTTATATAAATGAAATTTATAAGTTAGTGGGTTTTAATTCACATTTTATACTATATTAGTTTGAGTGCTTATATAATACTATTAAACATCAATTCTTCAAAATCTGATTTTTAGTTTCATCTTCACCATTTTTATCATATCTTAAGTTCTATAAGGTGGTGATAGAAGCTCATTTTTGGATGGAATAAACTTCATATTATGTGCTAAAAATAAGTTAGTTATAGCTACTGCTCATTCCATGTTTAACTATCATTAACAGTCCCTACAAAACAGACTATTCAGATTGGTGCACTCATCTTGTTTTGATCATATCTCACTCATTTTGATGATTCCATTGTATGGACAACTCTCACATGTGTATAACACCTAATAATTACTGTATATTGATTTCACTTTACCATTTTATCAGTTTATCATTTGGTTACTTACTGTTTTTATACAGCCATCTTATTAAGCAAGATTTAACCATTTTTACATGTGGTTTTTCCATCTTTTTACCCATGTTTATCAAATCTATCAACACCAAATCCCCACATAATATTTTTAATCATCATTCATCATCATATACATATACATAAATAAAAAAAATACAAGATTACATAATCAAAATAACAAGAGAATAGGAAGAACAATCTCTATACCACCAAGGTTGTGTAGTTTATGATCAAGGCTTGGATTTTTGATTGCAAAACTTGTGGTAGATCAACACCAATCTTCAAGGCCACCAATACTTGTAAACTTCATGTAGAAATCAGCCCTTGGACATCACCAAATCTTCTCCTTGGATGTTAAAATCACCACCAATCAATAGAACTTGAAAAGGGCTTCATCATATGTGTGAATAACATATGATTTCATGGTTAAATTTGATCAAATGAGGGTGTTTAGGTGTGGTTCTTGGACGAAATTTAGAGAGAGAGGAGAGGGAGAATAGGTGGTTTTGCATGTATGAATGTGTAAATGGTTTGTGTGAAGTGGTTTGAGTGGTTTTGTGTAAGGTTAGCTTGTTTATTAAGCTTTACATGACAAGTGTAGTAGTATTTAACTACAACTTGACACCTCAAAGGGTGTGGTGTTAGCTAGTTAGCCATACCATGTGTGGGGTGAGGCAAAACTTGTTTTGTCTCATGCCATTAATTTACGGGTATTACTTGATTCTAGTTTCCTCGATTTGTGTGCCCTCGGGTCGTTTTACGAAAAACGTTTTTATAAATTATGAATCAACGACACAAAACGAATCTAATAAAAATTGTCTCATCAAAAACGGAGTTCAAAAACGTAAATACGTAATCCTAAGGTTTCTGGTTTAGTCGTAAAGGAAGTTAAATTATTCACGTAAGTCCTAATCTCTTCTCGTAAATTTGTGAGTTTATGAACCAATACAAATTTAAAACTCCAAAATAATATTCACGGATAAATTTATTTCCTGAAATGTCGGTCTGGCACCAAAAACGGCGTATGTAAGCGTAAGCACGTAACGTAGAGTCCTCCAATTTAAGCGTAGTCGATGCTATTTCAAGACGTAAACCCAAATTTCTTCCCAAGATAAGTGAGTTCATAATATAACATCAAAATAATGTTTTCAAATAATACTTGAGAATAAAATATCAACCATAAATTGACGGATTGTCACATGTATTGAAATGGTGGCACTCCTCTTCAGCCTCCGATCACTAAAATCCAAAATGCACGATCGAGTCTAGAGCCATGTGAGATCATCAAATATCTCATTAGGACACACTTTCATAATTCCTTGCTTCTTCACACACTATGAAAAGTAAGAAAGATCTTAAGAGTCCTTCGCAAAATCTTCATGATCTTGCCTGAACATTTGAGTAATACGAAAGTATTTACAATGAAGATGGAAATCCTTCTTGAGCGTATATCAAAAAGCTCATGGTAGGTGACTTGTGAGATTCTTTATGAATCAAACTTGTGATAACTAGAAAGCAACGGTGGTTGAATTCTTAACTGAATTTAAACACTTTCCAGGCCTCTACGCAATATCTTAGTTATCTTGCCAGAACACTCAGAGTGACACTCTATAGTGTTCACAGTGATGAGTGGAAATCCTTCTAGTGTTAACCTCAAACAGTATTTGGTAGGTAACTTGCAAGATTCTATACGAATCAAGCTCGTGACAAGTAGAAACCAAAGATGGTGTGTTTCTTAATTGAACTTCACTTGTTCCAGGAGCATGAATTGACGGCTTCAAATCATATGGATAATCTTATCCAAATGATTCACTCTTTATGTTCGCAGTCAGCTTTGGACAGTCGAATAAAGAGAACGGGTGTACCCGCGAAATCTTGTCAAGGAGGTTCTTAATTGAAACTACCTTCCACAAGTACGATATTTAATATCGTCCAACGGTCTTCACCGACCGGGGTAAAATGCTACCGAATTAGAATGAAATGTTCAAAGCTATTTCCATGTATATGTTTTGTTGCTAACTGTCTTATGCAGCGTAACAAAAAGGTGGTATTGTGGTGTACTATCCGAGAAGAAGTCGTCAACACATGCTTACAATGTATGAACTTAATACTTCAACAAATTGAAGAAAGCCTAAAAGTCAAGTCTTCTACTGTATCAAACTCTGAAGCTTTCAAGAATTAATAAAGGTGTATGTATGTGGAACATGAAGTCACGAGGAGGCAAATATCACAAGTGATAAATGCACAAGGTCAAGGCAAGGAAACATGCTCAAGACTAAAGCCAAAGATCTCATCTGCATATTCACAAGAACAAGATCGAAGACTCAAGCATAGTATGCTAGGTTTAAGATTTTGTAAAATGGTGTCACCACCCTTAGGGGGAGATTGTTGGAAATACATTTTTCTAAAGAAAGTCTCGGTCACATCATTGTTAGCATAGATCACGAGCTATATACGATTTAGGACATTGTAACTTGGAGTGACCCCCCTTAGGGGGAGATTGTTGAAAATACGTTTTTACGTACTTAGAAAGGATCGATCACTCCAACGATTTATACGTAGATTGGGCTCCTGATCCAATATGTAAACAATATAGCCCATATAGCCCGCATGTAGGGTGGGCTATATATACCCCCTCCTAGCATGTTAGGAGGGGTTGGTCAATAGTTGTTCTTTCACATTTCATCAATACATCTTTCTTTCTTCCTTTCTCTCCTTTCTCTCTCTAGCTTTCTCTCTCTAAGTTCTTCTTCTCTCCCTCTCTTATTAGATCAATTCAACACTTGCACAATCCTAAGAAATTAAGGACCTACATATTTAATTAATTAATTTACACTATAGTATTAATTAGTTATGAAGACACGAAATATAATTAATTAATAATCATAACTTAGGTTATTATTAATAAACATTAATACATGTTGTAACCTAAGTATTTATACACTTTAATTTAATTAAATCATGCTTATATTTAATTAAATCGTATAACATATAGTTTATTTAATTAACATGTTATAATTAATAAACTATGACATTAATCACATGACTTAGTATATTTAACTAGTAAAACTTAAGCTTATCTAATTAGCTTATTAATCCAGCTTATTTCTAATTATGGAAACTTACTATTTTTCGGAACTTTCTATTTTCAGAAACTAATCTATCTTAAGCAGTAAATCTTTTTTTGGAAACTTTCTATTTTTGTTAACTTTCTATTTTAGGAAACCTGATATTATTAGGAAGTTATTTATTATTACACAACAAGTATAATAATACAAAAAATACAAGTAATACTTCATCAGAATATCCACAATACATGATAAGCACAACATAACGATAAAATCAATAAAACAAGACATGAACATATAAAACAAGCTAAGACAGGATATAAAATCAGTTACGTACTCAGTAATCAGAATACATATACACGTACACTATTTATGTAGCGTTAGTGAGATCGAAGCAGGACTCTCTTCCGTTCGTCTTCTTCGTTCACTGTGTTGATCCCAAACTTAGATCAATTTAGCTTGTGTAAACAAGATTAAATCAAGTTAAACACGTAGAGAAACTTTGTTGTATATGAAACAATTCAAGTATTATGCGGAATGAATACTCAAACAAGAACACACAAACAAGATAAACCAAACATTCACTTTGATTGATAAATCAAACTTGCGTATAATGAAAGTGTGAAAACGTATATAAAACTTATATTTAACAAAATCTAAAGGCCTCCTTTTATAGATTAAGGAACCTTGTACAAGAGTCTACGTATCAGCTATTCTTGGTAAAGATAACATAAGAAATACATTGTCGAACAAATCTTTACTAAAAACATACAAGAAACATAATACGTGTAGACTAAGTATTCTATCAGTGCTTGACTTCTTCTTATCAACGCTTGTCCTGTCAACGCTTGTCCTGTCAACGCTTGATTTCTTCTTAACAATGTCCAGATTGCTCTTGTCAGCGTCCAAGTGTATTGGCTACATTTTATTCATAACAATCCTCCCCTAAACTTGATATCTACTCTAGTAATCTAGTTTCTGAATAAAAACTAAGAACTAGGAGGATTCTTAAAAATTGCATTATATTGGAAATAAATATATCTAATTAAATCTTTGGCCACGTCACTTGAGTAGTCAATTTCCAGCTGTGTTGTCTTCATCTTCTCCAAAACTTCTTTGGACATAGGATACTCAGCATCCACAAGAAGATACTTAGAAAACTTTGTAGAACTCAAGTGATACACACCAGCTGCTAAATATAGACGCCATTAAAGTCCACTGATATCCTCATCAAGATCCTTCCAAATAGGATCTTCTTCATCTGGTGCACACATCCTTCTGAATGTTGACCAAATCTTTATTCCATTAACTGAATTAGGTGCTTCAGTCTCATACTTGGCCTGCAGTAACCTCCAAAGGTCTGCCAAGTCTTCCCTATCCAAGCTTGCAAACAAGGACATAAGAGTAGTAAAAGTATGTACCTCTTTCCCATATCTGCCAATCATCCAGAACCCAGTTGCATCTTCTTCATAACTAACTATAGGGTTTCTGGAATAATAAGGTAATACTTCCACCATGTGTGAAACTTCCAAGGATGATAGCTTAGTGCTTCTTCTAATAATAGCTTCACTAGGATTCAATCTATCCATATTTTCTGGGAATTCAAATAGAACTCCCTTCTTCTTAGGTCTTGGTACAATTAAAGCCTGTTGAATCTGCATCTCTTCTGCAAGCTCTTCCTTTCTTTCATATGAAAGAAGTCTGATAGTGTTCATCTCTTGCACTCTTGCCCAAATAGGATAAGCTTTATACTCCAATTCATCAAAGGATAAACCCTTCAACTTCTGAAAAGTCCAACCCCCTTGATGACATCTAAGCAACATATAGTAAAGCTCCCTTCTATCCCTCTTAGATTGTGAGAAAACTTTGATGGCTTTATACTTTAGGATTACCTGACAATCTCTTTGAATCCTAAGTAGAATCTCTAATCCCCAAATCTGATCTGATAAAGACATATCTGGATTCTCCATGATCTTATTCTCCAAAGCAAAGTACATCTGGGCAACTTCTGGCATATCATAATCTACCTTCATCTTCAACTCTGCAAGTTTTTCCCTTGCCAACACATCACCATATTCAATTCATTCTGGTTCTTCAATTATCATAACCCTTGAATCTGTGCTCTCATCATTACTTCCTTCTTGTTCCTCAGAAGTAACCACAAATGGTGACTTAACAACCTTCTTCTTTTCTTGTTCCATAAGTTGTGCAGCCAACATTGAATCAAATTTTACTTGGGCTGCATCCTTGGGAACCTCTGTTTCTACCATAATTCCTTTACCCCTATCTAATGTATCAATGATGGGTAAAGATGATGATGGTACCTGTGAAGATACTTCCTTGATGATAGCTGATGACTGGAATACATCAACCATATCTGCAGGTCTATCAACTTCCAAAACCTGTTTGTCAATGCCCAACTTACTCTTATCAGCGCTTGGGTTGTCAGCGTCAAAAATCTACTTGTCAACGCTTACCTTACTCTTGTCAGCGCTTCTTGTGAACTGCTCCATCATTTCTATAAAGGACAAATTCAAATTTGTAGGAGTAACCAAAGAGACATTAAAACTTGGTTGCTTCTTCAAATCTGTAAGAGCTTCAGCCACACCCAAAGATTCTCCACATGTGATCCTTTGTCACTCACATGTACCTGATCATCCTCCCCTTTGGAAGAATCCTCCATACCACGCCTATTGTTAGCACCTTCTAAAAGAACAATCCTCTCCCGCAATTGCTTGAGTTCAAGGCCTTGTGTAGTGACAGTATGTACAAGGTCTGCATATTGCTTTTGCAAGCTAATGCAGACAACCGTCAATTCCAACATTGTATATGGTTCCAATCTGCCCTCCTCTAGAATGGGGATTTGATCTCCCAAGATAGAGTCATGGGGCATGGATGAGGTCTTAATGATGTTAGGACTGGCTTGGCCTGCATCTAAGAGAGTACCAATAGTCCTAGCCTCACCCATATCACCAACCACACTTGTGGTGGTGGTTCTCTCTGCAACATGGCTAGGACCACCAGAGGAGAACACTCCAATGGTCCTTTGGCATTTTTCCATCTGAAAGTCTAAGGGTGAGGATGATGATGTAGATTGGGTAGTAGTTTGAAGGTTAAGGGGTGTTTGGGTCTGTTGTAGAAAGGTGTCAATGTTTGGATTTGAATTATCAACGCCAACATTTAATGTGCCAGCGTTGAAGGGATCTTGGTCAAGTTCCATATGTTGAGGTGAAGGTGATGGTTCAGGTAATGGGTCAAGTTGTGGTTGTGGGTCAGGTTGAGGGTGTGCTGCTGCAATAACAGCAAGCATGGCTTAGGTAAGGGGTAAGTCTCTGTGAGGGGGTGAACTCATCTTGCTAAAAATAGCTTTCTTTTGCACAGGGATCGCATAAAAATCATCATGATCCCTGGTGCAGTACCTTTGCTCATCAAAAATCATTTGTAAAAATCTTGGGTAAGCCAGAGTCATCTTACTACCCTTGTTTTTACACATGCCATCAAAAATCAGTTTAGAAAAATTATACTTTTGCCCATTAGCAATACACACAATGGCACTACCAATAGACTTTTTAATTTCATTATGTGCAGTACAATTGGGACTTAAACATTGAAGGATGACATGTATTAAGTACTTCCAAGCTAGTGAAAATTCCTGTTTATTATATTTGTTTAAAGTACCCTCTTCAGGGAAAGGATAACCCAAAGCTTGAAGTCCCTGTTCTATCTCACCAATGGGTAGAGTGGTTATACCATCTGCACCATTAAGATGCAAAGCCTGGCAAACCAAAGCTTCAGTAACCACCCATCGACGCCTATGGACAATAGAAGTTAATGTAGTCACATTATTAAGCGTTGAGGAACTAACAGTGTTCCAAAACTGTTTAATATGAGTGACCCGGATAAGAGGAGCATGAGAAAGTGCATACCGTAGAGGAGATGCATTCATATATGCCACCATCTGAGTATATTGAGGAAACAGAGCATCATCAGCCTCCAAATAGGCAACCATGTTATACTGACATCTGAATCCCAATACCAAGTCACTCGGTTTAAACTTAGGCGCCATTGATGTAGAAAGCTGTGTGAAATGGTATGAAAAATGAATATAGGAGAAAAATTTGTTAGAAAAGAATAAGCAGGTACCCTGTTTAAAAAGAAGGAGCCAAATATATAGGAGAGGTAGGCACATGTGATTGTTAAAAAATTAGGAAGTTATTTTCAAAATATAATGATGAAAATCTTGAAAAGAAAATAACTTATCTTGTTCATTAATTAAAATTTACCAACTCCCAAAATTACGGCCCCAATTTTCGTCAAAAATAACAACTAGGTAGGACCCAATGAGTGTCAACGGCAAAAAATAACCCATCAACGCCCAACGACTATATTCTTGTCAACGTTGGATAAAGCCATGTCAACGTCTAAATTGGTCCTAACAACGTTTGGAAATAAATCTGTCAACGTCCAAAAACAAAAATAATAAAAATGAAAAAGGACCTTAAAAAAGTGAGTTATCCTAGTGAAGATAACCTATAAACTGGAAATTACTATAGGGTGGCAAGCATTGTCCCATCATGCACACTTGCTTAAGAAAGATAGACATAAGAGTCCTCTAGTGTCCCTTGCTAACCAAATTTCTTAACAGTGAAGTTATCTCATAAAATCCTTTGTAACTTCCTAGGTAAGCCCAATAAACATCATACCCAAGTCTCCCAACAGACCACATCCAACGCTAGGCCAAAAAGTCTTGGCAGCGTGCATAGTATATCAACTTTGCATGCTACAGTGCCTCATGAGTTAGTAAACTAATTCATACTCACCAGTGGACACAATCTAGAATTGTGATAAGAGTATTATATGAATACCCAAAAATTCCTAAAGGTTTCCTAAACCTCCCCTTAAACTATGATACATAAGTTGCCAAATAATATGCATGTAATAAAAATTTATGTCAAGATAGGAATATAAATATTCCAACCATCATCTATAAACTAAAACATGCTCCAATAATTGTGACAATCCATCAATTTATGGTTTATATTTTATTCTCAAATAATGTTTAAAAACATTATTTTAATGTTATATTATGAACTCACTTATTTTTGGGAAGAAATTTGGATTTACGTCTTGAAGTAGCATCAACTACGTCTAAACCGGAGGATTCTACGTTACGTGCTTACGTTTACATACACCGTCTTTGGTGACAGTCTGACATTTCAGGAAATACATTTATCCGTGAATATTATTTTGGGATTTTAAATTTGATTTAGTTCATAAACTCACGAATTTACGAAAATAGATTAGGACTTACGATTATAATTTAACGTCCTTTACGACTAAACCGGAAACCTTAGGATTACGTATTTACGTTTTTGAACTCCGTTTTTGATGAGAAAATTTTTATTAGATTCGTTTTGTGCCGTTGATTCATAATTTATAAAAACGTTTTTCGTAAAACGATCTGAGGGCATGCAAATCGAGGAAAATAGAATCGAGGAGTACCTGTAAATTAGTGGGATGAGACAAGATAAATCTTGCCCCACCCTACAAATGGGTGGCAAAAGCTTAAGCTACACAACACCACAAAGTTGTCAACTTAATCTTTAAGCTAAGGACACTTGTCCTTAGCCTTACACCAAAACCATTTTTACTTACAAAACTAGCTAAAAACCACCAACTCAAACCATTTACACATTTGATACATGCAAAACAACTCCCATCTCTCTCTCTACTCCCTATGAACGTCCCATTTCACCACCAACACCACTATAGATCAAAATTTACACCACAAATCTTGTGTTTAACTTGCACAAGAAGATAACCCTTTGAAGACTTGTTGATTTGAGGTGATATTAACATCTAAAAAGGAGATTTTATGAAGATCAAGGGCTGATTTCTCAAGGAGTCTACATATTCTTGGTGATCCTAGAAGTGGTTTTGATATCTCATAAGATTGGTTACCTAAAACCAAGTCTTGTTCATCCAAAATCTCATCATTTCATCACTTTGGTGGTATAAAGATTGTTCTTCCTATCCTCTTGTTATTTTGATTATGTAATCTTGTATTTTCTTTATTTATGTATATGATGATGAATGATGATTAAAAATATTATGTGGGTATTTCGTGTTGATAGATTTGATAAACATGGTTAAAAAGATGGAAAACCATAGGTAAAAAGGCTAAATTCTTGATTATAAAGTTGGCTGTATAAAAATAGTAAGTAAACAAATGTTAAACTAATAAAATGGTAAAGTGGAATCAATATACAGTAAGTATTAGGTTTTATACACATGTGAGAGTTGGCCATGCAATGGAATCATAAAAATGAGTGAGATATGATCAAAACAAGTTTAGAGTACAAATCTGCCTATACTGTTTTGGACGAATTTATTAAAATATTTAGAGGTTGATTCATCAGTATCTACAAGGAATAAAATGAATCACATATCATGTAGTTTATGTCATAAATATTTGAGGTCCTATCTCATTATAGAACTCAAGATATGATAAAAATGGTGAAAGTGAAACTAAAAATCAGATTTTTGTGAAATTAAAGTTTAATACTATTATATAAGCACTCAAATAAATATAGTATAAAATATGAATTAAAACCCACTAACTTATTTATTACATTTATATAAATATGTACAATAATAAATAAGTGGACATTTTATAAAAATGGTAACTTGTTAAGTTTTAAAAGTTATAAAACTATAAACATGATTTTTACGTCTTTTCGGCTAGTACCGTAAAATTAACGTTTTTCGTCAATTAAAACTTAGACGATCGGACCCGTCTAATGTAAACTTTTTAAAAGTCATATAATGATATATAAGTACTTAATCGAAGTAAAAACTGATGAAACCAGAACTATATAACATACGGACATTAACGGGCTAAATTAGCATTATTGGGCTATCAATCCCACTAAATGGGCTAAACACTTATAAACTTACTTATTGGGCTTAACCCAATTGGGCCCAACATGTAAAGTATAATACTGATATTAAAGGTATAGTTGGGCTAATGAAAAGTATTGGGCTTGTAATAGGCCTATTGGGCCTAAAACATGTAAATAAGTAAAACTAGTAAACTAGTATAAAAGCTACCAACACATAGTAATAAAATGAGTAAATGAGAATGTATAAACCTACTTGATCATCATCATATATATAAAATCATCATATGTATACATAATTGTTATTTTTATAAAGTCATTGGACAAAAGTCTAAGACGAGTATTATTTTTCTAGGTTTCCGTAATTGAAGCACGTACCGTACATCCAAATCGTCGATAACCGCCTTCCCACATCAATGTGAGTTCATAGCCTCGCACTCTTTTAAATGTTTTTATGAAATGTATTATAAACCCGCGAGGGAGATAACATGTTAGTTTTTATAAAATAGGACACTAGTTGTCCCGATTGTCTGTTTGTTGATTTGGACCCGAATGGTTGTATGACCCGATGAATGATTATATGACCCGATAGATGAAATAAAAGGGTTTATTAAAGTTAGGTTATGTCACTAAAAGTCCCATTAGCATAATTGTGAACTACCGGGATTTGGTAGACGCTTATGCATATAATAGTACTATTTGGGGACGATCACCCCAGTTCGCGCCTTGACGGTTGATCCCCGTCGTGCCACATTGATTGGTAAGCGAATTTATGTATGAGAATATTTACACAAGCGTGATTATTGTGACGACACGCTAATTTAGATGGGCAAATGAGTTTCGGGCTAGCTACCCGTTGTTTGTTGTAGTAAGGTAACAATGTCATGCGGCTTATAATAATCCAAAAATAACAAAAATACTGCTTTATGCATTGAATTATGATAAATTGCCTGACTAGCAATACAGGGTCTTATTATTGATATTATGTTCGTGTTTTGGTTTTACATAACCATAATCATATAACGATTTTTATTTAATCTATACAACGTTATAAAACGTATTGTATGATGTTTTTAACGACAATGGTTCGTATGATTATTTTGAAGGCGAAAGCCTATATTATGATTTTGATAAGGATTTGTAAAAAATGACTTTGGCTATTTTATGGCCTATTACAATGATTTGTACAAAATAATTTTCGGTAATAATTTTATACCGATGTTATATTGATGGATTTTATTAAACTCTATGAATTCACTCGGCGTTATCGCTGACCCTTTTCTTTAACATGCTTTGTCTCAGGTACTTGAAGTTAATTCTCAGGAAGACAACAAGAATTCATGGCCCGTACTTAAACAACTATTTCCATTCAAATGTTTTGTAAAAATTGTATGAAATACTATGACTTGGGACCTATGTAAATTTGATATTTATGAATGGAAATGCTTTATTAATAAACGACGTGATTTTTATGCGTTGTCTATGATGTGATTGTGCTATCCCGTAACACCAACGAGTCTTCCGCTGTATTGAATTGTGTAAATTTGGGGGTGTTACAATAATGCTCCAAGAATCCATAAGCAACTCTGTATCCAAATGTACAATGCTTACAACGTCTGCATAATTAGATCAACAACCACAAAACTAACATGTTGCTGACCACGTCAATTTAACACTTGTCAGCGTTAAAGTAACCTATGTCAGCATTAGACAAATAAAGTAGAAAATCTAATTTTATATAAAGACCAATAACAATGCATATCCTGTACATACTTTGACAATAAGTTCCCAAAACACATATTAAGTAAGATTGATCATTCTAGTACTTGTTACCAAGTATTGAAATCTTCCAGTATCAAAAGGTTTAGTTAATAAATCAGACACATTTTCTTCTGTGTCAACCCTATCTGGTTGTATTAAACCTTTTTCAAAACAATCTCTTATAAAATGATGTCTAATTTCTATATGTTTTGTTTTAGAGTGATGTACAGGATTATTAATAATGCATAAAGTACTATTATTGTCTACAAAAATCTTGGTATGCATGAAATTATACCCATAATCCAACAGCTGGTTCTGAATCCATAAGACTTGTCCACAACAAGCAGCTGCAGCAACATACTCTGCTTCAGTTGTAGAATTGGCCACCGTTTTTTGTTTCTTGCATTGCCAAGATATCAATCTACTCCCAAAAAATTGGCATCCACCAGTTGTGTATTTTCTATCAAATTTTTCACCACCATAATCACTATCTGAATATGCAATAAGCTCCAATAGGGAATCTTTTGGATACCATAATCCCAAGTCTGGATAACACCTAAGGTATCTAAAAATCCTCTTGACAGCATGAAGATGACACTCTTTGGGAGTCACTTGATAGCGTGCACATGCACACACAGCAAACATAATGTCAAGTCTTGTAGTTGTGAGATACATCAATGAACCAATCATTGACCTATAATGCCTGACATCCACCTATTTTCCATCTCCAACTTTTCCCCAAGGGTGTTCCCTATCCATGGGTGTGCTAGCCCGTTTCTCATGTGGAGAAAAGCCAAACTTCTTCAAGATTTCTGCCACATATTTATCTTGGGAGATGAAGGTACCATCTTCTTTCTTCTGTACTTGTAACCCTAGAAAGAAGTTCATCTCCCCCATTGCACTCATCTTGAACTTGTCTGTCATGAGTTGGGAAAAATCTTCACTCATCTTTGGACTAGAAGAGCCAAAGATAATATCATCCACATAGACCTGTACAAGTAAGAAATACTTACCAGTCTTCTTTGTAAATAAGGTCTGGTCTATGGTGCCCCTTTTGAATCCATTTTCCACCAGATAAGTGGACAATGAGCCATACCATGCTCTTGGGGCTTGATGAAGTCCATACATAGCTTTCTTCACTCTATATACCTTGTCTGGATGTTCTGAATCTTCAAAACTAGGAGGATGAATTACATAAACCTCCTGTGCATTTGTGTCATAAAGAAAAACAATCTTTACATCCATTTGATAGACTATAAACCCTATGCAGGAAGCATAGGCTAGAAAAATCCTTATAGCCTCAATCCTTGAAACAGGTGCAAAGACCTCCTCATAGTCTATCCCTTCCTCTTGTGTACATCCTTGTGACACTAAACGTGCCTTGTTTCTGACCACAATGCCTCGCTCATCCTTTTTGTTCCTAAGAACCCATCTTGTCCCAATAGGTCTGACATGTCTGGGAGAATCAACTAACTCCCAAACATCCTGAATAGAAAATTGGTGAAGCTCATCTTTCATTGCTTCCACCCAACTTGGTTCTTTGAGAGCATCAAAAATCTTCTTGGGTTCCTGTTGTGACAGAAAACAGGCAAACAAACATGCTTGAACAAGAGGGGTATCAACCTTCTTTTGAATATTGGCAATAAATCCTCCATGATTCTGATGAGACCTTCTAGTTTGAACATGAGTCATTAGATCACCAATAATTAGAGAAGGATGATGATTTTTGATTGTAGAAGTAAGCACTCCTCCTTCAATAATTGTGTTGTCCTCAATCTCATCTTCCAAGTTACCAATATCCTCTTCAGACTCTCTTCCATCATCATCTGAATGAACCCCTCCATGACTGTTTGAAGGTTCACCTTGTTCAAAATTATTGGAAGAGAAAAGATGGTCAAAAGATCTGTCAATGCCTGAACCAAATCTGTCAGCGTTTGAGCTATCAACGCCTGAATTTGTCTTATCAGTGCCAGAATTTCCTTTGTCAGCGCCTGAAGGATCATGCATGATTTCAACTGGTGATACTTGTGGACCACCTTTTTCCTTTCCAGCAGCAGCAGCAGTATCAAATCCATCTATCCATATAGGAATGGTAACATACTCAAGTATGGGTGATATTTTGTCTACTTGTGATCTAACCTCTTTATCAACCTGTGTACCTGAAATTTCAACAACTTGTTCTTCCACAATATTTGAAGTTACCTTCACAATGTATGGATTAGTAACAGGCATATAATTCAATGTTCTAGATAGAGGTTCCAAGTCAAATAACCAATTTGTACCACTCTTAGGATCACTAGGTTTAATTTCTAAAAACCTAACATGTACCTTTTCAAGTATACGTTTTTCTTTCTTAAGGTAAACTCTATATCCTCTACTCTGCACAGAATAACCGATTAAGTAGCCTTCATCACCTTTAGCACTAAACTTACCTAAGGCATCACTAGTGTCCAAGACAACTACATGACATCCAAAAGGTTTAAGAAAACCAATATTAGGTTTCCTGCCCAAAAATAGCTCATAAGGTGTTTTGTTATGGATCTTGTTGATTAATGCCCTATTCTAAACGTAACAAGCTGTATTCACAGCCTCAGCACAAAAAGCAATGGGAAAGTGAGCATCAACCAACATAGTCCTAGTTGCTTCTATGAGTGTTCTATTCTTTCTCTCAGCTACCCCATTTTGTTGTGGGGTTCTAGCTATACTAAACTGTCTAGTAATCCCTTTCTTGGCACAAAAGTCATATAACAACTTATTTCAAAACTCACCAGCATTATCACTTCTAAGTATCTTAACCTCATTACTAGACTTCTTTTCTATTTGGATAATATAGTTAATCAAAGTATCAGCAGTGTCACTTTTCAAAGCTAAAAAGAAAGTCCAAGTAAATCTATAAAAATCATCAGTGATGACAAAATAGTAGGATTTACCATTTAAGCTTTCTATATTAGTTGGACCAAACAAGTCCATATGCAGTAAGTGAAGAGGTTTAGAACTAGAATGCACAGGTTTAGACTTAAATGAGACCTTGTGTTGTTTGCCTTTAAGTCATGCAACACAAGAATGGTCATTGTGGAAAGCCTTTTCAGGCAAACCATCAACTAAACCATGTCTCACAAGTCTATTTATATTCTCAAAATTAATGTGCCCTAATCTTCTGTGCCAAAGATTACTCTCATCAACTGAAGCCTTAGCATATAGACATGACAAATTATTATTCATCCTAATTCCATTAAGATTCACATTATAAATGTCCTTATGCCTAGGTGTTCTATAATCAATGAATTTCTCATCTGGTATTCTAAAATCTTTGCTCAACACCAAGCATTCAGTATCAGTGAAAAGAACCTTATTTTTGTTATCACACACCTGTGATACACTAAAAAGATTATAGTCAAGTTCTTTTACCAGAAACACGTTTTCAAAACGCAAATTTTTGGTGAGAAGAGTGCCTTTTCCAGTGATAGTTCCATATCCTCCTCCAAAGTACACTTTGTTACCTTTTTTAATGGGGATAAAATTTGTTAGATAATCTTCCTTCCCCGTCATGTGCCTAGAGAATCTACTATCCCAATAGCCATAATCATTAACCTGCTTTTGAATGCCCTGCACATAAAGAAAACAAATTAGTTTTCTTTGGGAACCCAAGCCTGAGCAGACTTGGATTCATTTTGTTGTTCAACCAGAACAGACTTAGTCCTGATGACATCCCCTTGTTCATCCCTTTTTGGATTAAACACCCAGTTAACCCCAATTGGTTTTGTTATGACCTTTGAAATATAATGAAATCTGTTACAGGTCATAGAAATCCCATCTGAATTAGGGTTTTAGTCTTGCTTAGGTCTCCATGTCAAGCTAGAAGAAGCTTTAGACCCCTTTCCCTTTGGTTGCAAATGGTTTCCATTACTTGGTCTGGCAACGTTCCTATCAGCGTTTAGTTTGTTCTTGTTAATGCTGAAATTACCCTTATCAGCGTTGAACCTAGGGTTTGCTACAGGAACCCATTGTCTGTTAGACCACGTATTGGTCTTCTGAAAAGGTCTTTGTCCATAAGTATTAGACCCTTTAGTATAGAATGGGGCTGGTCTAACAACTTGCGGACATTGCTGGACAAAAGGTCTGGGTTTGACAATGTTTGACTTTCTATCAGTGTTGACCTTTGAAGCATTGACACACTTATAAGCTAAATGTGAAAAACTTACACAAGTATAATAGGCTTTTCTAGACATACTCTAGGTCTAGAATAAAAGAAACCTGTCCCATTATCACTAATTTGGCTTTTTGGTGACCTAGGTTTTCTATATATTTCTGCATATTTAATACTAGGTTTTCTATCAACTTTTAAGCCAAGGTCAACAGTCTTGCCAGTAGTAGGATTGGTCACTTTTATGGGTGTAGACTCATTTGGGCTGTCACTAAGCATGCCACCCTTAACAAACAAGGTAGGGTTGGCTTTCTTCCATTGGTCCAAATCAGTCAACTTCTGCTTGTATTCCTCAACTGGGGTAAGAACTCTTGGTGGAGGAATAAATTCCTCTTCTTGGAGTTCTGGTATACCAGTCCAAGACAAGTCCTTTCTAAGGACACCATAGAAGTTCCCAGCAGATGGTGGAACACCAACATACTCTTTCATTCCAATCACAGTCATATCCCTTGAATCCCTTTGTTCACTGACACATTTTTCTAGGGTTTGTGAAGCTTTATCAAATCTCTGAATTTTAAGAACTACATTATCTTTGTTTTTTATAGCCTCATCTAACTTAGCCGGTAAAGCATCATTGGTTCTCTCCAAAATGTTTCTAACCTCAACACTAGCATTTAAATCATGAGTTAAAATGTTGATTTGATCTTTTAGGTCAAACTCCATTTTCTTATATTCAACCACAGTCTTTTCAGTTTGAGTAAGAGAAAGTTGATAATTAGATAACTTGCATCTTTCATTAACGACATATGTTTTTAATTTTAAGACTTCTTTGTTAAGCTTTTCAGTATTTAGACGACAACCCTTACTACAAAATGCATCATCATATACCTCATTGTCTGATGAAGATGAAGAGTGTGCCATGAGAGCATAGTGAACATGCTCCTCTTCTTCCTTTTCTGCAACCAAAGCTCTGTTCTCTTCCTCATCATTGGCCAAATAGCTCCAATCCCAGCCAACACCATCAATATCTTGCATAGCAACCATAGCTTTGGAATCCTGAGCCTTGTTGATTTGGCTTGAGGGTTTTCCAGCATCAGATCTTCTTGGAGATCTGCATTCTCTCATAAAGTGTCCCATTCGATGACAATTATAACACTCAACCTTGGATTTACCAAATCCAGCAGTGTCCTTTGCATTAAAAGTCATCTTCTTCTTAAATCTTCGATTCCATCTATTTGCCCTTATGCTTGCAAGAGCCATATTCCACTTTATGTCCATCTCCTCCAAATGCTCATCACTAATTTGCTCAAGGTCCTCATATGTAATCACTGAACTATTGGGCAATGAAGCAATGTATGCACATACGGTATCTAGATCAATACCAGCAGGCTTAACTCTTGGTGAGTCAACATTGTATCTGTCAGTGACTGAATGTGAGGCGTTGACAAAGCGTGATCCAGCATTGACACAAGGCGATCCAGTAACGGGGTGCATGTATGACTCCCTTTAATCAAATTGACCTTCACTGTGTGAGAAGAAGTGTTGGGCCAATGAAAGTTTTAACTATGGCCCAGTCTAGATTTGTTTAACTAGACTAAGTGTTTGCTGATCACTGAGAGGACCAGCGACAGAGACTAGACCAGTGAAGGCAAAGCCTCAGCTGGCACACCAGGAACATTCATGTCAAAGAAAACGTCAGAGAAGTCGAAGATAATCTGAAGTCAGATTCACCAGCGATTATGGATAGCTGGGATGTTGAAGGAATGTACTGGTGTTCAAGGATCTCTGAGTTGACAACACTCAGAGATCACTCAAGAACCCTAGAAGTCTGGGATAAGCAAAGCTTACACAATCCTTTATAGTTTATGCGGGAGAATCTACCAAGTGTTTTGTGTGGGACAAAACAAGAGATTCAAGATAAAGCCTAGTACGACCTAGTAGGACAAAAGGTGAACAGTTGGCAGAACTGTTCACCTAAAGTTGGTTAAAGGTATGTCTCGATTTAGACATGCATTTAATACGTTGTACTCTTCCATTTAGAAGGTGACACGTATCAAATACTCCCACTAAGGAAGCAACCTCGTACACTATAAATAGGAGTGAAAAGGAAGAATTAACTCAACCCGTGTGCTTGGATAATCTATCTAAGTTAATTCTCTCCTTGGAACCGCTGAGCCCTCAGCTGTCTACCAGCGTCTCATTGGTTCCCTTGTAAACTTGAGTCTCGAATCTAGTTTACTTGTTTCTAAGGTTCATATCTTGTTGTCATTCAATGAGTGTATTCATAGCACTTTGTAATACTTTGTTTATAATACTTAATAAAGCATTACGCGTTTGAAAAGTATTTCATTGTGTTTCGTGGTTAAAAGAGTTATAGTTTGTCAACAACTGTCATATTAAGGGACTTTCAATTGGTATCAGAGCGGTTTGATTTATAAAACCTTTCATAATGTTCTAGTTTTTAAAATCAAGATCTTAATATGGCTGATACTATAACTCCTCCAACTTTTGGTCAAACTAGTTTAGGTACCACTTCGACCACCATACCGGCCACCACATCTACTACCATGCCTACACCAGTTGTAAGCACTGGTAATAATGATGATGACCTTCCCCAACTACTTGATGTTAGAGGAGGGTCACATGTGTCCAATGTACCCGCATTCGATGAAGAGGATTTCTCAAGTTGGAAAAGTGAATTTCTTATATATTTAGATGGCTTAGAACCCTTCTTAATAGAAATCCTAGAAAATGGTCCATATGTACCATTGGCTGTTTCCTCTACCCCTGAGAGACCCATTAAGAAACCTGCTAAGCAATGGTCTCCAGCGGATAGACGTCTGGCTAACCAGGACAAGAGACTCAAAAGTATCATAGTCTCTTGCCTACCCAAGAACATTATGAAATCCATCATTAAATGCAACTCTGCTAAAGAGATGTGGACTGAATTAGTTCTAGGGTATGACGGTCCAGAGGAAACAAAAGAAACCAAGATCCAAGCCCTTAGACTTAAGTTTAATGCCTTTAAAGCTTTAGAAACAGAAACTGTTGCACAAACTTATACTAGGCTTAAGATCTTATTGAATGATTTAGGAAACAATGGAGTTGTTCTACCTAAGGCTGAGGTTAATACTACTTTTGTCAATAGTTTACCTAGAAAATGGTTTAGCTTGAATCAGACCTTAAGAGCTAATAATGCTATAAAGAATGACACTTTAGCCCAATTGTTTGGAAGATATAACTATGAAGAAGGGCTAATTGACTCTATTTATAAATCAGAGACTGACAAATTTACCACCAATATCACTGGTTCAAAAGCTCTTGTTGCTAACCATTCCTTTCAGGACAACGACTTTGACATTGAAGAGGACACCAGAAGTAGTCAAGAATTTCTTGATGAATTACATGCTGAGTTTCATGACAGAGCTCTTTTAGCTGATCAAAAGAGGTACTACAAGAGATCTGGTAGAGTTGGAGCTGCAAAGGTTGATAAATCCAAGGTGTCTTGCTACACTTGTGGAAAGACTGGTCACTATCAAAAAGATTGTTGGTCAAACAAAACCTCCTCTCCAAGCCTCCCTTCATCCAGCAACAACAACAACAAGAAGAAGTTTTCCAACTCTCATTTCAAGCAAACCTCTCTCTCTAAATCGGAAGGGAAGAAGGACTACAAAGTCAAATACAAAGCCTTGAAAGCTGAGTTGCTCAAACTCAATCAGAAAGCCGATGATGCAGCAAAGAAAAAGGATGTTATGAAGACTGAAAAGGGTCTGATCGCTGTCTCATTCGACTAGGATGATGAACCTCTCACTTTTGAAGATGAAGGTACCACCACTGTTAGAGCCCTTATGGCTGTCTCTGATGAAGAACCCGCTGTGGGTAAAAGTGAAGCAAGATCTGGTCAATGGGTGGATATCACCATGAAAAAGGTACAAAGAATGTTATCTATGACTGAAGGTCCTGATAGAGACCATGTCAGTGACTATACCTTGGTTGACCTCCACTTTGTGGAAGAGCAAATAAAAAATCTGTTAAACAAATTTTACAGTCTTAAAACAGAGTTAAATCTTTGCCATTCTGAATTAACAAATCTTAAACCATTTGTGAATCTTGCTAATCAACTTCAAAATGAAGTGAGCAGATTATCCATTGAGATTCTTTGTCTGATGAAAATTATGAACTAAGAAAAACCATTGAGAAATGGAATTTGGCTCAACCCATAGTGGAAGAAATAGTCGCTGGATCCATACCTGGTGATGTGGTTCAGGCTATTGGGGGAAAGGGTAGATTTAAAAAGCATGTCCCTGTTCCTAATGTCAAATTTGTCCCATCAAATGTCTCTTCTCCTTCTTCCACCTCTGTGGATGAGAAGAACTCTGACAAAGAATTAGAGGTACCAGCTCCACCAAGACCCGCTGGTGCCAATCCATCTGATTCCTTGCTTGGCCCTAAACCTCAAACTAAAACCCCTGGGAATTAAATTCTCAAAGTCTCTAACAAAGCGAACAAAAAGGTTTTTGTGGCTAAGGACTCCAACAAACCCATTCCTCCCGCTGAAGAGCTTTCTCCCACCAAGCAACTTCTCCTCACCCTGATGGAAGAGGTGAAAGGGTTGAAAGAACAAATCAACCCCAGAGTTAATAGTCCATCTGTTAACTCTCTTGGTGAGGGGTCTAGTAGCTCCAAGGGGAGAGCTTTGTTCAGACCTTGCAAGCACTGCGGTTTCAAGAATCACTCATCCGAGGATTGCTCCAAGAAACCTAAGTGTATCACATGCGAGTTCTCTGAACACACATCCAGAGAGCATGAGGAGATCATAGCGGTTCAAAGAACCAGAACTCAAATGAGATCTAAAACTCCTCATCGACCCTCAAGAAAGGCTGAGCCTAAGCCCAGAGATAACAGGGTTACACACCTAACCCCTCTGCAAATACTGTGGTTTCTTCGACCATCACTCTGATGAGTGTGAACATTATCCTGGATGTGACATCTATGGAAGCATGCGTCATGAACCCAGGGATTGCAACCAAAGAGGGGGAGGTAACCAGAGAAGGACCAATGCGCTGGTCAGCGACAGCATGGACCCACTGGAAAGTGTCATAGAAACTAATCTAGATTTGTTATACCTATGCAGGAATATCTGAAGAAATCTGTTTGGTATCTGGACAGCGGGTTCTCCAGACATATGACAGGGGTTAAACAATATCTGCATAGATATAAAAAGGAGTCTGGTTCTAAAGTAGTCTTTGGAGATGATTCATCAGGGGCTACTGAGGGTTATGGCTCAGTGGATTGTAATGGAATAACCTTCACAAGGTTCGCTTATGTCAATGGACTGAAGCACAACCTAATTAGCATCAGTCAACTCTGCGATGCTAGCTTCAAAGTTCTGTTCACGAAGACCCAAGGAACAATCTTCAATCAAAATGATGATGTTGTTCTTATTGCACCCAGGAGAAGGGATGTGTATGTCATCGACATGACATCTTGTCTAGAGGGGACAACCACTTGTCTCTACGCCAAAGCATCTGATAGTGAAAATTGGCTATGGCATAAGAGACTCTCCCATCTCAAATTCAAAAACATCAACAAACTGGCCAAGAATGATTTAGTAGCTGGGCTTCCCTCTCTGACCTTTACCAAAGACAGACCCTGCTCAGCGTGTGAGAAAGGGAAGCACCACAGAGCCTCATTCAAAACTAAACAATCATTCTCCATAAATAAGTCCCTCCATCTCCTTCACATGGACTTATTTGGAACAGTAAAACCTCAATCCCTAAATCACAACAAATATACACTAGTCATTGTTGATGAATTCTCTAGATACACTTGGGTATTCTTTCTCAAAAGAAAGAGTGATGCTGCTGAAAGAATAATGTCCTTCATTAGAGAAATTGAGAATCTCAATGACTGGAGAGTTAAGGCTATCAGAAGTGACAATGGCACTGAATTCAAGAATCATGCCATGGAAGCCTTTTGTGATGAAAAGGGAATATCACAGAACTTTTCCAACCCAGGCACCCCTGAGCAAAATGGTGTCGCTGAAAGAAGAAACAGAACCCTCATAGAGGCTGCTAGGACAATGCTCAACGAATCAAGACTTCCTAAACAATTCTGGGGTGAAGCAGTGAATACAGCTTGTCATACACAAAACAAATCCATTAGTGTGAAAAGACATGGCAAGACCTCTTATGAAGTATATAGGAAGAGAGCCCCTGATGTAAGCTACTTCCATGTCTTTGGTTGCCCTGTTTTCATTCACAACTACAGAGATCACATGGGAAATTTGATGAAAGGTCTGATGATGGATTCTTCGTTGGGTAGTCTCTCACCTCCAGAGCTTATAGAGTGTTCAATATCCGTAGACAAGAATTAGAATAATCCATCCATGTCACCTTCAATGAAGCAGATGCTGTCATCAACCACACCAACTCAGAAGAATGTGACATTGACTTCAATGAAGTTAAATCTTATCCAAAGGATGATTTCTCAAAGCCCAAGGAATCATCCAAGGGCGGTCACAAGGACTTCCCTTATGTTCATGCATTTGATCCCCATTCAATCTCTGACATCACTCCAGAAGTTGAAAATTCTTAACAAATCACTCCACTTACTACTGTGAATGCTGATCTTATTGAACCAATCTCTCCTCCTGATGAAGAGATTATGGATGAAGAAATAATCTGTGAAGAACCTTCAGCATTCATTGAACTTGTTTTGACTCCTGAACACACAGAGACTCCTGCTCCTCAATCCAAATGGAGTAGGAACCAAGATATTCTTCTGGTGAATATTCTTGGTGAACCCTCTGAAGGAGTCACCACCAGAGGCAAATTAAAATCTCTGGAAACCGCCTCAGTGAATGAATGCCTTTTCGCTGATTTTCTCTCTGAGGATGAACCCAAGAATGTGGCTACTGCACTTTTAGATGAAGGATGGGTGGTTGCAATGCAACAAGAGCTTAATCAGATCAAGAGAAACAAGGTGTGGACTCTGGTAAAAGCTCCAGCTGGAAAGCAAGTGGTTGGAACTAAATGGGTCTATAGAAACAAGAGGGATGAAGCTGGCATGATTGTGAAAAACAAGGCTAGGCTTGTGGTGCTGGGATATAATCAATCTGAGGGGATTGACTATGATGAAACGTTTGTGTTGGAAATACGTTTTTACGTATTTAGAAAGGATCGGTCACTCCAATGATATTGGGCTCGTGATCCAATATATCCCATATAGCCCACATGTAGGGTGAGCTATATAAACCCCCCTCCTAGCATGTTAGGAGGGGTTGTTGAACACATTCATTCCATTCAACATTCCATCTTCCTTTTCATTCTCTCCTTTCTCTCTCTTCTTTCTCTCTCTAGTTCTTTCACTTCTCCTTCCATCTCAATAGGTTAATCCAAACAATGCCTAATCCTTAGAAAAACACGATCCTACAATTGGTATCAGAGCATGGTTGATTCTTCGGATTGACACGTTTTATCTATTGATTTGGTGATAAAGTTTCTTTCTTTTACAATTTTTTTCTTTCTTTCTTTCGTTTATTTTTTTCTTTTAGCTTGTTAAAATTTACTTTTATATAATCTTTAATAAAAGTTTTATCAAATCTTTCTACTAAAAGTTTCATATATATTTATCCATTTTAAAAATTTTACCCAATTTTTTTTAAACACCAATCCATATCAATTTTGTTTTCTATTTTTATTAGTTTTTTCTTTCAAGTTTTCTAGTTTGTCTTTTTCTTTTTCTATCCACGTTTTTCAAATCTGTTTTTGAAAAGGGTTTTTAGTTTCAGATAGATTATTCTGATGCGTTCATTTTTTGTCCTATTCCGATAGAAAGCTGCCTTATTCCGATACTTTGACATTTCGATCGCAATAACCAAGAGGTTCTACTTTGCGATCAATCTTTTCAGATTCCCTTATTCCGACGTGATTGCGATAGTCTTTTGCGATCGTGATTGCGACGGATTTAAGGACCATAGAGACGAAACTCTGCCCAAATTTTTATAGACACATTGCGATGGAAATACTTTGAGTATTGCGATGGGTGCTTTGTTATTATATTGCGATGGGGTGCTGAGTTTGAGAATATTGCGCTGGGGTGTATCCTTAATATTGCGATGAAAGAATGATCAGTATTGCGATGAATGTTGTTTAAAATATTAAAACTTGGACATAAATCATTTTTAGACCACAACACTCTCGACTTGTATTGTCACACCAAAATCAAGACTCAAGACCTCGACTGACCCTCGAACACTCTCAAAAACTCTCTCGTCTAAAACAAACATCACCCACCCACTCTCGACTCACACCCTCACACCCTCGACTCCAAACATCACCTAAACCGAATCAAACACCAACCCAGAAACAAACCAAAAACCGACTCAACAACACCACCAAATCGACTTCGACTCACGACGCGCCAACACACGAACTCAAACTACTCTCTCAACCAAACAGTCTCATACCCTCGAACACACCGTCGATTACACTCTCAAACTCTCGACTTTCACACTCACTTAGACTCAACAAACCAAACAAGACCCAAAGACGCAAACCACTCAAAAAATACACAACCTTAAACCGACAACATCACCTACACAGACTCACATTCAAACACACCCACACACACCCAACGGCACAACTACTCAAGATCCCAGTCTCAAAAGAAAACTCTCATCGATCCCAAAACCAAAAGAAAAACAATTTAAATACTTACCCGAGACCCATGCTAGGATCTTGAAGCCGAATCTTTGATATCATTTTCTCGTGTGGATTGATAATTTAACAGAAACTTAAATGGGTTTGGATTAGATAACATCCAATAAGATTGAAGTGAGATTGGTTTAATTTCAAATTGGAGATTGGCTAAAATTTCAGATGAGATGAGATTGGTTTAATACACACAAAGATTTAAAAACAGACGAGATTAGGGGTTAGTTTGTCTAAAGTCAAAGAAGAAGTTAAGGAGACGGAGGTTCCAAAGCCTACGAGTTTTTAGGAGTATTAATAGTGGGTGACAACTGTTAATTGACTCTCCCCAAATTTCTCATTTTCAAGCCACGTATTGATGACTAAGTAGTAATATGTCTTGATTTTTTTTTTATTGCCCACGTTTTTTTTTCTAAAAGCCCCACCTCTCTTCTATTGCCTGCCTTGTTTTTGGGCAACATTTACAAAGTATATTTAGGGTGGGTAGGACATATTGCCTTGTTTCTTTTATTTTTTATATGATAAGTGTTAAGCCACATCTTGTGCTAAGTATTGATTGAAGCCACGTTTACTAAAAATTAAACAAGTTTTTAGCACCACTGAATTTTTTTAATTCTTTTTTTTTAATTTATTTATTTTATTTTTACTTTATTTTTACTTTTATTTTTATTTTTTTTCTTTTATCTCACATTTCAAATTTATTAAAGTTTTTAAAGGTATTTTACACATTTTTGGTTTAATTATTCACGAGTAAGTTATTCACGTTTTTGGCTAAGTTAAATCGGGTCGTGTCAAAGTAATTTAGTTATTTAGTTGTCGGGTCGTTCACTATATTAACCGAAGTTTGGTTTAATTAGTTTACGGGCTTTCTTTTTGGAGTGAGCCGCGGATGAATTGGACTCCGTTTTTAATTTATCATCGATTGAGCCGTCAACAATTTTTGAACCGAGAAAAGATTTATATCATCCATCGAGGAATTTTAAGTGTGATTTACGGGTCTTTCGTTCTTTTTTCACGAATTGTTAAATTCCGAAAACTACCACATCCACAATTATTTTTTTATCGACATTCAATGGATTCGTTGAGTTCGACATTTCAAGAGGGAGAATCGTATTCAATGCAAAACAAAGTTAGAAAAAGTGGCATCACTTCATTTCAAATGCTTCAGTCTCATCTTGTCACTCTTTCGAGGATTCAAGGAGGGAGCGAATTTGTGACAATCTTTGGTCAAGATCGTCATATATTCATCGACTCAATTTTCACCACCTTGACCCAACTCGCCGAGCAACTCAACAATGAAAACTTCAATCACTCTGCATCGGCACTTGCATATAGGACTCTTGTGACACAACTCACGCCATTCCTCCAATACAATATCATCAAGTCTGAAAGTTTAGTGATTTGCCAATCTTTTCTTCGAGATACACATACCGAGCTTCGAGTTTTCCGTGATACAATATTGAAACTCATGACATCGGTCTCGTCTTCGATTTATCAACGATCACAACTTCAGCAAGCGTATGATAATAGAGTGCAAGAATCAATGACGCAGATGCAAGAGGAGAATGGTCATACGGTTGACAACTTGGAGCATAACGATGGTAAGAGCACGGAATCAGGAGGACAACATTATACCAGTGGCACGTCAAGGGATGTTCACGAGATCTCTTTTGATGACACCTCACCCGTTTATGACGAAGAGCCTGCAAACATGGTACAATGTAATGTTGTTTATGATGTATATGCTGATGCCATGCCGCATATTGAGCATTCTGAACCTAATTATGACAAACATGGGATGAAAAAGAGTGATAGAAATACCACTTCTGCCTCATCCGATGTGAGTCATAATGGGGGAGCAAGTGTTCAAATTGCTAAACATCATGATAATTATCTTTTGACTGCTTCTGATTCTAAGATTAGAGAGCTCGAAACGATTGTAGCTCAACAATCAAAAGATCTTGATGATGCCAAACTTGAATTTTCTAAGAAAACGAACAAATTTGAAACATACTTTGAAAAACTTGAAAAGTCAAACGTTGTTCTTGAAAGAAAATTGGATCAAACTGTTCTAGATTCTAAAGCTGAAAAGGATAATCTTTTGAAACAAATTCAACTGCTTGAATCTAAGTTGGCATCCCAAGATAACGTGCTCAAAGAAAATGAAACATTAAAGGCCCAAGTACAGGAAAAGGTTTTTGCTATAGCTGCGTTGAAAAACGAGTTAAGGAAAAGTAAAGGACCTAGTGTGGACACTAAGCTTGAAAAACCATCAATCTTGGGGAAACCGCCTACAAATCAGTTCGTCAGACAACCGATTGTCAGACAACCTACTGCATTTAGATCCGAGCGACCACAATCCTCGAGACCGCGGTTTGCCTCCCAAGTTGATTTGGTTCATCTTATTAGACCAGTCACTCCAGCAACTAGGCCCAATGTGATCACTCCAGCTTTAGCAAGACCAAATCATATGATTGCCTCTAGTTTCCCTAAAAATACCAAGACCACGTCTAGAACTAATTCAAATGACGTTTGCCATGAATCTGATCTTAGGGAAGCTAAGCAAAAGACACATGTAAGAGATAGGAATTTCAAACCTAGTCAGATGCCTTCTAGGTTACCCAACACTGCTAACCGTAGCATGCCCAATCCTAGGAGCATCAATCAATCATCTAGGGATTCTAGATCTTACTCGGACATTAAATATGCTACTTGTAAAACATGTAGAAAATGTGTCTTTACGGCAAATCATGATGCTTGTGTCAAAAAATTACTTGATGAGGTGAACTCCCGTGCTAGAATTAAGTCCCAGTGGATAGCTAAAATCAAACCCTTTGGTAAAGTTTGGCGCCCCACTGGTAGAACTTTTACTCTTGTAGGAAACGAGTGCCCTTTAACTAGGATAGTCTCTGATTCTACAAAGACTACTAGGGAGGAAATTGCAAAGGATGATACATCACTTAAGCCTGAACTTAAGGTTTTCTATAAAAGGAAACGTTTGCCAACTAAGACAAGTGAATCATCTCCTCAGGCCACCTCTGACACAAGTAAAGCCAACCGTGAACCCCCACGTGCCTCTAAAATTGATATTGCTAACCCATGTCAAAGCATGCAAATTCCTAATGAGATTGCAGGTACCAAAGTTGATGTTCCAAAAGAACGAAGCGGTCCAATCGTTGTGTACCGTTCAACTAAGGACACTCTTAGAGTTTGGTTGCTGAAGAAGCAGATATCAGAGAAACAAATGTCTCAGTGGATTCATGGATAAGCTGCACAAGGACTTACAGTCACATAACAGACTGTAACTCGCTCTCAAAAGACAGGAAAGTTCATCCCGATGATGACTTATCCTTACAACGAGAAATTAATTTTTCTCGGACACGAGCTTATATTAAAACTATTCAAAGGTTTTAAGCTCGTGTATAGGACTTACAGTCACATAACAGACTGTAACTCGATCTCAAAAGACAGGAAAGTTCATCCCGATGATGACTTATCCTAAAAACGAGAAATTCATTTTTCTCGGGCATGAGCTTATGTTAAAAACATTCCAAGTTTTTAAGCTCATGCATCAAGGCTTATCATTAAATATCAGATGGTAACCCGTGCTTCAAAGAAAGGAGAGTTTATCGCCGATGATAAACTTATCCTTACAACGAGAAATTAATTTTTCTCGGGCATGAGCTTATATCGAAAACATTCCAAGTTTTTGAGCTCATGCACAATGACTTACAGTTAAATGTCAGACTGTAACTCGAACTTCAAATAAAGGAAAGTTTATCATTAATGATAAACTTATCCTCATAACGAGAAATTCAATTTTCTCGGTCATGAGCTTGTCTTAAAACATTCGAAGTTTTAAGCTCAGAAAGGAAAGTGTATCTTTTAACTAAGAGAACTTTTCCTCGTAACGAGAAATTAACCTTTCTCGGTCATGAGCTTTCCGTTAAAACAGTCAAAGTTTTCAAGCTCATGAACACGACTTCTAAGTAAATGTCAGCTTAGGACTCGTTCTTCAGATAAAAGGAAAGTTTATCGCCGATGATAAACTTATCCTTAACAACGGGAAGTTTACAACTTCTCGGACTTGAGCTCGCTTTTAAGATATTCAACATCTTAAGCTCAAGTAATTGTTTTTCAAAACTTTGAACACAATTTTTCAAGAATTTCTCAAAAGGTTTTTCTAAATCTTTCAAAATTGTGTGTTCAAAAACGTTTTGACAAAACGAGCATGTCTTCTGGAATCGATAATATTTACGAACCTAGAAATGTCATTCAATAATGACACGGGGTTGTAAATAAAGTTCGCGCAGAAGTTCAAACTTTTAAAACATGCTCAAAATGGTTTGCTATTATTTCAGATAGCAACCCGTTTTTCAAAATCAAGTCAAGCATTTCACCGGAAAGCTTTGACTCAACAACGAGAATTAATTTTCTCGGGGACGTGACGAGGTGACCATCATTCGTGAACAAGAACCATGTGCTTCTTTCATATGCTGTTCTCCATTATTCAGGTCCAACCTCGTACATTGCTAATCTTGTGAATTCATTATTATATCTGATCTTTGCACGTAATAAATACCTTACACTTGTGTTTAAAAGGTATTTAATCTACGTTTCAAGTACACCTTCATTAATTTGAGGGGGAGCTTGTTAAAATCATGAAGATAATTGGATTTTGCATTTTTCTTCCCAAATTTTCTTAAAAGGCTATTAAATCAATTGATATTAAAAACATCGATTGGGTTAATATTTTTAATATGGGGGAGAAAATGTGATTTAATATGGGATATGATCAATCACAAATGGTTTGACTTAACGTGTTAGCTCATCCCGACATGTGCGAAATGTTTTCGAATATCGTAGCATATGTTAAGGGGGAGCAAAATGGATTTGCACTTCAAAAATGGATTTCATGGTGACATACACTTACCCAAAACATCTCTTTTCACGACGATGAAGATTGTGGTGACATAAGGATGGTAGGATAGGTTAAAGTCCAATGATTTCTCTAGAACCGGAGGAATCTTCCCAAGGACATTCCATAGCTAGAAATAGTAGTCCTTAGGAAAGATGGAGAAAGATTGTGAACGTAGCTGAATGCCGACCAAGTACTTAAGTTAGCACTGGAACAATCACAACAAGGTGCTAGTTATGACGTATTGGTAAGCATTGAAGGGGTTGAAGAATGAAAAAGAATTGTAAAGATAAAGGGTGTAAAGAAAGAAGCCCTCCTTACAACCTTAGGCAGAAACCGGGTCAATACATATGCTATTGAGGTCATTTTTGCTAATGATTCTCGGTATTGAAGAAAGACATCATGGACCCAGTGATGCAATGCACAACCCTTCCCAGCTAACTCAGATATCTCTCAAAAGATATTTGTTTTAATCACACGGAGACAACACATTATCTATTGATTTATTCACTCCGAATAAATTGGTATTGAAAAGGTGGCACTCCTCTCCAGCCTCCGATCACTAAAATCCAAAATGCACGATCGAGTCTAGAGCCATTTGAGATCATCAAATATCTCATTAGGACACACTTTCATATTTCCTTGCTTCTTCACACACTGTGAAAAGTAAGAAAGATCTTAAGAGTCCTACGCAAAATCTTCATGATCTTGCCTGAACATCCGAGTAATACGAAAGTATTTACAATGAAGATGGAAATCCTTCTTGAGCGAATATCAAAAAGCTCATGGTAGGTGACTTGTGTGATTCTTTATGAATCAAACTTGTGATAACTGGAAAGCAACAGTGGTTTAATTCTTAATTGAACTTAAACACGTTCCAGGCCTCTTCGCAATATCTTAATGATCTTGCCAGAACACTCAGAGTGACTCTTTATTGATCATAGTGACGAGTGGAAATCCTTCTAGTGTTAACATCAAACAGCACTTGGTAGGTAACTTGCAAGATTCTTTATGAATCAAGCTAGTGACAACTGGAAAGCAACGATGGTGCGGTTCTTAATTGAACTTCACTTGTTCCAGGAACATGAATTGACGGCTTCAAATCATGCGGATAATATTATCCAAATGATTCACTCTTTACGTTCGCAGTCAGCTTTGGACGGTCGAGTAAAGAGAACGGGTTTACCCGCGAAATCTTGTCAAGGAGGTTCTTAATTGAAACTACCTGCCACAAGTACGATATTTAATATCGTCCAACGGTCTTCACCGACCGGAGGTAAAATGCTACCGAATTAGAATGAAATGTTCAAGGCCATTTCATCCGTGTATATTGTTTGTTGCTAACTGTCTTATGCAGCGTAACAAAAAGGTGGCATTGCGGTGTATAATCCAGAAGAAGTCGTCACCACATGCTTGTACTACATACACTTAGTACTTCAACAAATTCAAGAAAGTCTGAAGGTCAAGTCTTCCGCTGTATCAAACTCTGAAGCTTTCAAGAATTTAAAGGTATAAGTATGTGGAACATGAAGTCACGAAGAGGCAAATTTCACAAGTGATGAATGCACAAGGTCAAGGCAAGGAAACATGCTCAAGACTAAAGTCAAAGATCACATCAAGCATATTCACAAGAACAAGATCGAAGACTCAAGCATAGTATGCTAGGTTTAAGATTTTGTAAAATGGTGTGACCTCCCTTAGGGGGAGATTGTTGGAAATGTGTTTTCCCAAAGAAAGTCTCGGTCACATCATTATTAGCATTGATCACGAGCTATAGAATATTTAGAACTTTGTAACTTGGAGCGACCTCCCTTAGGGGGAGATTGTTGGAAATACGTTTTACGTATTTATGAAGGATCGGTCGCTCCAACGATAATTAGGTAATAGGCTCGTGATCCACTTTGTAATTGTATAGTCCATATAGCCCACATGTAGGGTGGGCTATATATATACCCCTCCTAGCATGTTAGGAGGGGGTTGGTCATTCATTTATTAACAACTTTCATTAATCTAATCTTACTTTCTCTCTCTACTTTTCTTCCCTCTCCTTTCTCTCTCTACACCTAATCTCCTTCTTCCCCATCTCTTCCACCAAATCCATAGATCTAATCCATCATTACCAAATCCTTAGAATACGTAGGCCTTCAAATACCAAGACCACGTCTAGAACTAGTTCAAATGACGCTCACCATAAATCTGGTCTAAGGGAAGCTATTCAAAAGACACAAGTAAGAGATAAGACTTTCAAACCTAGACAGATGCCTTCTAGATTACCCAACACTGCTAACCGTAGCATGTCAAATCCTAGGAGCATCAATCAATCGTCCAAGAATTCTAGATCTTACTCGGACATTAAATATGCTACTTGTAAAACATGTAGAAAATGTGTCTTTACGGCAAATCATGATTCTTCTATCAAGAAACTTCTTAATGAGGTAAACTCCCGTGCTAGAATTAAGTCCCAGTGGATAGCTAAAATCAAACCCTTTGGTAAAGTTTGGCGCCCCACTGGTAGAACTTTCACTCTTGTAGGAAACGAGTGCCCTTTAACTAGGATAGTCTTCTATTCTACTAAGTCTACTAGGGAGGAAACTGATAAAGATGATACTTCACTTAAGCCTGAACATAAGGTTTTCTATAAACAGAAACGTTTGCCAACTAAGACAAGTGAATCATCCACTCAGGTCGCCTCTGGCACAAGAAAAAACAACTGTGAACCCCCACTTGTTTCTAAGATAGATATCGCTAACCCATATCAAAGCATGCAAACTCCTAATGAGAATGCATGTACCAAAGTTGTTGTCCCAAAAGAACGAAGCGGTCCAATCATTGTATACCATTCAATTAAAGGAAACTCTCAGAGTTTGGTTGCTGAAGAAGCTGATATCTAAAAAATAAGTGTCTCAGGGGATTTACAGTTAAGCTTACAGTGTAAAGGACTTACAGTCACATCACAGACTGTAACTCGTTCATCAAAGAAAGGAAAGTTTATCGCCGATGATAAACTTATCCTAACAATGAGAAATTAATTTTTCTCGGGCATGAGCTTATATTAAAAACATTCGAAGTTTTTAAGCTCATGCACAATGGCTCACATTCAAATCACAGTCTGTGTCCCGAACTTCAGAGAAAGGGAAGTTTATCTCGTCAACGATATCTTACCCTCAAAACGAGAAATTAAGTTTTCTCAGACACGAGCTTATCTTAGAACCATTCAAAGGTTTTAAGCTCGTGTAAATGGCTCCTCGTTAAATGACAGACGATGACCCGGACTTCAGAGACAGGGAAGTTTATCTACGCAACGATAACTTACCCTCTTAACAAGAAATTAAGTTTTCTTGGACACGAGCTTATCCTAAAACCATTCAAAGGTTTTAAGCTCGTGTATTAGGCTCATCATTAAATAACAGATGATGACCCGTTCTTCAAATAAAGGAAAGTTTATCGCCAATGATAAACTTATCCTTACAACGAGAAATTAATTTTTCTCGGGCATGAGCTAATAATAAAAACATTCGATGTTTTTAAGCTCATGCACAATGATTTACAGTTAAATATCAGACTTTAACTCGAACTTCATTTTTAGGAAAGCTTATCTTTAAAGATAACTTATCCTTGAAACGAGAAATTAATTTTTCTCAGTCATGAGCTTGTATTAAAACATTCCAAGTTTTAAGCTCAGAAAGGAAAGCGTATCTTTTAAATAAGAGAACTTTACTTCATAACGAGAAATTCATCTTTCTCGGTCATGAGCTTTACGTTAAAACATTCAAAGTTTTTCAAGCTCATGAAAACGACTTCTAAGTAAATGTCAACTTAGGACTCGTTCTTTAGGTACAAGGAAAGTTTATCGCCGATGATAAACTTATCCTTAACAACGGGAAGTTTACAACTTCTTGGACTTGAGCTCGTTTTGCAAGATATTCAACATCTTAAGCTCAAGTAATTGGTTTTCAAAACATTGAACACAATTTTTCGAGAATTTCTCAAAAAGGTTTTCTAAATCTTTCAAAATTGTGTGTATAAAAAATGTTTTGATAAAAAGAGCATGTCTTCTGGAATCGATAATATTTACGATACAAGAAATGTCATTCAATAATGACACGGGGATGTAAATAAAGTTCGAGCAGAAGTTCAAATGTTTTAAAACATGCTCAAAATGGTTTGCTATTATTTCAGATAGTAACCCGCTTTTCATAATCAAGTCAAGCATTTCACCGAAAAGCTTTGACTCAACAACGGGAATTAATTTTCTCGGGCATGGTTTACTTTATAACCATGTAAGGGATTGTCTTTACGTAATAACACGATCTAACACAAATTTATGTACGATTCAGTGCATTTATTTGTTAAAATAAGAGAAGTCTTGTTTTTTATAAAGTTGTCATCTCCACCAACCGTAGCAATTTACAATTGATATCTACATACTCGACTATGCGACTACTCAAACGGTGACTACAACTCTTTCAATAGAACACAGGTCAACACTTGAGGGGGAGCAACTGTCCAACATTCAGAATCCTTGATGCCGAGAGTGCCAAGTTCACATATTGGTGTCAAGACAACGATATCACTCATACACATGGACTCAAGAGATAACTTCAGACGTGACGAGGTGACCAACATTCGTGAACAAGAACCATGTGAATCTTTCATATGATGTTCTCCATCATACAGGTCCTACCTCGTAAATTGCTAATCTTGTGAATTCATTATCATATATGATCTTTGCACGTGATAAATACCTTACACTTGTGTTTAAAAGGTATTTAATTTACGTTTCAACAAACCCTCATTAATTTGAGGGGGAGCTTGTGTAATTCATTAAGATAATTGGATTTGCATTTTTCTTCCCAAATTTTCTTAAAATGCTATTAAATCAATTGATATTAAAAACATCGATTGGGTTAATATTTTTAATATGGGGGAGAAAATATGATTTAATATGGGAAATGATTAATCATAAATGGTTTGACTTAACGTGCTAGCTCATCCCGACATGTGCGAAATGTTTTCGGATATCGTGGCATATGTTAAGGGGGAGCAAAATCGATTTGCACTTCAAAATGGATTTCATGGTGACATATACTTACCCAAAACATCTCTATTCACGACGGTGAAGATTGTGGTGACATAAGGATGGTAGGATAGGTTAAAGTCCAATGATTCCTCTAGAACCGGAGGAATCTTTCCAAGGACATTCCATAGCTAGAAATAGTAGTCCTTAGGAAAGATGGAGAAAGATTGTGAACGTAGCTGAATGCCGACCAAGTACTTAAGTTGGCACTGGAACAATCACAACAAGGTGCTAGTTATGACGTATTGGTAAGCATTAAAGGGGTTGAAGAATGAAAAAGAATTGTAAAGATAAAGGGTGTAAAGAAAGAAGCCCTCCTTACAACTTTAGGCAGAAACCGGGTCAACACATATGCTATTGAGATCATTTTAACGATGCTCGATATTGAAGATAGACATCATGGACCCAGTGATGCAATGCACAACCCATCCCAGCTAACTCAGATATCTCTTAAAAGATATTTGTTTTAATCACACGGAGACAACACGTTATCTATTGATTTATTCACTCTGGATAAATTGGTATTGAAATGGTGGCACTCCTCTCCAGCCTCCGATCACTAAAAATCCAAAATGCACGATTGAGTCTAGATCCATTTGAGATCATCAAATATCTCATTAGGACACACTTTCATATTTCCTTGCTTCTTCACACACTATGAAAAGTAAGAAAGATCTTAAGAGTCCTACGCAAAATCTTCATGATCTTGCCTGAACATCCGAGTAATACGAAAGTATTTACAATGAAGATGCAAATCCTTCTTGAGCGAATATCAAAAAACTCATGGTAGGTGACTTGTGCGATTCTTTATGAATCAAACTTGTGATAACTGTAAAGCAACAGAGGTTTAATTCTTAAATGAATTTAAACACGTTCCAGGCCTCTACGCAATATCTTAGTGATCTTGCCAGAACACTCAGAGTGATACCCTAGTGTTTACAGTGATGAGTGGAAATCCTTCTAGTGTTAACCTCAAACAGCACTTGGTAGGTAACTTGCAAGATTCTATACTAATCAAGCTCGTGACAACTGGAAAGCAACAATGGTGCGGTTCTTAATTGAATTTCACTTGTTCCAGGAACATGAATTGACAGCTTCAAATCATGCGGATATTATTATCCAAATGATTCACTCTTTACGTTCGCAGTCAGCTTTGGACGGTCGATTAAAGAGAACGGGTTTACCCGCAAAATCTTGTCAAGGAGGTTCTTTATTGAAACTACCTGCCACAAGTACGATATTTAATATCGTCCAACGGTCTTCACCGGCCGGAGGTAAAATGCTACCGAATTAGAATGAAATGTTCAAGGCCATTTCATCCGTGTATATGGTTTGTTGCTAACTGTCTTATGCAGCGTAACAAGAAGGTGGCATTACGGTGTACAATCCAAAAGAAGTCGTCACCACATGCTTATACTGCATACACTCAGTACTTCAACGAATTCAAGAAAGTCTGAAGGTCAAGTCTTCCGCTGTATCAAACTCTGAAGCTTTCAAGAATTATAAATGTATAAGTATGTGGAACATGAAGTCACGAAGAGGAGAATATCACAAGTCATAAATGCACAAGATCAAGGCAAGGAAACATGCTCAAGGCTGAAGTCAAAGATCACATCAAGCATATTCACAAGAACAAGATCGAAGACTCAAGCATAGTATGCTAGGTTTAAGATTTTGTAAAATGGTGTGACCTCCCTTTGGGGGAGATTGTTGGAAATACGTTTTTCCAAGGAAAGTCTCGGTCACATCATTATTAGCATAGATCACGAGCTATAGACTATTTAGGACATTGTAACTTGGAGTGACCTCCCTTTGGGGGAGATTGTTGGAAATACGTTTTTACGTATTTAGAAAGGATCGGTCACTCCAATGATATTGTGCTCGTGATCCAATATAGCCCATATAGCCCACATGTAGGGTGGGCTATATAAACCCCCCTCCTAGCATGTTAGGAGGGTTTGTTGAACACATTCATTCCATTCAACATTCCATCTTCCTTTTCATTCTCTCCTTTCTCTCTCTTCTTTCTCTCTCTAGTTCTTCCACTTCTCCTTCCATCTCAATAGGTTAATCAATACAATGCCTAATCCTTAGAAAAACACGATCCTACAGTTTGCACCAGTAGCCAGATTAGAAGCTATCAGAATCTTCCTAGCCTTTGCAGCTTATATGGGGTTTACTGTGTACCAGATGGATTTGAAGAGTGCTTTCCTCAATGGAAAGCTTGTAGAGGAAGTATATGTCTATCAACCCCCAGGGTTTGAAAGCAGTGAGTATCCTGACCACGTCTGCAGACTTCACAAAGCACTCTATGGGCTAAAACAAGCGCTTAGAGCCTGGTATGAAACCCTATCCAAATTCTTGCTTGAAAATAAATTTGTCAGAGGTACCACTGATCAAACCCTGTTCACTTATAGGTCCAAGGGTGATGTCATTTGAGTACAGATTTATGTGGATGATATAATTTTTGGTTCAACCAATATTACATTGAGCAAACAGTTTGCCATATTAATGACCAAAAAATATGAAATGAGCATGATGGGGGAATTAACTTTTTTCTTGGGTTTTCAAATTAAACATAATTCAAAAGGAATTTCCATTTGTCAAGAAAAATATGTTAAGGATTTGCTCAAGAAGTATGATCTGTCTGATTGTGCATCAGTGAAATACCCCATGCTTCCTCCCAACAACTTGGGAGTTGATGACTCAGGGGTCTTAGTTAATGAGACCTTATATAGAGGCATGATTGGGTCACTGATGTACCTCACAGCAAGCAGACCAGACATACAATTTGCCACATGTCTCTGTGCTAGGTACCAAGCTAACCCCAAGGAATCCTGCCTTGTAGCTATCAAAAGAAATTTCAGGTACTTAAAAGGATCTCCCACATTGGGTCTCTGGTATCCAAATGGATCAGGCTTCGACCTCAAAGCCTACTCAGACTTTGACTACGCTGGGTGTTGTCTTGATAGAAAGAGCACCTCTGGGAGTTGTCAAATCCTTGGTGGAAAGTTAGTATGTTGGAGCGCCAAGAAGTAAAACTCTGTGGCCATGTCATCAGCTGAAGCTGAATATGTTACGGCTGTTGGTTGCTTTGCTCAAGTTCTCTGGATGAAAAGTCAACTGGCTGATTATGGGATCATTTATGAAAAGGTTCCCATATTCTGTGACAACACAAGTGCGATAGACATCTCTAATAATCCGGTACTTCATTCCAGAACTAAGCATATTGACATTAGGTATCACTTTATCAGAGACCATATTTTAAAAGGTGATATTGAGCTTCATTTTATACCCACTGAATACCAGCTCGCTGATATATTCACCAAACCTCTGGCTGAGCCAAGTTTCACTAGGTTGGTTGCTGAGCTGGGTATGCTCAATATTGGTAAACAAATCTGATAAGTGATCTCTGACTTCTGTCTCTGGGCATTAAAGGGAATTGAATGTAACGAGGTAGTTACATTCCAATGGGACTTAATATATTCCCATATTTAATTCAAATGATTAACTTTTATTATCAACAACTTTCCCGCTTTCCAAGGGTCAGAAATATAACATGAAGAGTCAAGGGGTCCCACTTTTCCTAAAAGGTAAATTTTTGCATTAAATGCTTTAATTGTAAAACGGCAAACCCTTTTATCAAAACCTTTGACTCACTTTTCAAAACTCACATTTTCATAACTTACACACACACACAACTATTCATCTTCTCAAAACCTTCATTTCTTCCACACTTCAACAATGGCGTCTTCATAATCTAACACCGCTTTTACTGTTCTGGCCGCCTCGAACGTTGATTTTGGGATCCATGATGGCAAAATTGCTTTGAACAACTGTGTAGCTCTCTTGGAACACACAAATTCACTTTACCACCCTTTGTTCTCCTTCATCAAAAACTCCACTATTTTTTAAGCCATAACCAGAGTACCCTCCACTTGCTACCACCAATATCTGAAGGAGTTCTGGTATAGCGCGGAAGTTGATCCAACCTCTTCTCACATCACCTTCAACCTTTCCACTCATCCCCAACCTCTCACCTTTGATCTTCCTACATTTGCCAAAGTCATTGGACTTCCTGTCAATGAAGGTATGTCCGCTGTGCCTGCCAGCGTCACTGTGAAGAAGGCTCTGGCTACCCTTCGCCCTCATGACGACAATGATAAACCCTTCACCACACAAGGTTTCCAGACCAAATCCCTGATCAAAGTGAACTACTTCTCACCTATTTGGAGGACGCTGATGTTATATATTGTGAAATGTCTGGGTGGAAACCAGGGGTCTCATGATCAACTCAATGGAGCCCAGCAAGCCATTTCCTACAGCTTAATTTGGGGACAAGATATAGGGATCGCCCATATACTCTACTCTGACCTCATTGCTAAGTTAGAAAACAAAGGAAAGAAGAACAGACTGGCCACCATCTGCTACACTAGATATCTCTCTCTTCTCTTAGAAGATATGCTGGGTGAAGGATACACCAATGATGAACTTCTCTCTTTCTCTCCTTATCACATCACTGCTGCATCTCTAAAGACCCCACTGGAAGATGAAGTGCCTCTTAGCAGGCACATGATGCAGGTCGCTGGGTTACCTGTTGCTGATGGAGAGCCCTTGATCCCTCACAATGAGGTGAATGCTGAAAGAGCTACTGACAAGTCTCTGTTAAAGACCTCTGTGTAGTCTTCTTCTCGACCCAAGGTGCCCAAGGACAAGAAGAAAAAGAGGAAAGACATCCCCCTTTCCTCTGAAAACCCTTCTATTAATCCTTCCAAGCCCAAGAAGACCAAGAAGAACCCATCCCCTTCTCTGGTGGATGTGGTTGTAGAGCCTGCCGCTGACAAACAACCAGAGTCTAGCGTCTCCCAGTCAGCAGAGACGACTAAGAACCTTCTCAACGTTGATATCTCTCAGGTATTAGTTTGCCATTTTATTCTTTTGGAGGCTCACAAACAATCACTCTCAACATTCTGTAGGAGAGAGTGATGAAGACTTAGGGTTTTCCTCAACCCATAGAGTGTCTATGTCAGCACTTAGATCCTTAGGATTATCTGTACACTCTGTCTTAACACAAGGATATGATTCATTTGTGCTCATAACGCACCCCGATGATCCTTCACCCTCTGGACTGTGCTCTTGTCCATAACAACTTGAGCATGCTATAGGTCCTGACCTAGAGTCTCTGCACTTCACGCAGTCTCTGAGTCCCCTCATTAAAAAGAGTCCCAAAGAATTCATTCTTTTGGGGGGACTGAATAATCACCCTCAGTCTTCCTAGGGGCATCGATAAAAGGCGACCATTACCTTCAAACAATTCACAACTAAAAGAGTCCCAAAGAATTTATTCTTTTGGGGGGACTGAATAATCACCCTCAGTCTTCCTAGGGGCAGCGATAAATGGCGACCTTTAACCTCCATGAATTCGCAACTAAAAGAGTCCCAAGGAGCAATCCTTAAGGGGGAGCTGGATAATCACACCCAGCTATCCTAGGGGCAGCGAACAGCGACCATTTACCACATAATTTTCACAACTCAAAAGAGTCCCAAGGAGCAATCCTTATGGGGGAGCTGGATAATCACACCCAGTTATCCTAGGGGCAGCGAATGGCGACCCTTCACCATAACTATTTCACATTTAAAAGAGTCCCAAGGAGAAATCCTTAGGGGGGTCTGGATAATCACACCAAGCTTTCCTAGGGGCAGCGAATGGCGATCTATAACTTCATTATTTTTCACAATTGGTTACTAACAAATGTCATAACAGGCTCATAATCTTCATGAAGAACAACAGAATGATGATGCCTATTCTATCGCTGGTGATGACAATGCTGAAGTCCCCCACATAGATCTTGATGCCATGTCAGACATTGATTCTATACCAGAGGATGAGGTCTTCATTATCGAAGAGGACTTGACCATTTCAGACTATGCTGATATGGATGCTGATGATGACCAAGTCACAACAGAATTGAAACCCATCCCCTTCCCATCACTGCCCAATGTGCAAGAACTAGCTGCTAAGCGGCTATTGGACCAGAGGCTCTGTGCACCAACCCCAGTTCCCTTCCCAACACTGCCAAATGTCATGGAACTAAGGGCCAAGCAACACTTAGAAAATTTACAAAAGCTCAAGCTGTCCATGTTCCTCGAATGAAAGATGTTTAGGAACTCGCTGTTGAGGCTCTCTGGATCAAAAGGGGTGACATCAGTATAACAAAGCCCAAAGTCACAAATGATGTCATCCTCTCTGAACTGCAAACCCTAACCCATGCTGCTGAGGAGCTCACCACAACACTAGAGACTTCACCAACTTCATTTGTGGAGTCCTCTATGTCTACTTTACTTCCGCAACTACTGGGGAGTGCCTTGCAAGCTCACCTCCCAGCTGTTATTAACCAGAGCCTCCAGCAATACATACCATCTTTCCTCTCATCAGCTGTCAAAGCAAATGTTGCAGCTATTGCTAAGGCGTCTGAGCCTTCACGAACCCTTCTTCAAGAGCTGTTGCAAGAGGAACATAAGGAAATTTGCCTCTTTGTTCATCAAGAATTCAAGAAGTTCCTTAGTCCTGGTTCAGGCACAACTACTACCGGCGCTATGCCTGAGGGGGAGAATTCAGCAACCTCCACCTCTGAAGAAGAAGAAGACACTGCCTCACCTAAGGAGGAGCAGTCACTCAAACACCCAAAACCCTCAACAATGATTCCTACACCACAACCTATTAGATCCTTCAACCCCAGTGCTGATGCAATAAAGGATAAGGGTAATGGAATTGCTATTGCACAACCTGAAATAACCCTGCACTCCCTACAAGAAGAAGGTGGATCTACAGCAAGACTCTCCAAAGACTCTGACCTAAACAAATTCAGGAGTGTTGATGAACCACCACTTACACCAAAGCAGGCAAAAGCTCAAATCTTAGATCACCAAAGGCTGGCAAACAATAGAGCTGCTGAACTCAAAAGCAAAGAAGCTCTGAACAAACTCTCTCCTGCTGTAAAGGAAGCTCAGCTGGTAAAGCTCAAAGAATTCGAGGTTAAAAGGAGAAACCTTCTAAAGGAATATGAAATACTTGTAAACTAGAGAGCTGAACTTGGTCGAATCACCAAGTATGCATGTTACACTGATAAGGACAAAAAGGTGGTGATGACCCTTTACAGAGAGAACCAACTAACCAACTATAAAGTCTTCAGTGACTTTAAACTCAGAGATCTAGGCCTCTCAGAATGGTTAGAAATGTTGACTCTTGCCCAAAAGAAGACTGGGCCTGGTGCTGCTCAGATGATGAAGAATATTCAAGCAAAGCTTAATTGGGTAAGAGACACAGCAAAGAAGCTGAAGGTACCCCTGCCTACTCAACTTTCACAACAACAACCTTCTCAAGGACCAAGGAAAAGGAAAACCCCAATGGGGCCTCTAGTGGAAAAGTTGGTTACTAAAAACATTGTGGTTGATGGGATGCAAAGAAACTTGGTTCTGCCCAAAGAGATCACCAAACCAGTAGGGAGTCAAGTATACTCAGAACCAGAGACAGGGATGGTCTTTATGAATGGTAATTGTGAGTATTGCTTTCATCGGATGAATGAACTACATCTGGCATCAACCATCCAGCTTATCAGACTCAAACAGTGCATCATAAGGAATTGTAAAGCTGCTGGGGACTTTGAGTTTGAAGTTGAACTTGTCATCAACTCTAGGAATGACAAGGTTGAAGCCCAGAGAATCTGTGATCAAGGCCTCGATCGCTGAAGAACCTTTTACTTTTTATTTACGTTTACACCTCTATGTTGTAATAGACTAGGTTCTTTATGTTTAATAAAACTCTGAGGTATGTTTGTTAAATTATGTGTAAGAAGAAGCTGTGTACTCACTTACAATAATTTTAGACTTAGTATAATTTATAAACAAATAGGGGGAGACTGTTGGGCCAATGAAAGTTTTTACTATGGCCCAGTCTAGATTTGTTTAATTAGACTAAGTGTTTGTTGATCGCTGAGAGGACCAGCGACAGAGACTAGACCAGTGGAAGGCAAAGCCTCAGCTGAGAAAAATTAGGTTTTCATCACCATATGGATTATTTAAAGTGAGACTTATAAATAATCGTTATCGAAATGAAGTTGTTTATAAAACACCTTGGAAAACTTAATTGTTTTCATAACAAAGAAAATCTTTGTAAATTTATTTTTTATTCTTATTTAAGAATTAAGCATGAAAATGTTTTTATTATAAACATGATGATAAAATTTTGACGAACTGAGTATTGCATCGTTAATCTTGAAATTGTATATAGTTGCGCGCCTACATAAAATTTGGAAGGGACCATGCAAGGCTAATTGGTAGTCACCATAAAATTGTTAATAAACGTTAAATTTTCTTTGAAAATTGTGAAAGATTAAATTTTATGAGATCTGCAAGAAGTGAAAAATAGGGACATAGTATTAGGGACACCTACATATGTGCCTGTAACATCTATTCTTCTGAGTCGAATTTACTCATCTGTGGAATTTGTCTTATTTGACAATTGATATTCCCTTCTTGTCCAATTCTCCTGTGGCGAGATTCTTTGGAAAAATATCTGATTACCAAGTGTTGATACCCGATTGTATGTATCGACGTTCTTATCATTTCTTTTGATTATATTTCATTTGAATGACCTGGGTAACGATCCGAGGAGCTTTCAAATGCGTACTCAAATTATGAAAACATGGGATATACTCATATTCGTTAATGTTTTCGTCTGTATCTGATTTGAAATTCTCTCGCATAGATCATGCGTTGTCCTTACTCTTTTAAGGTTAGTTATGTATCCAGATATCCTTGAATTTGTGAAGGATTATGAGTTATTATTAGTCTTTTGAGAAGTTCACATCTTATCGACGGCAATAAAACTGAAAAGTTGATAGTGCCGGTAGAATGGATTGATTGATTATGACATGACGACATTGTCTTAATTGATGGGAACTCAAGCAGAATTCCCCTAAATGATAAGATGTTGATTATCAAAAGTGATCTAAATAATTCTTGATGGATGACCATATCCTGCATTTAGACTTGAAATTATACCGTGAATGGTTATGAACTAGTCATAGATATTATAATCTATAAAGAACCTAATATGAATTTATTAAAAGATGTTTCTGTTATCCGAAACTTTAGGAGGTATTTGCTGGTGAATTACCTAGACTTTCGCCATTAAGGCAAGTTGAATTTGGTATTGATTATATTCTCGGTGCTGCACCTGTGGCGTGTGCACTGTACGTCAACACCATCTGAATTAAAGGAATTACCATACAACTGAGAGAGTTGTCGGAGAAAGATTTTATTCTACCGAGCTCGTCATCATGAAGAGCTATGGTGTTATCATTCCTTATGTTTACTGATTACCGTGAACTAAGTAAATTGATGATCGAAATCGATATCCACTACCCAAGATGATAGATTTGTTCGATCATTTACAAGGTTCTAGCGTATGTTCTAAAGATTTGATCCACGGCATGGTTATTATCAACTTCGCATCCGCGAAAAGATTATCTATTCCAATCACTACATCCAGAACTCGTGATGAACATTATGAGTTTCATATTATGTTGTTTGGATTGATCAATGCACATGTAGCATTCATAGATTTGGTGAATCACGTGTGTAGGCTGTAATTTGATAAATTCATGCTTGTGATCATTAAGAACCATCTGTTTGTTTATAAGAATAAGAATGAGTTAATAATTATTTATAGACTGTCCGGAGTTGTCCGAACAATGAAAATATGTACCTTAAATAATTAACATGTGATTTAAGGCTTGACCCTTTACACAAAATGATCATTTGATTAATGATGGTAAGATGTATATATATTGACTCTTCAAAAATTAGAGCCATTAAGGCTTAGGGTTATACCAAAAAGGAGGTGCAAATATGTTTTGACAAATGTTTTAACAAAGGATTTTTAAGGGATTATTCCCTTATACACAAATCATTTAACTAAACTCCTGTTTAGGGGTAAATGTTTGTGTATACCTCAAGACAACCTAAGAGGGATTGAGGAAACCGTTAAACCATGACTTAAAACATGAAATGAAAATTTTTGCTTTTCAACTAAGAAAATTTTTACCAAAGAATAAACGAAGGTTTTTTGAACATTTACGGATCTTACTGATTATTTCCGATAAATCAACAAAATTGTGTTAATTAAATTCAAATTTATTTTGAACATTTTTATATAATTGGACAAACTGAGAAAATTTAAAAACTTTTTGCGTTTACTTTTCATAAAAAATAAATATTTATTATTTAATTACTTGTAGTAATTATCGATGCTTTAAACGTCGGATTGAGCAAAACTGATAAAAACAATAGTTGAGATAGAACTAAGACTTAGAAATTGTGAAGAAAGAATTTTTGAATAACTACGGTCATGATATTTATTCCATCTAGGAAAGTGAACGTAAATACTGACACATTATATAGAAAGGATAAAGAATCAATTAGGATTGTGTTCCTTAATAATGACGGTGCAAAGTAATTTGCCCGAACAATTTAGAAATAATTGATGCCTGTAAGAAGGATAATATAAATAATAAAAGGGGGTTCGTGGCTAATGTGAACCATTAGAATTGAGAAGCCGATAGCGTTAAATGTATAAAAGGCCACTTGTGATTGTCTAAATATGGAGGATTGTGAGATATAGTTATGTTAGAATCTTGTAAGTATAAGTATTCTATTCCTGTTATTTCTGATTTAATGTATCTTTATCTGAAAAAGTTGTACTGATGGCAAATTATGAAGGCAGACATCGCCTCATACATTAGTAAACGTCTAACTATTGCAAAGGTCATCATCTGAATTTGATTCGATTTGGGTCATCGTCGACAGACTGACCAAATTTGCTAATATCATTCATGTTAATGATAGATTCTTGATGAAGAAATTGACTCTTTTGTATTTAAAGTAGTTGTGTAAACATGGTGTGCCTGTATCGATCATCTCTATCAAGATCCTCGCTTCGCATCGAATTTCTAGAGATTTGCTCAGAAGTCATTGAGAACGAATCTTGATGAGAGTACTGTGTACCACCCCAATCGAAGGGACGAGGTAAAGTAACAATACAAAATACTATAAGTGTTGTTTTATGATTGAATGATTAACCTTTGGTAATAAACTGTATAATCGCTTTCCTTTGGAAAGATTATCATTGATAATTATCGTATTAGGATCGAGATCGAATCTTGTGAGGATATATATTAGAGCATCTGTAAGAAGTAGTTAGGATGAAGACACCCGACATACACCCATTGTGAGTTGGACATATCTTTTAGGTTTAAGGTTTCCTATGATGGCGAACCTAACCTTACAAAATACTCGACCTGCGAGACCTGAAATGATCGTTGAAATTAGGATTTGATTATTGACTGTCGATAGTGGGCAAGAGGTTATGTGAATATGAAATGTAGATCTTGAAGTGCCAGATGGGTAGCGAAGTTATGCCAAAAATTTTAACTATGGAAAAATGAAGTGATGATCTGAAAGATCATGGGATATAAGTCCCCGTTGTATGGGACCATTGAGATGATGTAAAAGTTGGTTTGAAAGGCATATAAGTTGGATCTACCCTAGGAATTCAAGAGCTGCGTGAATGTGTTTCGTATATCTAACTTGATGAAATGTCTATCAAGTGAAAATCTGATTATTCCTTAATGAAGTTTAGATCGGCGAAAAGTTGCATTCATCAGAAACCCGTGAACATCATGGATAGAGAAAGTAAGTCAACATTTAGCCTGATCTTATTCCCGTAGTTATGTTTGATGAAACTCGCGTATTGTAATGGATTACACTTGTGAGAAAAGACCGAATGTGGAGGAAATACCCACATGGCTTTAACTCTATAAGGAGCGAGTAGTAAGATAAGATGATCTTTGAGGACAAAGATCCTGTTTAGGGGTAAATGTTGTGACAATCCGTCAATTTATGGTTTATATTTTATTCTCAATATTTATTTGAAAACATTATTTTAATGTTATAATATGAACTCACATATTTTTGGGAAGAAATTTGGATTTTACGTCTTGAAGTAGCATCGACTACGTCTAAACCGGAGGATTCTACGTTACATGCTTACGTTTACATACGCCGTTTTTGGTGACAGTCTGACATTTCAGAAAATAAATTTATCCGCGAATATTATTTTGGGATTTTAAATTTGTGTTGGTTCATAAACTCACAAATTTACGAGAAGAGAATAGGACTTACGATTATCATTTAACGTCCTTTACGACTAAACCGGAAACCTTAGGATTACGTATTTACGTTTTTGAACTCCGTTTTTTATGAGACAATTTTTATTAGATTCGTTTTGTGTCGTTGATTCAAAATTTATAAAAACATTTTTTGTAAAACGACCCGAGGGCACGCAAATCGAGGAAACTAGAATCGAGGAATACCCGTAAATTAGCGGGATGGGACAAAACAAGTTTTGCCCCGCCCCACTAATATGGGACGGCAACACTAAGCCAACACACACCATGAGGTGTCAAGTTATTAGCTTACAAGCTACACTTGCAAGCTAGCTTAACTTGTAAGCTTTCAAAACCACAAAACCACCAAGCCTAAAACAACTAACTCATTTCATACATGCAAAAACCACACAACTCTCCTCCCTCTCTCTAAAATTCATCCCATCCTCACCTTAAACCACCCATTTGATCAATTTTCAACCACTAAAACTTGTGTTATTCACACATATGATGGAAACCCTTTGAAGATATGAAGATTGGAGGTGATCTTAACCTATGAAAAGGAGTTTTCATGAGGTTAAAGGGCTGAATTCATGGAGGTGTTCATCTATCCAAAGGACCCAATAAGTTTCCTTGCTAGAGTTGAAGATTTGATAACAAGAACCAAGTCTTGTTCATCAAAAATCTCATCTTTTCATCACTAATGGTGGTATAAAGATTGTTCTTCCTATCCTCTTGTTATTTTGATTATGTAATATTGTAATTTCTTTATTTATGTATATGTATATGATGATGAATAATGATCAAAAATATTATGTGGGGATTTGGTGTTGATAGATTTGATAAACATGGTTAAAAAGATGGAAAACCATAGGTAAAATGGTTAAAATCTTGCTTAAATGTGATGGCTGTATAAAAACAGTAAGTAACCAAATGTTAAACTGATAAAATGGTAAAGTGGAATCAATATGCAGTAATTATTAGGTGTTATACACATGTGAGAGTTGGCCATGCTATGGAATCATCAAAATGAGTGAGATATCAAAACAAGATGAGTGTACCAATCTGAATAGTCTGTTTTGTAGGGACTGTTAAGGATAGTTAAACATGTAATGAGTAGTAGCTATAACTAACTTAATTTTAGCACATAATATGAAGTTTATGCCATCCAAAAATGAGCTTCTATCTCCTTATAGAACTCAAGATATGATAAAAATGGTGAAGATGAAACTAAAAATCAGATTTTGAAGAATTAATGTTTAATAGTATTATATAAGCACTCAAACTAATATAGTATAAAATATGAATTGAAACCCACTAACTTATAAATTTCATTTATATAAATATGTATAAGGTTAAATAAATTGACACTTTATAAAAATGGTAGTTGAACAAGATTTATAAGTTATAAAAACTATAAACATGATTTTTACGACTTTTTCGGCTATTACCGTAAAATTAATGTTTTTCACGAATTAAAACTTAGACGATCAAACCCGTCTAATGTAAAGTTTTTAAAAGTCATATACTGATATATAAGTACCTAATACAATTAAAAACCGATAAAACCCGAACTATATGACATACGGACATTAACGAGCTAAGTTAGCATATTTGGACTAATAATATAACTAAATAAGTTAAACACTAATAAAAATTACTTATTGGGATTAACCCATTTGGGCCCAACATGTAAAGTATAATACTGATAATAAAAGTATAATTGGGCTAATGAATAGTATTGGGCTTGTAATAGGCCCATTGGGCTTCAAAATGTAAACAAGTTGAACTAGTGTAACTAGTCTTGAAAATTTCCAACACATAACACTAAAATGAGTCAATGAGAATATATAAACCCACTTGATCATCATATATATAAAATCATCATATGTATACATAATTGTTATTTTTATAAAGTCATTGGACAAGAGTCTAAGACGAGTATTATTTGTCTAGGTTTCCCGTGATTGAAGCACGTACCGTACATCCAAATCGTCGATAACCGCCTTCCCACATCAACATGAGTTCATAGCCTCGCACTCTTTTAAATGTTTTTATGAAATGTTTTATAAACCCGCGAGGGAGATAACATGTTAGTTTTTATAAAATAGGACACTAGTTTTCCCGATTGTTTGTTTATTGATTTGGACCCGAATGATTGTATGACCTGATAAATGATTAAATGACCCGATAGATGAAATGAAATGGATTATTAAAGTTAGGTTATGTCACTAAAAGTCCCATTAGCATGAATAGTGAACTACCAGGAATTGGTAGACGCTTATGCATATAATAGTACTATTTGGGGAAGATCACCCCAGTTCGCGCCTTGACGGTTGATCCCCGTCGTGCCACATTGATTGGTAAGCGCATTTATGTATGAGAAGATTTACACAAGCGTGATTATTGTGACGACACGCTAATTTAGATGGGCAAATGAGTTTCGGGCTAGCTACCCGTTGTTTGTTGTAGTAAGGTAACAATGTCATGCGGCTTATAATAATCCAAAATAACAAAATACTTCTATACGCACTGAATTACGATATATTGCCTGACTAGCAATACGGGGTCTTATTATTGATTTTATGTTCGTGTTTTGGTTTTACATAACCATATTCATATAACGGTTTTTATTTAATCTATACAACGTTATAAAACGTATTGTATGATGTTTTTAACGACAATGCTTCGTATAATGATTTTGAAGGCGAAAGCCTATATTATGATTTTGATAAGGATTTGTATAAAACGACTTTGGCGATTTTATGGCCTATTAAAATGATTTGTACGAAATGATTTTCGGTAATAATTTTATACCGATGTTATATTGATGGATTTTGTTAAACTCTATGAATTCACTCGGCGTTATCGCTGACCTTTTCTTTTAACATGTTTTATCTCAGGTACTTGAAGGTAATTCTCGGGAAGATAACAAGAATTCATGGCCCGCACTTAAATAACAATTTCCATTCAAATGTTTTGTTAAACTTGTATGAAATACTATGACTTGGGACTTATGTAACTTTGATATTTATGAATGGAAATGCTTTATTATTAAACGACACGGTTTTTATGCGTTGTCTATGATGTGAGTAATGTGCTATCCCGTAACACCAACAAGTCTTCCGCTGTATTGAGTTGTGTAAATTTGGGGGTGTTACATCAACTGTCACACCAGGAACATTCAAGTCAAAGACAACGTCAGAGAAGTCGAAGATAATCTGAAGCCAGACTAACCAGCGATTATGGATAGCTGGGATGTTGAAGGAATGTACTGGTGTTCAAGGATCTCTGAGTTGACAACACTCAGAGATCACTTAAGAACCCTAGAAGTCTGGGATAAGCAAAGCTTACCTAATCCTTTATAGTTTAGACGGGACAATCTACCAAGTGTTTTGAGCGGGACAAAACAAGAGATTCAAGATAAAGCCTAGTACGACCTAGTGGGACAAAAGGTAAACAGTTGGCAGAACTGTTCACCTAAAGTTGGTTAAAGGTATGTATCGATTTAGACATGCATTTAATACGTTGTACTCTTCCATTTAGAAGGTGACACGTATCAACTACTCCCACTAAGGAAGCAACCTCGTACACTATAAATAGGAGTGAGAAGGAAGAATTAACTCAACCCATGTGCTTGGATAATCTATCTAAGTTAATTCTCTCCTTGGAACCGCTGAGCCCTCAGCTGTCTACCAGCGTCTCATTGGTTCCCTTGTAAACTTGAGTCTCGAATCTAGTTTACTTGTTTCTAGGGTTCATATCTTGTTGTCATTCAACGAGTGTATTCATAGCACTTTGTAATACTTTGTTTATAATACTTAATAAAGCATTACGTGTTTGAAAAGTATTTCATTGTGTTTCGTGGTTAAAAGAGTTATAGTTTATCAACAATTGTCATATTAAGGGACTTTCAAGAAGGCCATATTTCCATTGATAGACTTGCTTCCTTGATCCAAAAGGATTTCATTCTCTACAAGCCTCAGTTTATTGTAAACATCATCAAAAGTGGAACTTTTGTGAGTATTATTAGCAATCATAGACCTAGCTTCAATCTTCCATGCATCACCAAGACTTTTAAGAAAAGTGGTGATGATATCAACATCACCAAGCACTGTTCCCATAAAGGACAACTTGCTTGTAATGTCAAGTAGTATGCTTCTCACTCCACTTAGCTTTTCATTGGGTCGAGCTTTGAACACAGCATACTCATGCAAGAGTTGCTTATTTTTCTCTTGTACAGTATCAGCATTACCACCATAAGGAACTTCAAGGGTTGCCCAAAGATCTTTTGCAGACTCATAGCCTCTATATTGGTGCTGATTGGCTAGTCCCAAAGAGAGTTTGAGGATGCTCAGGGTTTTCATGTCATTTCTTCTCTTCCCAACATCCTCAGCTAAGACAGCTCTTCCATCTTCAGGTTTTTCTTTTCGATCCTCTTCAGAAGAACCTAGAGTTGATCTTACCAAGATAGCAGCTGCAATCTTGGTAGCCTTATTGAATGTGTTTCTATATTCAATAATTACCCATAGGATGTGGTCATGGATTTGAAGATATTGTTCAAAGTTAAAATTCCACAGCTCAAAATTATCAGGGTCTAGCATGGGAATCTTGATGTTAGGGGTTGAGGAGGAGGAGGTTAACTCTAGAGTAGACATGGAGTTTTGGTTTTAGGGTTTCTTGAAAATTAGGGTTTTTGGCGATTTAGGGTTTTTGTGTTCTTTAGATCAAAGTTTCTCAACAAGCTCTGATACCACTTGTTGATCTCAAACTTAGATCGATTTAGCTTGTGTAAACGAGATTAAATCAAGTTAAACACGTAGAGAAACTTTGTTGTATATGAAACAATTCAAGTATTATGCGGAATTAATACTTAAACAAGAACACACAAACAAGATAAACCAAACTTTCACTTTGATTGATAAACCAAACTTCCGTACAATGAAAGTGTGAAAATGTATATAAAACTTATATTTAACAAAACCTAAAGGCCTACTTTTATAGATTAAGGAACCTTGTACAAGAGTCTACGTATCAGCTATTCTTGGTAAAGATAAACATAAGAAATACATTGTCGAACATATCTTTACTAGAAACATACTAGAAACATAATACGTGTAGACTAAGTCTTCTATCAGTGCTTGACTTCTTCTTATCAACGCTTGACTTCGTCCTGTCAACATTTGTCCTGTCAACGCTTGATTTCTTCTTAGCAACGTCTAGATTGCTCTTGTCAACGTCCAAGTGTATTGGCTACATTTTATTCCCAACACACTGGACATAAGGTATGGATTCTTCTTCCTTTCAGTATGGACATTCATTCCTTATTAGGATTCCCTGTATGCAGCCAACTATTTTCCCAGTATATGTTTTATATGTTTTGATTTGCTTATGTTTAATTCAAACGCCTAAGTCATATACATGCATGACAAGTTTCACTTAGTTATGGAGGTACCATAACCATAACACTGGAGGCAAAAGTGTTATGACTTCACCATGGCCGAGTGATAGCTCGTGACGTCCCTTTTAGCTTTTGGCCATATTATTATGTTATCATGTGGGGCGTATGGCTACATCCTAGGTTACATGTTTTTAACATATTATTCAGGTGAATGTGGTGTGTGCCTTGCATCCTTCACAAGGAGCTGATCCCTCCTACCCAAACTTATATTAATTAGAGGCAACCCCTCCTTTAGATATTATAAATCTTGCTTATGTTTTAGAGAGAGAAAGAGATAGAAACTTGGTGGATTTCACACACTTCTAGAGAGAGAAAATGAAAGAACTATGTTTATTATGAAAATGAAACCACACGCTCTCCATCAAAGGAGAGGGATTTTATACCAAGTCCACAAAGTGGGCTTGGTTTACATTTTGGGCCGCTGACCCATACATCACATGGGCTCAGTTTGGGCTTTTTTTAATAAGTATAACTAAACTAAACTATGAGCTTCTATTATATCTATTGTTGGAGTGCCCGAACCTTTCTAATACGTAAAACGTATTTCCAACAATCTCCCCCTAAGGGAGGTCACTCCAAACAAGGGCGTTACCCGAGTTACAATAATAAAATAAACCTAGCATATTATGCTTATCTTGAGCTCGCAGTCTTCGTCTTTCTTTTCTTTTTCTTTTCTGGTGAATAGGTTGATGTCATCTTTGATATCAATCTTGAGCATGGATCTTTTGCCTTTGATCCTGTGCATCACTTATGATCTTTGCCTCTTCGTGACTTCATTTCCCAAATACGTATACCTTTGTAATTCTTGAAAGCTTTAGAGTTTGATACAGCTGAAGACTTAACTTTTAGACTTTCTTAAATTTGTTGTAGTAGAAAATATAAGCATGTGGGGACGACTTCTTCTCGGTCACCGCAACACCTCCGTCTTCAAATGTCGCAACATAAGTAGACACGAATGAAATGGCTTTGAACATTTCGTTCTAATTCGGTAGCATTTTACCTCCGGTCGGTGAAGACCGTTGGACGATATAAAATATCGTACTTGTGGAAGGTATATTTAACTAAAAATATCCTTGACAAGATTTCGCGGGTAAACCCGTTCTCTTTACTCGAGCGTCCAAATCTGACTGCGAACGTAAAGAGTGAATCATTTGGATCAAATTACCCGCATGATTGAAGCCGTCAATTCCGATTCCTGGAACAAGTGAAATTCAATTAAGAATCACACCATCGTTGCTTTCCAGTTGTCACAAGCTTGATTCATACAGAATCTTGCAAGTTACCTACCAAGTGCTGTTTGATGTTAACACTAGAAGGATTTCCACTTATCACTGTGAACAATTAAGAGTGTCATTCTGAGTGTTCTGGAAAGATCACTAAGATATTGCGTAGAGGCCTGGAACGTGTTTAAGTTCAGTTAAGAATTAAACCAATGTTGCTTTCTAGTTATCACAAGCTTGATTCATAAAGAATCGCACAAGTCACCTAACATGAGCTTTTGAATGTTCGATCAAGAAGGATTTGCATCTTCGTTGTAAATACTTTCGTATTACTCGGATGTTCAGGCAAGATCATGAAGATTTTGTGTAGGACTCTTAATATCTTTCTTACTTTTCACAGTGTGTGAAGAAGCAAGGAAATATGGAAGTGTGTCCTAATGAGATATTTGATGATCTCAAATGGTTCTAGACTCGATCTTGCATTTTGGATTTTAGTGATCGGAGGCTGGAGAGGAGTGCCATATTTTCAATATCAATATATTCGGAGTGAATAAATCGATAGATAATGCGTTGTCTCCGTGTGAATAAAACAAATACCTTTTAAGAGATATCTGAGTTAGCTGGGAAGGGTTGTGCAATGCATCACTGGGTCCATGATGTCTATCTTCAATATCGAGCATCATTAAAATGATCTGAATAGCATATGTATTGACCCAGTTTCTAACTAAGGTTGTAAGGAGTGCTTCTTTCTTTATACCCTTTATCTTTGCAACTCTTTTTCATTCTTCAACCCCTTCAATGCTTACCAATACGTCATAACTAGCACCTTTTTGTGATTGTTCCAGTGCCTACTTAAGTACTTGGTCGGCATTCAGCTACATTCACAATCTTTCTCCATCTTTCCTATGGACTACTATTTCTAGCTATGGAATGTCCTTGGGAAGATTCCTCCGGTTTTGGGAGAATCATTGGACTTAACCTATCCTACCATCCTTATGTCACCACAATCTTCATCGTCATGAAATAAATAGGTTGTGGGTAAGTATACGTCACCATGAAAATCCATTTTGATAAAGCAAATCCATTTTGCTACCCCTTAACATATGCGACAATATTCGAAAACATTTCGCACATGTCGGGATGATCCATCACGTTAAGTCAAACCTTTGTGATAGTTTCCCATATTAAATCACATTTTCTCCCCCATATTAAAAATATTAACAATCGATGTTTTTAATATCAATTGATTTAATGAAGTTTTAACAAAAGTTTTGGGAAGAAACATGCAAGTCCGTTTAATCTTCATGAGACCAATTTGTGAGAGATGGTACCGATTGGTAACATAATCACATATTCACCATATTAGAATAAATTGACAAGGTTGGACCTGATTGATGAGAACATCATATGATAAGATCAAATGGTTCTTGTCGACAAATGTTGGTCGCCTCGTCATGTCTGAAGTCATCTCTTGACACCATATGTACGATTGGTATTGTTGTCTTGACACCAACTTGTGAACTTGGCACATTCGGCATCAAAGATTCTGAACGCTTGACAATTTCTCCCCCTCAATTGTTGACCCGTGTTCTATCGAAAGAGCTATAGTCGCCGTTTGAGTAGTCGCATCGTCGAGTATGTAGATACCAATTATAGATTGCTATGGTTGTAGAGACGATAGCTTCACAAAAACAAGACTTCTCTTGTTTTAACAAACAAATTCACTTATGCGTACATAGATTTGTGTTAGACCAAATTATAAAGTAAACTTGATCCCTTACAAGGTTTTAAAGTAAACCTTGCCCGAGAAAATTAATTCCTGTTTAGAGACAAAGCTTTCATAAGAAATACTTGACTTTAATATGAAAAAAGGGTTGCAGTCTGAATAACTACAAGCCATATAGGCATGTTTTATAAAATATTTACAACTTTTGTACGAACTCTATTTATGGCGCCGTGTCAATATTAATCAACATTTCTAAGGCCTTAAATATTATCGTACCAAAAGTCATGCCTTTGAAAAATAAAGTAAAAATATTTTTGGATTTTTTATGAATTTTTCAATTTTTATGGTTTTTATATGGTTTTATATTTTTGTATTTTGCTTTTCTGGATAACAATATAGACAATATATAAAGATGATCACCAAGGATACGGAGAATAGTTTTCCACCACTATTCTTTCGCTTCATCTACCAGTTCCTTAAGTGTCTCAGGCGAGAAGGTTCTCATTCCAAGCTTGTCGGCCAAAAATTCAATTCGAGTGCGATCTAAAGCCTTCGTGAAAATATGCGCCAATTGATACTCAGACTGGACAAAGTAAAGCTCGATCACTCCATTTTCCACTTGCTCCTTGATAAAGTGGTAGCGAATGTCAATATGCTTCGACTAGGAGAATTGAACATTGTTGCTGCATAAGGCAATTGCACTCTTGTTGTCGCAGTACATCGGAATTTTGTTGAAACCTAGACCATAGTCGGTTAATAGCGATCTTATCCAAAGAATTTGAGCATAGAAACCGGACATAGCTATGTATTCTGCCTCCGTACTGGAAATTGCAGCGTTTTTTGCCTTTTCGATGCCCAACTGATTAGTCGATCTCCTAGTAGTTGCAAAGTTCCACTGTGCTACGCGTAGTATCTTGATAACCCGCGTAATCCGCATCAGTATATGCCATGAGTGCAACCGAAGATTCTTTCGAGTACCAAAGTCCCTGAATAATGGTTCCTATAAGATATCGAAAGATCCATTTAACCATAGCCAAGTGTAACTCAGTAGGCCGAGTTTGATACCGAGCACACATACATATAGCAAACTGAAGATCAGGTCGACTGGTTGTGATATACTGAAGGGAATCGATCATTCCACGATAAAGTGTCGGATCAACGGAAATTCCATGTGGATCTGCATCTAGTTTAGTTCATTCCACCATTGGAGTATCCACAGGGTCGCAAGATTCCATCTTATATTTCTTAAGAGATTCAAGGGCATACTTGGATTGATTGATAAAGATGCCTCTGGGACTCTGAGATATCTAAAGTTCTAAGAAGAATGATACCTTGCCCATCATTGACATCTTAAACTTGGAAGACATGAGTGTCTTAAACTCATCGGATAAAATTTGGGTCGAGGCTGCAAATATAATATCATCAACATATATTTGTACCATAATCATATCTTTACCTCGTTTCCGAATGAACAGCGTGGGATCCACCTTGCCTTTAGCGAAGCCTTATGTAATGTGGAATTGTGACAATAGATCATACCATGCGCGTGGAGCTTTCTTCAACTCATAGAGAGCCTTCTTGAGCATGTACACGTGGTTAGGATATTTAGAATTCACAAAACCATCCGACTGTTGGACATAGACCTCTTCCTTGATTTCACCATTAAGAAATGCCGTCTTCACATCCATTTGATAGACTATCATATTCATGTGGGCTGTATAAGCAAGGAATAGTCTAATAGCTTCCAAACGGGCAACAGGTGTAATGGATTCCATAAAGTTGATGCCTAATAATTGCTTGTATCCATGAGCTACTAGTCGAGCATTGTTCTTCAATATTCCGCCTAACTCGTCGAGTTTCACCTTGTAAACCCATTTCAAAGTGAGTAACTTCACTTTATCTGGGCATGGGACAAGTTTCCATACATCAAGACGTATAAATTCATTAAGTTCATCTTGCATAGCTTCTATCCAACAAGATTGGGTAAAAGCTTCTTGCCATGTCTTAGGTTCAACTTCAGTGAGAAAAGCATCAAAATGACAAAACATTGCATTTTCTTGTAACTGACTTCGTGTGGATACCGGGCGATTAGGTTCACAAATAATAGAATCTATAGGATGATCCTTTGTCCACTTGTTGTCATGTTCACAAATCGGTGGATTGGAGTAGATTGTAAAAAAGAGCTTCCACTGAGGTGGACGACCCGACTTGATTAGGGGCGGGAATTGGTACACCAAAGAATGGAAGTTCACGCATTTGAGCGAATTCTAAATCATGATTATCATCATCCTCTTCATCATCAATAGGCATGACATGGGTAGTTTTTACATGTGTTGGTTGAGAATTACTCGTTGAAGGTATATCTTGACCAATTGTAGGTGCAGATGTGTCTGATTGTGCTTTGGTTGCTGGAGCGACAACTTTGGTTACCAGAGCTATTACTTCAGGTTCTGGAGCAACAATACTTGGAGGAGTAAAGAATTCATCAAAGAACAGTTGAAACAACGTATCCCATTCATTCCTAGTAGGTGGTGTAAATGATTATGAAGTGGGGTTGTTTGGGACAAGACCAGAGCTAATGTTACTGGTTCCCATTTCATGAAGTGCGGGTTCAGAGCTGCTTTGCTCAGAATCCATAGCTGTCAGCTCATCAAAATCAACATTCATAGTTTTGAGGATCTTGCGAGAATTACGATTGTAGATTCGGTGTGCTTTCTTTGTGGGTGCATAACCAATGAAAATACTAATATCAGCCTTTGGTTAAAGTTTTCCCAAATTGTCACCATCATTATTTGGATAGCAAAGAGAACCAAATACATGAAGATATGATAAATCTGGTACTTTACCATGTAGAAGCTCATATGGTGTTTTACCATGGCGTTTTCGAATTAGTGACCGGTTTTGGGTGTAAACTGCTAGATACTGCTTCTGCCCATAAAAATAATGTAGCCTTTGCGTAAATTAACATCGTTCGAGCTGCTTCTATAAGTGTGCGATTTCGCCTTTCAACGACACCATTTTGTTGTGGAGTGCGAGTAACAGATGTTTCATGAGATATGTCAACTTCTTCATGATACTTACGTAATGTTTGATTCACAAATTCAGTTCCATTATCTGTACGAATGCGTCAGACAGTAGTGTTGAGACGTACCTGAATCATCTTGAGAAAGTCGATGATGACTTTAGGTACCTCATCTTTTGTTGCGAGAAATTTAGCAACCTTGTTACTTGGCTGACACTGTGGTGTTTTAATAGATTGATTTTCACATTCAAGCGAAATACATTGTTGGGTAAGTATACGTCACCATGAAAATCCATTTTGATATAGCAAATCCATTTTGCTCCCCCTTAACATATGTGACGATATTCGAAAACATTTCGCACATGTCGGGATGATCCATCACGTTAAGTCAAACCTTTTGTGATAATTTCCCATATTAAATCACATTTTCTCCCCCCCCATATTAAAAATATTAACCCAATCGATGTTTTTAATATCATTTGATTTAATGAAGTTTTAACAAAAGTTTTGGGAAGAAACATGCAAGTCCGTTTAATCTTCATGAGACCAATTTGTGAGAGATGATACCGATTGGTAACATAATCACATATTCACCATATGAGAATAAATTGACAAGGTTGGACCTGATTGATGAGAACATCATATGATAAGATCAAATGGTTCTTGTCGGCAAATGTTGGTCGCCTCGTCATGTCTGAAGTCATCTCTTGACACCACATGTACGATTGGTATTGTTGTCTTGACACCAACTTGTGAACTTGGCACATTCGGCATCAAAGATTTTGAACGCTTTACAATTGCTCCCCCTCAATTGTTGACCCGTGTTCTATCGAAAGAGCTATAGTCGCCGTTTGAGTAGTCGCATCTTCGAGTATGTAGATACCAATTATAGATTGCTATGGTTGTAGATACGATAGCTTCACAAAAACAAGACTTCTCTTGTTTTAACAAACAAATGCACTTATGCGTACATAGATTTGTGTTAGACCAAATTATAAAGTAAACTTGATCCCTTACAAGGTTTTAAAGTAAACCTTGCCCGAGAAAATTAGTTCTCGTTGAGAGAAAAAGCTTTCATAAGAAATACTTGACTTTAATATGAAAAAAGGGTTGCAGTCTGAATAACTACAAGCCATATAGGCATGTTTTATAAAATATTTACAACTTTTGTACGAAAGACATGCCTTAAATATTATCGTACCAAAAGACATGCCTTTGAAAAATAAAGTAAAAATATTTTTGGATTTTTTTTATGAATTTTTCAATTTTTATGGTTTTTATATGGTTTTATATTTTTGTATTTTGCTTTTCTGATAAAAATATAGAAAATATATACAGATGATCACCAAGGATACGAAGAATAGTTTTCCACCACTATTCTTTCGATTCATCTACCATGTCCTTAGGAGTCTCAGGCGAGAAGGTTCTCATTCCAAGCTTGTCGGCCAAAAATTCAATTCGAGTGCGATCTAAAGCCTTCGTGAAAATATGCGCCAATTGATACTCAGACCGGACAAAGTAAAGCTCGATCGCTCCATTTTCCACTTGCTCCTTAATAAAGTGGTAGCGAATGTCAATATGCTTCGACCGGGAGAATTGAACATTGTTGCAGCTTAAGGCAATTGCACTCTTGTTGTCGCAGTACATCGGAATTTTGTTGAAACCTAGACCATAGTTTGTTAATTGCGATCTTATCCAAAGAATTTGAGCATAGCAACCGGACATAGCTATGTATTCTGCCTCCGTACTAGAAATTGCAGCGCTTTTCTGCCTTTTCGATGCCCAACTGATTAGTCGATCTCCTAGTAGTTGCAAAGTTCCACTTGTGCTACGCCTAGTATCTTGATAACCCGTGTAATCCGCATCAGTATATGCCATGAGTGCAACCGAAGATTCTTTCAAGTACCAAAGTCCCTAATTAATGGTTCCTATAAGATATCGAAATATCCATTTAACCATAGCCAAGTGTAACTCAGTAGGCCGAGTTTGATACCGAGCACACATACATATAGCAAACTGAAGATCAGGTCGACTGGTTGTGATATACTTAAGGGAATCGATCATTCCACGATAAAGTGTTGGATCAACGGAAATTCCATGTGGATCTGCATCTAGCTTAGTTCATTCCACCATTAGAGTATCCACATGGTCGCAAGATTCCACCTTATATTTCTTAAGAGATTCAAGGGCATACTTGGATTGATTGATAAAGATGCCTCTGGGACTCTAAGATATCTAAAGTCCTAAGAAGAATGATACCTTTCCCATCATTGACATCTTAAACTTGGAAGACATGAGTGTCCCAAACTCATCGGATAAAATTTGGGTCGAGGCTACAAATATAATATCATCAACATATATTTGTACCATAATCATATCTTTACCTCATTTCCGAATCAACAGCGTGAGATCCACCTTGCCGTTAGCGAAGCCTTATGTAATGAGGAATTGTGACAATAGATCATACCATGCGCGTGGAGCTTTCTTCAACTCATAGAGAGCCTTCTTAAGCATGTACACGTGGTTAGGATATTTAGAATTCACAAAACCATCTGGTTGTTGGACATAGACCTCTTCCTTGATTTCACCATTAAGAAATTTCGTCTTCACATCCATTTGATAGACTATCATATTCATGTGGGCTGTATAAGAAAGGAATAGTCTAATAGCTTCCAAACGGGCAACAGGTGCAAAGGAATCCATAAAGTTGATGCCTAATAATTGCTTGTATCCACGAGCTACTAGTCGAGCTTTGTTCTTCAATATTCCGCCTAACTCGTCGAGTTTCACCTTGTAAACCCATTTCAAAGTGAGTAACTGCACTTTATCTGGGCATGGGATAAGTTTCCATACATCAAGACGTATAAATTCATTAAGTTCTTCTTGCATAGCTTCTATCCAAAAATATTGGGTAAAAGCTTCTTGCCATGTCTTAGGTTCAACTTCAGTGAGAAAAGCATCAAAATGACAAAACATTGCATTTTCTTGTAACTGACTTCGTGTGGATACCGGGCGATTAGGGTCACAAATAATAGAATCCATAGGATGATCCTTTGTCCACTTGTTGTCATGTTCACGAATCGGTGGAATGGAGTAGACTGTAAAAAGGAGCTTCCACTAAGGTGGACGACCCGACTTGATTAGGGGCGGGAATTGGTACACCAAAGAATGGAAGTTCACGCATTTGAGCGAATTCCAAATCATGATCATCATCATCCTCTTCATCATCAATAGGCATGACATGGGTAGTTGTTACATGTGTTGGTTGAGAATTACTCATTGAAGGTATATCTTGACCAATTGTAGGTGCAGATGTGTCTGATTGTGCTTTGGTTGCTGGAGCGACAACTTCGGTTACCAGAGCTATTACTTCAGGTTCTGGAGCAACAATACTTGGAGGAGTAAAGAATTCATCAAAGAACAGTTGAAACAACGTATCCCATTCATTCCTAGTAGGTGGTGTAAATGATTATGAAGTGGGGTTGTTTGGGACAAGACCAGAGCTAATGTTACTGGTTCCCATTTCATGAAGTGTGGGTTCAGAGCTGCTTTGCTCAGAATCCATAGCTGTCAGCTCGTCAAAATCAACATTCATAGTTTCTAGGATCTTGCGAGAATTACGATTGTAGATTCGGTATGCTTTCTTTGTGGGTGAATAACCAATGAAAATACCAATATCAGCCTTTGGTTGAAGTTTTCCCAAATTGTCACCATCATTATTTGGATAGCAAAGAGAACCAAATACATGAAGATATGATAAATCTGGTACTTTACCATGTAGAAGCTCATATGGTGTTTTACCATGGCGTTTTCGAATTAGTGACCGGTTGGGTGTAAACTGTTGTAAATATTGCTTCTGCCCATAAAAATAATGGAGCCTTTGCGTAAATTAACATCGTTCGAGCTGCTTCTATAAATGTGCGATTTCGCCTTTCAACGACACTGTTTTGTTGTGGAGTGCGAGTAACAGATGTTTCATGAGATATGTCAACTTCTTCATGATACTTACGCAATGTTTGATTCACAAATTCGGTTCCATTATCTGTACGAATGTGTCAGACAGTAGTGTTGAGACGTACCTGAATCATCTTGAGAAATTCGATGATGATTTTAGGTACCTCATCTTTTGTTGCGAGAAATTTAGCAACCTTGTTACTTGGCTGACACTGTGGTATTTTAATAGATTGATTTTCACATTCAAGCGAAATACAGTGTTGTTGAATCTCATCAAAAAGTTTTGAAAGCGAAGTATAAGAATCTTGAAGCTTTAAAAATTCAGCGTCAGATTTGTGAAAAGTACTATCTACCACATTATCCACAGATTCAACATTATGCACAATAGAATCATTATCAATACTATTATTCACACAGATGGAAACAATATCAAACGACATGAATTGCTTCAGAAGCTGATCATTTTGGCGTCAAACACGTTCTATGTCAAGTAAACTGTTTTCATAAGCATCATCCATTTCATTGAAAACACGCCTAACTTCTTCTATTTCCAAAAGCAAATCTTGATCAATATTACTAATACAAGCTTTAACATTCTTTACAAACGGAACAATTACGTCTCGAAACGCAGTTCTAGTGTGCTCAAATTTCCATTCACCTTTCGTTATGGTCGAAGCCGGCGTACGTTCCAAAATGACCTTGTCAAAATCGGCAAAGTATTGGTGCACCGCATTTAAGTTAACGGACACCTTACTTACCGGTGGAATTAACTTAGTTAAATCCGTTTTGACAAGTGTAGGAGACGTACTAGGAAGGTTTTCCGTTGATAAACTTTGGGGCACAAAAGCTGATAATTGAGCTAATTCTTTTTGTAAGCTAATGCGGGTCTTTTTAGAAAATTGATCTTTATTATGCTTATCATAATCAATCTTATGGAATTTTGAAAGCATTTTAGATTGAGTTTCTTCCGCAAGTGACTGTGTCTCCTCAGTACAACGAACATAATGTGCTTCTTTCGATTTGCCAATTAGGGTCATATCATAAAGACAAGGAATATATTCCTGAGCTTGTTTTGCATAACCGGGATTAGGTGGTAAATCTTGAAGACACTTAAGTTCGAGTTCTTTAAACGATTTAGTTAAAAGATGAACCTTTTCTGTGGAAGCATATTGTTTTAAAGGCTGTTGTTCTTTGAATTTAAGAAGTTTGGTAGCATTAATTTTTGATTCAGACTTTTTAGACTCTAGAGTTTCGAAATCCATTTTAAGTTTTTGAAAATTATTGACAACCGACTCTTTTTCTTTTAATTCATTGGAAAGATTAGCTTTTAATGATTCTATTTCTTTTAAGTGTTCAATCTTTTCAAAACAAAATTGGTCAAATTCAGAATAAGTTATTTTCTCTGCTTGAGGGACCATTTCAAAAGTTTTGACCTTTTCTTTATGCAACACAAGCTCAGTTGTTAGGGTGGTATTCGTATCTATGGATTGTCTGAGAGCCATATGCATTTGATCAATAATATGTTTAGGCACCATGACCAAATCATGTTGAGCATAAAATTCCATACCTATCGTTGCATTTGGTTGAGGTTCATTCAAATGTGTAGGATTGGATACCACATCATTTGAGTTACTAGTTCCCAAATGTTTTTCAAGGTTGTTATTTTCATGCTCAACTTGATGTGGGTTATCATTAAAAAGATTAGTTGTGGTTGGTACCTCACTGACGACATCGGAACCATAGTGAGAAAGATTAGCAACGAGAGCAGCTTGGGCTGTGTGAATGTCATCACAATCCGAATCATATGCATCAAGATCATCTGCTTGATATGCTGCATTAGAAGTAGAAACGACTACAATGCCTTCATTATCTGCTGCCCCTGGGTCTGCAAGAAATGCTAACTCCTATGAATCCAAAATTTTTCCCTTAGACAGAGCATCGACCAAATACATCTTCTCCCGAAACTACGTTGCATCCCTTTTCCTTTTCGGCTGAGTGCATTGCCTAGCCATATGACCTTGTCCTCGACAATTGTAGCAAGTCACAACCTTTTGAGGACCAACAGTGCATCCATTTCCACTTGCTTTAGAATTCATAGCTTAAGCGTTCACGGTCCTTGTAGTGGGTCTATATGAATTTTGCCTTCCCTGAATGGATTGGACCGTCACTTGACCATCTTGAATAGTGGCTTGTTGGTGAGGATTTGAAGAATTACGAAGCTGATTGTTTGTTGGTGGAAATCCTATAGTTGCAACAAGTTTTGACCAGTAGGCAGTGAGGTGGTTTAGAACATCAGTTGGAGTATCATTTGGAGTAAAGACCGGTGCTTCAATTGGTGGAAGTTCATTGGAGTAGAAGGCTTGTGCTTGTGGTGCTTCAAGTGGAAAATATCCTTGTTGAGGAGTATAGCCCATTGAAGGAGTGATAGCTTTGTGATGGTGATGCCTGATGTGTTGGTTGCTATGGATAAGGCTGTGGAAGAACACTTTGTTGAAATGCTTGTTGTGGCATCATTAATGGTGGATAAGATGGTTGTTGTGGTTGCTGATAGGTGTGTTGTGGTTGTTGCTGCAAGTATGCTGGTTGTTGATAAGTGTAAGCCATGTTTTGTTGAGGGGGTCATTTGTTGAGAAGCATACATGGCAAGTGGATCACGAACTTCTGGTGATGACAACCGAGCCTCGATCACATGGCATTCGTGTTGTTGAAGAAAAGCTTGAAGTTGATCCACATTGGTGTTATGCAAGTCCTTAGCCAATTTAACATCCGTCACCTACTTACGCCATTCGGAAGGAAGGGTGTCCAAATACTTGGTGTTTAATTGAAACGTAGGAATTTCCATGCCATAGATATTGAGCTCATTCAACAATAGAGTAAATCTTAAATAGTAATCATTGAGAGTCTCCCCTGGGACATAAGCAAACTTATCAAACGCATCATATAGCTTACACTCTCGTTCTTGTTTAATTAACGAGGTGCCTTGCATTAGAACACAAATTCTATCCCATAACTCTTTGGCAACTTTATGCTTACTGACGAGTTTGTAGACATCTGGATGAAGGACTTGAAGAATGATGTTAGTAGCGTATTTATCACACTTGTCTTGAATCTTATCATCTCCAGTTAGTTCACCCGTTGTGCGGGGACGAGTAACTGCACCTTCCGTCACAGTACCATATACCAATGGTCCATTGAGTACCGATGCCCAAATGAGATGTCCGTTCTCTTTATTCAACATATAAAGTTCCATGCGGGAAGCCCAATCCTCATTCATAGTTTTCTCCAACATTGGTGGACGATTGTCCGTACCCGAGAGGATGGACTTATCCGTGAGAGATGTGTACTCCATTTTAATAGAAAAAGATTTACAACTTTGGATCGAACAATGAGAGAAAGTAAATGTGTTTCATTTCGTGTGTTGAAGTCGAGAAACAATGTTAAAATCCCCTAAGATATCTTCAGATAAACCAAAAATTCCACAAAACTATAAGTTTTGTTCGAAATTTTTCTGGATGAAAAATGTAGGATTTTTGCAATGATTGGGAATTTCGGAAATAAAGGATTATTTCGGATAAAGTTGTGTTTTTCGGAATAAACAATCTTTTTCGGAAAATGGTTGGGTTTTCGGATAAACAGCCTTTTCAGATAAATAACCTTTTTCGGAAAAGTGATGTTTTTCGGAATACTTGAGTTTTTCGGATAAATTGGGTTTTTCGGAATAAATGGGTTTTTCGGATAAATTGGTTTTTCGGAATAAATGGGTTTTTCGGATAAATTGGTTTTTTTTGGATAAAGTGGAGTTTTTCAGAATAAAGGAGATATTCTGATAAAGTAGAATTTTCGGAATAGGAAGCTTTTCGGAATAATGGTATTTTCGGAATAAATGAGATATTCAGAAAAATGTACCTTTTTGGATAAAACCTTCTTCGGATAAAACCACTTCTTCGGATAAAACCTACTTCTTCGGATAAAAACTTCTTCGGATAAACCCCTTTCTTCAGATAAACCTCAAATCTTCGGAATAAGCACACTTTTTTCGGATAAAACTCACTTTTTCGGAATCAACTTCTTTGGAATACAAAACCCTTTTCCGAAAATTAGTATTTCGGAATTCTTACCCTTTTTCGGAAAAATAGAACCCCTTTTCCGAAAATAAACTTCTTGGCCGACTTCTTCCCTTGTTTCTCAGATCACAACCACGAACGAGTTTTGATGCTAAAAATTGATCCAAATACACAAAAATTTTGTATTTTAACCAAAATAACAAAACCAAATCTTTACCACAAGTATGTAAATGATTTGTATCAAGATTAAACCATAAAAACACAACAAAAAAATTTGGATCAATTGATTTTGGATCAAAATAGACACAAAAATCAAGAACAAAAACACATAAACAATACAATCATCCCATGGCTCTTGATACCATTTGTTAGATATTATAAATCTTTCTTATGTTTTAGAGAGAGAAAGAGATAGAAACTTGGTGTATTTCACACACTTCTAGAGAGAGAAAATGAAAGAACTATGTTTATTATGAAAATGAAAGAACTATTTATTATGAAAATGAAACCACACCCTCTCCATCAAAGGAGAGGGCTTTTATACCAAGTCCACAAAGTGGGCTTGGTTTACATTTTGGGCCACCGACCCATACATCACATGGGCTCGGTTTGGGCTTTGTTTAATAAGTATAAGTAAACTAAACTATGAGCTTCTATTATATCTATTGTTGGAGTGACCGAACCTTTCTAATACGTAAAACGTATTTCCAACACCCTCTAATTGCATGATGAGGTCACCCCTCCAAGTATTCATGCACGTTGATATTTCATGACCTTTATTGCCTAAATGGTTAACATGTTAAACAGTTTTATAAGATAAACATAAGGCTTTTCAAACTATAAAACCAATTTTACTAAGTTATACCAGGTTTTCCAGGACTTATACATTTCGGCTGCTATTAGTCTTATTTATGTTTCAGCCATTAATATTATGTCGTATATCCGTGCACTGAGCGTTATGCTCAGCCGTTACTTTCCTGTCCATGTCCCACAACGGCAGGTACCCAAGGACGGACTCGAGCATTTGGAGGAATTGCATAGAATGGAAGCTGTCATAGACTTCTTCTCCTTTTGCTTTCATATACTTATGCTTGTGTAGTCTTTCGTTCATTTCATTTACCCTATTCATGTTTTGGGCTTATGTTTGGAAACCGATGTTTGATTCTGGTTTTCCCTGTGGTCATGTATGTTTTACTACATTTGACCTTGCATGCTTTGATGACACGCCATAATTACGCGTAACGGTCCACTTATCAAAGTGGGGTGTTACAGTACGTTACCCTCCTAAAATATTCTTTGGGAAAATGATAACAACCCTGATTCCTTACCTATACTATATCTACATAACCGGGTACACAACCCGAGTTGTAACACCCCATTTTGGTAAATGGAATGTCACGCGTGATTATGGCATGTCATGAAAGCATACACGGTAAATGTCTTAAAAACATTAAATGAACATGAATGGAAATACAGGAAACAAAAATCGGGAGTCCAAGTATAAGCTTGTCACACACAAACATAAGTACTGTAAAGGAAAAGGACTAAATAATGTCCAAAGAAATAAGTATCGAAATGTATGATGAAATGCATAAAGTAAAGAAGTCTGGATAACTTCCAATCCATATGCATGTACGCTTAAAGTCTACGAGTGCCCTTGAGTACCTGTCGTTTGGGAACATGAAAGGAAAACGGATGAGCATAACGGCCAGTGAACGGATATTCAAGTATAACATGTAATAACATAAGCATAAAAGACTAATAGCAGCAGAAATGTATAAGTCCTAAGTAACTTGGAAACATGTTCATAAAACTGGTTTTATAGTTTGAAAAGACTTATGTTTTTATGTAAAATCTGTATTAATTAGCCAATAGCCCATATAAGTCATGAGGTTCCACCGTGCATGAATACTTGGAGGGGATACCCCGTCATGTAATTAGAGGGGTTGCCTCTAATTAAATAGTCTGGGTAGGAGGGATCAACTCCTAGTTAAGGATGTAAGGCACACATTGCATTCACTCTGGTAATACAAGTAAAACATGTAACTAGGATGCACACATACGCCCCACATGATGATATAATAACAATGGCTAAATAACTGAAAGGGACGCCACGAAAAAATCACTCCGCTGTAGGGAAGTCATAACACTGGTGCCTCTAGTGTTATGGTTATGGTGCCTCCATAAATAGGTGACACTGGTCATGCATGTATATGGCTTCGGCAATTATTCTAACATAAGTATCAAACATATAAAATAATACTGGGAAAACAGTTGACTGCAAACAGGGAAATCCTAATAAGGAAAGAATGTACATACTGAAGGGACGGGAAATCTGTACCTTATGTCCAGTGAACAAAGAAGACGAAAGAATGAAAGTCCTACTCCGATCTCACTAATGCTACATAAGTAGGGGACATGTATAAGTATTCTATTTACTGAGTACGTAACTGATTATATCCTGTCTTAGCTAGTTTTATATGTTCTTGTCTTGTTTTACTGATTTTAATGTTATGATGTGTTTATCATGTATTCTATGTATTCTGGTTAAGTATTACTTGTATTCTTGTATTATTATACTTGTCGTGTAATAATAAGCAACTTTATGAAAATAGCAGGTTTCCTAAAAATAGAAAGTTTCCAAAAATAGAATGTTTCCTAAAATATAAAGTTTCTAAAAATAGATTAACTTCTAAAAATAGATCAGTTTCTAAAAATAGAAAATTTCCAAAAATAGTAAGTTTTCTGAAATAGAAAGTTTTCATATTTAGAAAAAGCTAGATTATAAGCTAGTAATATAAGCATAAGTTTACTGGTTAAATAACATAAGTCATGTAATTATTTGTATAGTTTATTAATAATATCATGTTAATTAAATAAACAATAGGTTATATGATTTAATTAAATATAAGCATGATTTAATTAAATTAAGGTGTATAAAATACTTAGGTTAAACATGTATTAATATTATATAAATTTTAACCTAATTCATGTTTATTAATTAATTATATATCTTGTTTTAAATAATTAACTAATACTATCGTCTAAATTAAATAAATAAAATACTTAGGTTAAACCATGTATTATTTCATAAATAATAATAACCTAAGTCCATGTTTAATTAAATTAATTATTAGTGATGTTTTAATTAATTTAATTTTCTTGCTAAAATAATATAAATTTTAAAAATAATAACTTGTAAACATTAGTCATGAACCGAACCCGTGATTTTAATTTAGACCTATCGTGAACCGGACCAAATTCCCCATGAACCGAACCAAAACAAACACCCCCTTAACAGTGGCGAACCGGCTCAGCCGGTTGCCACTGTTGGTGCAAAAACGCCACTGCCTGTTAGCCGGTGGTTTGCCTTTGGTCTTCCTCGGCTAGCAACTTCCCACACAAGGTTCCCACCGGCAGTTAGCCGGTGGTTCCCCCTGCCGAGTCGTGTGTTTCCCCAGCTTGACCAAACAGCCATCGGCTTAAGCCGGTGGTGTTTCTTGCTGCTGCACCGAGACTAAGGAAACCACAAGGCCACCCCGACTTGCCTCGGGGTCATTGTTCTTTTCTGTCGAGACCACCACAGCCCACACCGAGACCATGGGGTCTCGGTTGGTGGTGATACGAAGACCAACGAGAGCTTCGGCTCTTGGTTCTTGCGTCTGCCAAACCCAGAACCCGAACCAATTCCATAATTTTTATTTACCCCATGATTTTAACATGTTTAATTACTTGTTTTTATTATCCCATGTTCATGTGTTCTTAAATTAAATAAAAAGAATAAGAGAAAAGGAATAACGGATTTACCGAATGCATGAATCAATGGAGAATAATGACACGGACACTAACACTTTCTTTCCAATAATCAAGATCAAACAACCACTCCTTTCTGGTGTGTGGTAGCCGGCGACCAAAGAGAGGACAAAGCGGGCTAGGGTTTTTGATTTTTTAGAAAAAGTCTGTAGAATGAAAAGGGTGTAACCCTTTTTGTCTAATTTAGTTAAAACAAAAAATGGACTTGGGCCCTCCCTTTGTTCTGGTGTCCACGGCTATGATGGGCCTACAAGGGAAACCCGAATGTTTTTCGTGTCTAATATTTTACGTGTTCATACGTTATCGTTTTCCTGTTATGTCGTAATTAATTATTCGTGTAGTAACTAATACTTGTATGTAAACGATATTAACCGTATTATTATATATACGTACGTAATTACATGTTCGTGTTTTCATGATCATGATTATAATTATTATGGTTAATAATTATCGTGTAATATCACGTATTAATACTTATCGTGTAATAACACGTACGTAATTTTCTGTATTTAATATTCGTGACACGTGTTCGTGCTATAAAAGGAAAGTTTTAGTTTGTACATACGTTTACTAAGTTTACTATTCATGGTAAAAGCATGCGGGTTTTACAACTCTTCCCCCCAAAAAAGAATAATTCATCCCCGAATTATAGATAAAGTAATCTGAAAGAGGAACATACCCGAATACAAAACTTGAAATGAGGGTAAGAAGCCCGGATAGACTCCTCTGTTTCCCAAGTGGCTTCCCGCTCGGTATGATCCCTAAAAAGAATAATTATTCCTCATGACTCGTTCTTGTCTGTCAAGAACTATCTCGGGTTCCTCTATGAAGGTAAGATCTTCCCAAATCTGTTCCAGTGGATACTGAACCGTGTGAAGGGGATGGTAATGGTACACTCTGAGTAAGGACACATGGAAACTTTATGAACATGAGAAAGCTGCGGAGGTAACGCTAAAAGGTAAGATAGTTCACCGACTCGCTCGATGATATCAAATGGTCTGATGAATCGAGGACTGAGTTTCCCTTTGATTCCAAAACGTCTAACACCACGTGCCGGTGATACCTTATGAAAGATAGGATCTCCGACGTTGAAATCTAAGTCCCTACGGTGCTTATCGGCATAACTCTTTAGACGTGCACGAGCTTCTTGTATTTTCGCCTTAGCTACAGTGACCTTCTCGTTGGTCAACTCTATCATCTCCGGTCCTTAAAGTGTTCTCTCACCAACCTGATCCCAACAGATTGGGGGGCGACACTTTCTGCCATACAACATCTCGAACCGTGCACACTTAATGCTGGCGTGCCAATTGTTGTTGTATGCAAACTCTACCAAGCAGATATAATCATCCTAATATCTTGTCCACTCCAATGCACATGCTTGAAGCATGTCCTCTAATGTCACTACAAAAAAAAAGGTTTTTTAGGACGAACTTTTATGGAACGGTAAAAAAAAGCGTGCCAAATGCGCGCATTTGGCACTGTTTGGATAACCGTACCAAAAACTATGTATTTGAGACGACCATTAGAAAAACGTTCCAATTACGTATGCATTTGGAACACTTTCTAATAATGGTGCCAAATGCATGTGTATTTAGAATAGTTTATATTACCGGTGCCAAATACTTATGTATTTGGGACCATCGGTAATTGAAGTTCCAAATACGTATATGTATTAAGAACGATTATTAGATTTTATGCCAAATGCTCGTGTATTTGGAACAATTCTTAAAAGCCGACCCAAATACCTATTTTGTCTCAAACGTGTTAACAATATTTTTACTGTTTTTAATTTTACAATCTATTTAATTCAATATATATTACTCAATTTTTTTAATAACTAACTTTCTAAGATTAAAAGTCACCTTGATATCAAATGAGTTAGGCCCGTTTGGTATGAATGTTTTAGGCTTAGGCTTTGGGTTTAAACTTCAAATCAAATGTACAAAAATGTAAATCTAACATAAGGGTTTGATAATAATAAAAAAGTAGTTTTTGTAACTTAAGCAAATAAGATGGGTTTTCAAAATGCATTTGACAAACACTTTCTCAAATATCAAATACTACTTTTCAAATACTTTGAGTCATCTTTATCAATTAAGTCTTTAACAAACAAGTTACATATGACTGAATGAATTCATCCTTTTTATATTAAGTCAATTAAGTTAATTTCAATCAACATTTAAGTTATTTTTATAAGAAATAGATGTTTTCAACTAGGGCTAAGTATACCGATCCAAACCGGACCATATACGTTCGGTGCTCGACCCAACGTATTGAACAAGTTTAGTTCCGATCTGGTCCGGTTTTTGGACTATGATCCCTTATTTTTGATGATATTATTTTTCTAAAAGGCGGGCCATTTACGTTGTCAAGACGTGACCTCCATGTTACAAAATAGACGTTGGCTTTGCCTTTGGGCGTGACGTAAGACAAGGCGTGAAAAAACGCAAGGCTTGATAAGTTTTTAGAAAGGTTTAAGATGGGGAATTTTTAATATTTACGATTTTAGTATGCATGTATAAATATTTCCAATTTGGCCTTAAATGTACTAATGTTTATTACTTATACAATACTAAAATATGATGTAATACATTAAGCAATAAATATATATTGTCGTTTGAAATCACGTTTTAAAAATAGAATGTAACTAAACCTCAAGCAACAACACGAGATTTGGTCATTCTATCGCGCTACACCTTATCCTATTTAGTGGCGGACGCAGGATTTTGGTCAGTAAGGTAAAAAAAATTTTGACAATAGAAGGCAAAAAAACTAAAATCCGAATAAAAAATAGAGTATTTTAACTAAAAAATGGAAGATTTCTAAGTTTAGAGTGTTAAATGTCGAAATTTAATGTGTGAGTGGGGGGCAATTTGCGTTTTTAGTGGAAGGCATTAAGAAAACTGTCAAAATTAAAAAAAATTACACTGTAATATCGTCTTTTTATCGAGATATGAGAAGCGCCGCCACCCATACCCAATCATACGTCCCCCCTAATCCTATCTATAAGTCTATAATTCTTTTAAAAAATACGTTTTGCAACCAATATCATCATACTTATACAATATACTAGTAGTAAAAACATTGCTCACATATAAGTTGGATAAATAAATCAAATACTCGTACTAAACATTGTAAAAAGCAAGCAAGTTACATGAAAATTTTAGTCTCCCGCTAAGACGCCCCGCCCATCTTTTTCACGAAAATCAAAACACCCCGCCCATCTTATTCGCGGAAATCAAAACACCCCTCCCATCTTATTCTCCAAAAATCAAAACGTAACACTTCCACATCCCTTCCCATTTCTTTTTTTTTTCTCCCATTTGAGTTTCTTGAGGATCACCGGTGATAAGGTATGTTATTATTGCGTTTAAGCCCATCCTTCATCAATGGCTATTTAAGCTTCATTTTCCATGGGATTATTGTATTATTACAACATAAATATATTGTTGGGTGTTTCGTATTCGGGATTTCACAGGCTTTACTATACCCACCAACTACTCTATGGAATGCTTGAATGAAATTAGTGTTTTGGTGTAAGTTTGGGTGAAATCATAAGCAAATAAAGGTAGATCTATAATTTAGTGAAAATCATTTGAATTTAATTTAGTTAGCATAATTTTAGTTGCTTGTTATGAAACGTGATATGTTTGTTCGCTAAATGGTAGTTCTACTTGAATGTGAATGCTTTAAGTTTTGGCTGTATGTAAGTATGTGAATGCACCTTAGTGAAAAAAATGAAAAGCGTTATATGTGTGACTGTATTCAAGGTTTTAAGTGATATATAAAAGAACATTGTTTCATAACCCCTTTTCTGATATTCTTGCGGTAACACAAGAGTTAGCTGATGAAAGACTTAGCTTGCGTAATTAAATATCAGTACATTTTTGAAGTCCTAGGAGTGCAAGTAGTTGATATCTTTTACTACGATTAAATAATAGATTTATTATATCATCTATTTACTTCTTGGCTGATGTGTCTCATATTGGATTTTGATGAAACTAACTTTCAGGCCAGGGGACGATAAAAAGAGGGACATGCGAGTACAAACCTGTCAAAGGGGTAACTTAGTTATGAACAACGTCCTCCGCTAAGTATTCAGTCGTTTACCGATGCTCTTATTATTGTGCCCAAGACCCTTGCCAAAAACTATGGATTTCACAGTCAAGACGTAACCAGTTCATCGTCTGTCAGAATTATATACCATCAATGTATTACTTAACTTTTTCTTTCAACCCTTTTGTTTGTGAACGGGCTAAGTGATATTCCAAGAGAAACTCACATGGCACACTTTCGTCTGAAAAATCTAATGTGATTCACAACAGGAAGATTAAACAAAATGGCAAAAGTTAACAAATATTTGTATGCTTTGAATATTGCGTACCAGTTTGATCATGATTCAAAGCAAAATTGTACTCAACTAACACTAATTTAATTTTTCTCACTATACTTTAAGGCAAACAATCATACGAGTAAATTATAGTTGTATATTGCTAACTTATATGACTTTTTATAGTTATGCGTATAAACATGTAATTACATTATAGTAAAAATTGAGGAGGTTTTTGAGTTTTACCTATCTAAGTCATGATCATTAGATTGCAAGTTTAATACATAAATGGGTTAACGTTGTTACCTCCTCTATATTGTATTTTGATATTTGTGTTTGATGGCTGATGCATAAAACAATGTGAACAACATCAGTGTTGTTTGTATGCCTTCGCAAAACATAAAGAACTCCAGCCATAGATGTTGGTCAAGTTGGTTTCCACATCAATAAAGTAATGAGAATGAAGAAGCGGATTATTGAGGTTGTTAACAGATTCAGCAGGCAATCTTATCTCAAAGGTACTTACTCTTTTAACTTTCAAAAACTGAATTTATGTGACAAAACTAGAAAACAAGTGAAAGCTAGCTATATTTTTTATGAACTTATAATTTCATGTTTCATGTTTGTAGCTGAGCGTGAAGCAGTCAATGCAGCAGAAAGGGCAGAGAGGAAGCATCAGCTGAGAGACATAGTAAGTACTAATATATTTGGAAGTATCTAAGATAATATTCAAATACAATATAGGTAGAGGTTTCAGTTTTGACCCATTGAATTAGGAACTCGTCAAGGTGTACTTGTCTATCTAGCTAGCAAAAAGTACGTTTAAAAATGAAACCTTTACAAAAATTCACGAGTTAGGGGCTTTTGGGCCGAAGTCATAGTTTTATATTATTAGTACTCTATTGTGAGTGCCATAATTTAGTATAACTTATTATCAGCTTTTTGACACAATTTATCTGTTAGTTAAAAAGGTTATAGACGAAGGGTTTTTGTGTTGCCCTCGATAGACCTGTTTTGACTGGGACAAATGGTTACCAAATTTTGAGTTGCTTATTTGAGGTGTGCGTTTTTGACCTGTTGCTTTGCACTTTGTCTTTTTGACCCTTAGCGCGACGGAGCGCCTCACATTTTTTAAAATCTAGAGTATGTGAATGTCTTAAAAATACAGTTGTGTATGGATTTGACTTCTTAATTATGCTTATGGTCATTGTTTATTCACTTTGATATATCTATGACCACCTGAACTAATATTATCTACAAATGTTGGAGCAAATATGTGTGAACAATGCCTTTAATGCGTGTGTAGCTAAATTGTTTCAGGGGTTGCTTAAGATTCTCATTCAAATGTAAGGTGGTTCAAGTTTGAGGGTTAATTTATTGTCCAGTGTTTATTGTGTTTGTGTGGTTCTTATCTAATATTTAACAGGCATTTGCGTTGCTGAGAGAGCCCAACTCGAGTACGTAGGGACAATGCGCGATTAGGGATAAGCGTGAATGCCCCTTTCTACCTATCCATCCGAACAGATATTGATAGGTTGTACTTGGACGTGAGCTTGATGGTTTTTTTTCTTTTAGATGACTTTGTGTCAAATGCAAGATCATAAAGAAATTGTACAAGGATGTTAACGTATTATTTTTTATTTTATGGTATTCAAGTGACTTTTTGACTTGATTTTATGGATGATTAATAAAATTTTGTTTTAATTTTACTTTTGGCTTCGATTGAACTATATTTGCAGAAATTTGAGATGACTAATTCACTTCAAAACAGTGTCAAATGACATTTATAATGAAAGCAAAAATGTGCCAAATGTTTTTTTGGCAAGGCTAATAAAAAGGTGCCAAATACGGATAGAACAAAAAACTAGAATCGTGTCAAATACGATGTCACGGTAGATAAAACCGTCCTACCTAAATTTGGCACTGTAATTAAAAATTGAACCAAATACGGATTTGGCACGGGAAATGAATTGGTACCAAATTGGCATTTAGCACGGGATATAAAAGTGTGACAAATTCCTAGTTGGAACGAAAAGTTATTAGTCGTGCCAAATACCTCACTCGTGGCACCCTAAAGTTAAACCGTCCCAAATACTATTTAGCACGGTTTCAACCCGAACCAAATGTATTTGGCACCCTCATATTTAGGACGGAGCCAAAAGTGTGCCAAAGCCGTGCCAAATAGTATTTGGCACGGTTTTTTGAGTATTTGACGCAGTTTTCCACCCTCCTAAATACCCTTTTTTCTTGTAGTGTGTCTGAATAGTTCGCTCTGACTGTCCATCTGTTTGAGGATGAAAACTGAGGATCTGTGTCCGAGATTACACTGGATGGAGCACCATGAAGTCTCATGATCTCCTACTTGTAAGTATCGGCAAGTTTGCTAACCGGATCTTCCTTGCGGATCGGTAAGAAATAAGTTGACTTAGTAAGTCGATCAACGATAACCCAAATCGCATCATGCCTCTTCTTTGTCTGCGGAAGACCGGTAACAAAATCCATGGTGATCTTGTCCCACTTCCACTCCGGAATGTCTAACGGTTGTAGTAGACCACTAGACCGCTGATGCTCGATCTTAACCTGCTGGCAGGTAACACATTTGGAGACATAAGTAGCAACATCCTATTTCATACCACTCCACCAAAAGTACTGCTTGATGTCGTGGTACATCTTGGTTGAACCAGGATGAATGGAGAATAGGGATCTATGAGATTCAGCCAATAACGCTTCCCTGAGTGTAAGGTCATCAGGAACACAAAGTCTGGTGCCCTGCCATAAGATACCGTCGTCATCCAACCGAAACTCCGTCTGCTGCTCCAAGTTTTGAATGATTGCCTAAATTTCACCATCATCCTTCTGAGCTTCCTTGATCCTAGAGAGTAATTCAGGTTCCACTCTAAGATTAGCCCCTTATGTAACACCCCCAAATTTATACAATTCAATACAGCGGAAGACTCGTTGGTGTTACCGGATATCACATTACTCACATCATAGACAACGCTTAAAAATCGCGTCGTTTAATAATAAAGAATTTCCATTCATAAAGATCAAATTTTACATAGGTCCCAAGTCATTGTATTTCATACAGGTTTTACAAAGCATTTGAATGGAAATTATTATTTAAGTGCGGGCCATTAATTCTTGTTGTCTTCCCGAGAATTACATTCAAGTACCTGAGATAAAGCATGTTTAAAAGAAAAGGTCAGCGATAACGCCGAGTGAAATCATAGAGTTTAATAAAATCCATCAATATAACATCGGTATAAAATTATTACCGAAAATCATTTTGTACAAATCATTGTAATAGTCCATAAAATAGCCAAAGTCATTTTATACAAATCCTTATCAAAATCATAATATAGGCTTTCGCCTTCAAAACCATTATACGAACCAATGTCGTAAAAATATCATACAATACGCTTTATAACGTTGTATAAAGTTAAATAAAAACCGTTATATGAATATGGTTAGGTAAAACCAAAACACGAACATAAAATCAATAATAAGACCCCGTATTGCTAGTCAAGCAATTCATTGTAATTTAGTGCGTATAGCAGTATTTCATTATTTTTGGATTATTATAAGCCGCATGACATTGTTACCTTACTATACCAAACAACGGGTAGCTAACCTGAAACTCATTTGGCTAACCTGAAACTCATTTGCCAATCTAATTTAGCGTGTCGTCACAATAATCACGCTTGTGTAAATCTTCTCATACATAAATTCGCTTACCAATCAATGTGGCACGACGGGGATCAACCGTCAAGGCGCGAACTGGGGTGATCGTCCCCAAATAGTACTATTATATGCATAAGCGTCTACCAAATCCCGGTAGTACACAATTCATGCTAATGGGACTTTTAGTGACATAACCTAACTTTAATAATCCATTTCATTTCATCTATCGGGTCATTTAATCATTCATCGGGTCATACAATCATTCGGGTCCAAATCAATAAACAGACAATCGGGACAACTAGTGTCCTATTTTATAAAAACTAACATGTTATCTCCCTCGCGGGTTTTTAAAACATTTCATAAAAACATTTAAAAGAGTGCGAGGCTATAAACTCATGTTGATGTGGGAAAGCGGGTTATCGGCAATTCGGATGTACGGTACGTGCTTCAATCACGGAAACCTAGACAAATAATACTCGTCTTAGACTCTTGTCCAATGACTTTATAAAAATCATAACTATGTATATATATGATCATTTTATATATATGATGATGATCCAGTGGGTTTATACCTTCTAATTTACTCATTTTAGTGTTATGTATTGGTAACTTTTACACTAGTTTACTAGTTTTACTTATTTACATGTTTTTAGGTCTAATAAGCCTATTATAAGCCTAATACCTTAAGTTAGTCCATTTTACACTTTCATTATCAGTATTATACTTTACATGTTGGGCCAAAGTGGGTTAAGCCCAATAAGTAAATTTATAAGTGTTTTACCAAACTAGTCGGGTTAATAGTCCAATAAGGCTACTTTGGCCCATTAATGTTTATATGTTGTATAGCTCGGGTTTTATTGGTTTTTACTTGTTATATAAGTCTATATATCAGTATGTGACTTTTAAAAAGTTTACATTAGACGGGTCCGATTATCTAACTTTTAATTGACGAAAAACGTTAATTTTACGGTACTAGCCGAAAAGACGTAAAAATCATGTTTATAGTTTTTATAACTTATAAAACATACCAAACTACCATTTTTATATAATGCCCATTTATTTATCCTTATACATATTTATATAAATGAAATATATAAGTTAGTGGGTTTTAATTTCACATTTTATACAATATTATTTTGAGTGCTTATATAATACTATTAAACTTTAATTTCACAAAATCTGATTTTTAGTTTCACTTTCACCATTTTTATCATATCTTGAGTTATATAAGGATATAGAAGCTCATTTTTGGATGACATAAACTTCATATTATTTGATACAAATAAGTTAGTTATAGCTACTGCTCAATCCATGTCTAAGTATCCTTAACAGTCCCTACAAAACAGACTATTCAGATTGGCATACTAATTTTGTTTTGATCATATCTCACTCATTTTGATGATTCCATTGCATGGCCAACTCTCACATATGTATGAGATCTAATACTTACTGTAAATCGATTCCACCATGCTATTTTATCAGTTTATCATTTGGTTATTCACTGTTTTTATACAGACAACTTTATAAGCAAGAATTTAACCCTTTTACCTATGGTTTTCCATCTTTTTAACCATGTTTATCAAATCTATCAACACCAAATCCCCACATAATATCTTTGATCATCATTCATCATCATATAAATATAAATAAATAAAGAAAATACAAGATTACATAATCAAAATAATAAGAGGATAGGAAGAACAATCTCTATACCACCATTAGTGATGAAAAGATGGGATTGATGATGAACAAGACTTGGTTTTGGGTAACCAATCTTATGAGATATCAACACCACTTCTAGGATCACCAAGTATTTGTAGATTCCTTGTGAAATCAGCCCTTGATCTTCATGAAAACTCCTTGAGAAATCAGCCACAAACTCCCTTGAAAACTCCTTTTCACATGTTAAGATCACTTCCAATCTTCATCTTATTAAGCAACTATCAACATATGTTGATTATAGCTTGAGTTCATGGTTAAATTTTTGATGAATAGGGTGATTCATGGTGGGGATAGGACGGAATTTAGAGAGAAAGGAGGGAGTATGAGTGGTTTGCATGTTAGCTTATGTGAGAAATGGTTTTTGGTTGTAGTTTTGAGGTATAAGTGGTATTGGTAATACTTCATGGACAAGTGTCCTAAGTCATAGTTAAAAGTTGACACCAAATGGTGTATTTGTTAAGCCTTTGTCCACCCATGTTGGGGATGGGACAAGTTTCTAACTTGTCTCATCTCCACTAATTTACGGGTACTCCTCGATTCTAGTTTCCTCGATTTGCGTGCCCTCGGGTCGTTTTTCAAAAAACGTTTTTATAAATTATGAATCAACGGCACAAAACGAATCTAATAAAAATTGTCTCATCAAAAACGGAGTTCGAAAACGTAAATAAGTAATCCTAAGGTTTCTGGTTTAGTCGTAAAAGACGTTAAATTATTCACGTAAACTCTAATTTCTTCTCGTAAATTTGTGAGTTTACGAACCAACACAAATTTAAAACTCCAAAATAATATTCAAGGATAAATTTATTTCCTGAAGTGTCGTATTGTCACAAAAAACGGTGTATGTAAACGTAAGCACGTAACGTAGAATCCTCCGGTTTAGACGTAGTCGATGCTACTTCGAGACGTAAAGCCATATTTCTTCCCAAAAATAAGTGAGTTCATAATATAACAGTAAAATAATGTTTTTAAATAACACTTGAAAATAAAATATCAACCATAAATTGACGGATTGTCACAGCATTTACCCCTAAACAGGATCTTTGTCCTCAAAGATCAATTTATCTTACTACTCGCTTCTTATAGAGTTAAAGCCATGTGGGTATTTCCTCCACATTCGGTCGTTTCTCACAAGTGTAATTCATTACAATACGCGAGTTTCATCAAACATAACTATGGGAATAAGATCAGGCTTAATGTTGACTTACTTTCTCTATCCATGATGTTCACAGGTTTTTGATGAATGCAACTTTTCACCGATCTAAACTTTACTAAGAAACAATCAGACTTTCACTTGATAGATATTTATCAAGTTCGATTTACGAAACATAATTCGCGCTGCCCTTGAAGTAATAGGTTAGATCCATCTTATATGCCTTTCAAACCAACGTTTACATTATCTTAATGGTCCCATACAACGGGGACTTAATTCCCATGATCTTTCAGATCTTCAATTTATCTTTCTATGGTGAAAATTTTTGGCATAACTTCGCTACCCATCCCGCACTTCAAGATCCACATTTCATATTCATATAACCTACTGCCCACTACTGGCAGTCATTAATCAGATCCTAATTTCAACAATCATTTCAGGTCTCGCGGGTCGGGTATTTTGTAAGGTTAGGTTCGTCATCATAGGCAACCTTAAACCTAAAAGACATGTCCAACTCATAATGGTGTATGTCAGGTGTCTTCATCCCAACTCCTGCTTACAGATGCTCTCATATAGATCCTCACAAGATTCGATCTCGATCCTAATACGATAATTACAAATGATAATCTTTCCAAAGGAAAACAATTATACGGTTTATTACCAAAGGTCAATTATTCAAGTATAGAACAACACTTCTAGTGTTTTATATCATTACTTTACCTCGTCCCTTCGATTGGGGTGGTAAACAGTACTCTCATCAAGGTTCGTTCCCAATGACTTCTGAGCAAATCTCTAGAAATTCGATGCGAAGCGAGGATCTTGATAGATATGATCGATACATGCACACCATGTTTACACAACTCCTTTAAATACAAAAGAGTCAATTTCTTCATCAATAATTTATCATTAACAGGAATGATATTAGCAGATTTGGTCAGTCTGTCGACGATGACCCAAATCGAATCAAATTCAGATGATGACCTTTGCAATAGTTAGACGTTTACTAATGTATGAGGCGATGTCTGCCTTCATAATATCATTAGTACAACTTCTTCAGATAAAATTACACTAAATCATAAATGTCATGAATAAAATACTTATACTTACAAGATTCCAACATAACTATATCTCACAATCCTCCATATTTAGACAATCACAAGTGGCCTTTTAATTATTTAGCGCCATCGGCTTCTCAATTCTAATGGTTCACATTAGCCGCGAACCCCCTTTTATTATTTATATTATCCTTCTTACAGGCATCAATTATTTCTAAATTGTTCGGGCAAATTACTTTGCACCGTCATTATTAAGGAACACAATCCTAATTGATTCTTTGTTCTTTCTATATAATGTGTCAGTATCTACATTCACTTTTCCTGATGAAATAATTATCAGGACCGTATTTATTCAAAATCTCTTTCTTCACATTTTCTAAGTTTTAGTTTCGTCTCAACTATCATTTTTATCCGTTTTACTCAACCCGACGTCTAAAGCGTCGATAATTATTACAAGTACTTAAATAATAAATATTTAATTTATGAAACGTGAACGAAACATTTTAAATTTCTTAGTTCGACCAGTTATAAAAATGTTCAAAATAAATTTGAATTTAATTAACAAGATTTTTGTTGATTTATCGAAAATAATTAAAATAATTAATAAGATCCGTAAATGTTCGAAAAATCATTGTTTATACTTTGGTAAAAAAATTTCTTAATTGAAAAGCAAACATTGTCGTTTTAAGTCTTGGTTTAAACGGTTTCCCCAACCCCTCTTAGGTTGTCTTGGGGTATACACAAACATTTACCCCTAAATAGGAGTTTAGTTAAATGTTTTGGGTATAAGGGAATAATCCCTTTAAAATCCTTTGTTAAAACATTTGTCAAAACATATTTGCACTTTTCTTTTTGGTATATCCCAAAGCCTTAAATGACTTCTAATTTTTGAAAAGTCAATATATATATATATATATATATATATATATATATATATATATATATATATATATATATATATATATATATATATATATATATATATATATATATATATATATATATATATATATATATATATATATATATATATATATATATATATATATATATATATATATATATATATATATATATATATATATATATATATATATATATATATATATATATATATATATATATATATATATATATATATATATATATATATATATATATATATATATATATATATATATATATATATATATATATATATATCTTACCATCATTAATCAAACGATCATTTTATGTAAAGGGTTAAGCCTTAAATCACACGTTATATATTCAAGGTACAGGTTTTCGTTGTTCGGCCAATTCAGGGCAGTCTATAAATAATTTTTAACTCATTCTTATTCTTAGAAACAAACAAATGATTCTTAGTGATCACGAGCATGAATTTATCAAATTACAGCCTACACACGTGATTCATCAATTTTATGAATACTACATGTGCATTGGTCAATCCAAACGACATAACATGAAACTCATAATGTTCATCACGAGTTTTGGATGTAGTGATTGGAATAGATAATCTTTTTCGCGGACGCGAATTGAGTTGATGATAACCATGCCGTGAATCAAATTTTTGAATATACGCTAGAACCTTGTAATTGATCGAACAAATATATCATCTTGGGTAATGGATATAGATTTTTAATCGTCAATTTACCTAGTTCACGGTAATCAATAGATGTAAGAAATAATAACACCATAGCTCTTCATGATTACGAGCTTGGTAGAATAAAAGTCTTCTCCTACAACTCCCTTAGTTGTAGGGTAATTCTTTTAATTTAGACGGTGCTGACGTACAGTGCACATGCCACAGGTGCAACACCGGGAATATAATCAATACCAAATTTAACTTGCCTTATTGGCGAAAGTCTAGGTAATTCACCAGAAAATACCTCCTAAAGTTTCAGATAACGGAAACATATTTTTAATAAATTCATATTAGGTTCTTTCTAGATTATAATATCTATGACTAGTTCATAACCATTCATGGTAGAATTTCAAGTCTAACTGCAGAATATGGTCATCCATCAAGAATTATTTAGATCACTTTTGATAATCAACATCTTATCATTTAGGGGAATTCTATTCGAGTTCCCATCAATCAAGATAATGTCGTCATGTCATAATCAATCAATCCATTCTACTGGCACTATCAACTTTTCAGTTTTATTGCCGTCGATAAGATGTGAACTTCTCCAAAGACTAATAATAACTCATAATCCTTCACAACTGAAGGATATCTGGAGACATAACTAACCTTAAAAGAGTAAGGTCAACACATAATCTACGCAAGAGAATTTCAAATCAGATAGAGACGAAAACATTTAACGAATAGGAATATATCCCATGTTATCATAATTTGAGTACGCATTCGAAAGTTCCTCGGATCGTTACCCAGGTCATTGAAATGAAATCAAATCAAAAGAAATGATATGAACGTCGATACATCCAGTCGGGTATCAACACTCGGTAATCAAATGCTTTTCCTAAGAATCTCACTACGGGAGAATTGGACAAGAAAGAATTGTCAATTGTCAAATAAGAAAATTTCCACAGATGAGTAAATTCGACTCAGAAGAATAGGTGCTACAGGCACATATGTAGGTGTCCCTAACACTATGTCCCTATTTTTCACTTCTTGTAGATCTCATAAAATTTAATCTTTCACAATCTTTAAAGAAAATGTAGTGTTTATTAATCAGTTTTATGGTGACTACTAATCAGCCTTGCATGGTCCATTCCAAATTGTATGTAGGCGCGCAACTATATACAATTTCAAGATTAACGATGCAATACTCAGTTCGTCAAAATTTATCATCATGTTTATAATAAAAACATTTTCATGCTTAATTCTTAAATAAGAATCAAAAATAAATTTACAGAGATGTTCTTTGTTATGGAAACAATTAAGTTTTCCAAGGTATTTCATAAACAACTTCATTTCGATAACGATTATTTATAAATCTCACTTTAAATAATCCTTATGGTGATGAAAATTCAATTTTTCTCAAGGAATATTGTTTTATCTTATAAAAACAATGAGTGATCTGCAAAAGAGTGATGAAGAGTCGTTCACCAAGAACTAACTACAATATAATAGAAAATGAGCTTAGCCAAATAATCATGAGGTTCATGACCTCGATGGCACTCAAAAGAGAATAATCCACAACGTGACTCCAATCGAGATGAGTACTTGTTTCAATGGTTGCATTACTAATGCGAACATTAGGATGAAGCAATAAAGGATAGATAACATAGATACATGTAGGATTTAGCAATCAAAGGTAGTCTTTCCATTAATCACAAACAAGTCAAAATTGTACCGCACGTGTCACTATGTCATACAATTCCAAGAACTCATCCTACCAACTGATGTCTCAGTTAAGTTAGGGATTATTTTTAAAAGATACCACAATGAATACTAATCTACAAGAGTCATTAGGTGTTCCACCTGTCCTGGAAGATCCATCGATCCCAATTTAGAAGAAGATTTCTTCAATTTATTTCTTGGACACTGCGCATCCTCATTATTGGACAATGGCCTATGAACAACCCTTAGCACGAACCAACAATCAATTAAAACCTTATAGTTCAATCACATGACTTAATGACTTCTTCTTATCAATCTCATATTCCATACGAGTTAAATTTTACTTTATTCAAGTTTCAATCAACTTATACTCAATTCGATATCCTACCTCATTTTACAATACTTTCAACCTTATTCATAAACCTTAAAAGGGCAATAAAAGCTCGATATGAACAACACTTAATTTCCAATCCTATAGCTCTTACAACAATAGTTATCAAATGAGTCACTAGTATGAAATGACTCGATCATTCAATTAGACTTCTCGGAAAGGTACTAGTGGCATAGGGCTTTTGGGTAATGGTTCCAATGACATCCTCAAGTGCAACATTCACCCTTTCGATTCTCAAATTTAAGAATTGGGTGACAACGAATCAGATGACATCTTTCCAGGTGGTAACGTTTTGTCAAACTCCACTCTATAAGGAAAGATCATCATGACATCGATATCAGATTTAATCTCGCCAATTCTTCTTCAATATCACAATCAACTAATATCAACATTTCTACGAATATCAACCATTTGTTGGGATCATAAATATCCACAACTTGGTTTAGATCTAGGATAGCTAGAATTCCTACGAGAATAGCTTCGATTAATTTGCAAGGGGAATTAGGGTTCCTTGTGACAATCTACGTCGTATAAATACCTCGTATAAATATGAAAATAATCATCAAACAATCATGTAATAAAATTACATCATATATATATATAATCCAAGTTATATATATATATTAAAATAACACTTCTCAGTTTGGTCTTGTCGGTAACTCGGGAATTCTTCGGCACCGTTATAGTCAAAAGATTTTTCGACATTTTGAGAAAAATGTTTATAGTTAAAAGATTTTGAGATGTTTTATTCAAAACCTTAGTTTTAAAAATCTTTCGTTCTCTATAATGAGAGCTCTAGTACCAAACTGTAACACCCCCAAATTTATACAATTCAATACAGCGGAAGACTCGTTGGTGTTACGGGATAGCACATTACTCACATCATAGACAACGCTTAAAAATCGTGTCATTTAATAATAAAGCATCTCCATTCATAAAGATCAAATTTTACATAGGTCCCAAGTCATTGTATTTCATACAGGTTTTACAAATCATTTGAATGGAAATTATTATTTAAGTGCGGGCCATTAATTCTTGTTGTCTTCCCGAGAATTACCTTCAAGTACCTGAGATAAAACATGTTTAAAAGAAAAGGTCAACGATAACGCCGAGTGAATTCATAGAGTTTAATAAAATCCATCAATATAACATCGGTATAAAATTATTACCGAAAATCATTTCGTACAAATCATTGTAATAGGCCATAAAATATCCAAAGTCATTTTATACAAATCCTTATCAAAATCATAATATAGGCTTTTGCCTTCAAAACCATTATACAAACCAATGTCGTAAAAATATCATACAATACGCTTTATAACGTTGTATAATGTTAAATAAAAACCGTTATATGAATATGGTTATGTAAAACCAAAACACGAACATAAAATCAATAATAAGACCCCGTATTGCTAGTCAGGCAATTCATTGTAATTTAGTGCGTATAGCAGTATTTCGTTATTTTTGGATTATTATAAGCCGCATGACATTGTTACCTTACTATACCAAACAACGGGTAGCTAACCCGAAACTCATTTGCCCATCTAATTTAGAGTGTCGTCACAATAATCACGCTTGTGTAAATCTTCTCATACATAAATTCGCTTACCAATCAATGTGGCACGACGGGGATCAACCGTCAAGGCGCGAACTGGGGTGATCGTCCCCAAATAGTACTATTATATGCATAAGCGTCTACCAAATCCCGGTAGTTCACAATTCATGCTAATGGGACTTTTAGTGACATAACCTAACTTTAATAATCCATTTCATTTCATCTATCGGGTCATTTAATCATTCATCGGGTCATACAATCATTCGGGTCCAAATCAATAAACAGACAATCGGGACAACTAGTGTCCTATTTTATAAAAACTAACATGTTATCTCCCTCGCGGGTTTATAAAACATTTCATAAAAACATTTAAAAGAGTGCGAGGCTATGAACTCACGTTGATGTGGGAAAGCGGGTTATCGGCGATTCGGATGTACGGTACGTTCTTCAATCACAGAAACCTAGACAAATAATACTCGTCTTAGACTCTTGTCCAATGACTTTATAAAAATCATAACTATGTATATATATGATGATTTTATATATATGATGATGATCCAGTGGGTTTATACCTTCCCATTTACTCATTTTAGTGTTATGTATTGGTAACTTTTACACTAGTTTACTATTTTTACTTATTTACATGTTTTTAGGTCCAATAAACCTATTATAAGCCTAATACCTTAGGTTAGTCCATTTTACACTTTCATTATCAGTATTATACTTTACATGTTGGGCCCAAGTGGGTTAAGCCCAATAAGTAAATTTATAAGTGTTTTACCAAACTAGTCGGGTTAATAGTCCAATAAGGCTACATTGGCCCGCTAATGTCTATATGTTATATAGCTCGGGTTTTATTGGTTTTTACTTGTTATATAAGTCTATATATCAGTATGTGACTTTTAAAAAGTTTACATTAGACGGGTCCGATCGTCTAACTTTTAATTGACGAAAAACGTTAATTTTACGGTACTAGCCGAAAAGACGTAAAAATCATGTTTATAGTTTTTATAACTTATAAAACTTACCAAACTACCATTTTTATATAATGTACATTTATTTATCCTTATATATATTTATATAAATGAAATATATAATTTAGTGGGTTTTAATTTCACATTTTATACTATATTATTTTGAGTGCTTATATAATACTATTAAACTTTAATTTCACAAAATCTGATTTTTAGTTTCACTTTCACCATTTTTATCATATCTTGAGTTCTGTAAGGAGATAGAAGCTCATTTTTGGATGACATAAACTTCATATTATGAGCTACAAATAAGTTAGTTATAGCTACTGCTCAATCCATGTCTAAGTATCCTTAACAGTCCCTACAAAACAGACTATTCAGATTGGCATACTAATTTTGTTTTGATCATATCTCACTCATTTTGATGATTCCATTGCATGGCCAACTATCACATGTGTATGACATCTAATACTTACTGTAAATTGGTTCCAACATGCCATTTTATCAGTTTATCATTTGGTTAGTTACTGTTTTTATACAGACAACTTTATAAGCAAGAATTTAACCTTTTTACCTATGGTTTTCCATCTTTTTAACCATGTTTATCAAATCTATCAACACCAAATCCCCACATAATATCTTTGATCATCATTCATCATCATATACATATACTTAAATAAAGAAAATACAAGATTACATAATCAAATTAATAAGAGGATAGGAAGAACAATCTTTATACCACCATTAGTGATGAAAAGATGGGATTGATGATGAACAAGATTTGGTTTTGGGTAACCAATCTTATGAGATATCAACACCACTTCTAGGATCACCAAGTATTTGTAGATTCCTTGTGAAATCAGCCCTTGATCTTCATGAAAACTCCTTGAGAAATCAGCCACAAACTCCCTTGAAAACTCCTTTTCACATGTTAAGATCACTTCCAATCTTCATCTTTTTAAGCAACTATCAACATATGTTGATTATAGCTTGAGTTCATGGTTAAATTTTTGATGAATGGGATGATTCATGGTGGGGATAGGACGGAATTTAGAGAGAAAGGAGGGAGTATGAGTGGTTTGCATGTTAGCTTATGTGAGAAATGGTTTTTGGTTGTAGTTTTGAGGTATAAGTGGTATTGGTAATACTTCATGGACAAGTGTCCTAAGTCATAGTTAAAAGTTGACACCAAATGGTGTATTTGTTAAGCCTTTGTACACCCATGTTGGGGATGGGACACATGTCCAACTTGTCTCATCTCCACTAATTTACGGGTACTCCTCGATTCTAGTTTCCTCGATTTGCGTACCCTCGGGTCGTTTTTCGAAAAACTTTTTTATAAATTATGAATCAACGGCACAAGACGAATCTAATAAAAATTGTCTCATCAAAAACGGAGTTCGAAAACGTAAATAAGTAATCCTAAGGTTTCTGGTTTAGTCGTAAAAGACGTTAAATTATTCACGTAAACTCTAATTTCTTCTCGTAAATTTGTGAGTTTACGAACCAACACAAATTTAAAACTCCAAAAAATATATTCAAGGATAAGTTTATTTCCTGAAGTGTCGGACTGTTACCAAAAACGGTGTATGTAAACGTAAGCACGTAACGTAGAATCCTCCGGTTTAGACGTAGTCGATGCTACTTCGAGACGTAAACCCAAATTTCTTCCCAAAAATAAGTGAGTTCATAATATAACATTAAAATAATGTTTTTAAATAACACTTGAAAATAAAATATCAACCATAAATTGACGGATTGTCACACCTTAACCATGCTGCCCACGTACCATGATCTTAATGTCTAGTCGCTCCATGTCTCTCGCGGCGACATGGCCCTGGGTGCCTACGGTTGTAGGTAGTGTAGAGAGGGTGAGTATACCCTCCAACAGGTGACCTTGCTGGCTCGAGCCTATTCAGAAAAGTATACACGAGACATGGTTTATGGGTACAAATAGGACAATGCAGAAAATCGTAAGACATAATACCACTGATAGTTGTATGGTTGGGCTGTTAACTTGTGCGGTCCTACTCCCTCCCGTTGCCATGATTTCTGGTAGAAGATGATGAAGTGTCAGAATTATAAATTATAATCATGCAACATAAGAAATGAGTAAGTTTAGGGACCTGCTGCTGTTGGAGTTGTAAGCATTGTTACGGTAATTACCATTATCACCACGCCTATCAGAAGAAGAACGGTCTTGGGTCTGACCGTTTCCCTTGTGCAGAGTAGGTTGCTGCTGAGTAGCCGGTTGAGACCGGTCCCCAATCTTCTGCCTGAAAGATGTAATTTATAGAGAAAGATAAATATTTGGATATTACTGAATGAATCAAAATGATCACCGCTGAGTGACGAAAATATACCTCTTCTTAGGTCTCTCTGCCTCACCAAATTCATCTCTCTCCTGCAGCATCTCCAACTTACTTGTTGCATCAGCTATTTGTGCCACCGTGTTAAAGGTAGCATGCACTAAGTTAATGGCGACCGATGTACGAAGAGCCCAACGAAAGTGGTATGCTTGCTCTTCGGCGGTACCTGCTGCTGCGCCAAAAAAACCAACCAAACGAAGAAAGCGCTGCATGAACTCGTTGTTGTTCTCCCCAGCTCTCTGCCTAATCCCGTGGTAATCCCTCTTTAGCTTGTCCTGCTCAGCCTTGGGGAAGAACTGTCCCATCACCAACTCCCTGAACTGAGCCCAAGTCAAGCCAGCCACCCAATTGTCACCTCCCTCAGATTGCTTCACTGACTTCCACCATCCAAGCATGTCACCTTCAAACTTGTAACATGACAACTTTGCCTTGAAGACAGGGTCGCAACCCATTGCATCAAATATCTTCTCGATATCAGCTAGCCAGCTCTCAGCCTCACTAGGGCTGTCAGTCTTCTCGAAGGATCGAGGATGTTGCTTGTTGAATCGCTCTAGCCATGTGATCAGTGTAGCTAGAGGAGGAGGATGAGGAATAGGATGCTGGTGCTGGTTTTGATTGTTGGTTGCTTGCACCTCGGCCTTGATTTCATTTCATAGTTGAGGAAGCATGCCCTGCATCACAGCTTGAACTGTTGAATTGAGTTGTTCCTGCTCGCGTGTGAGAACCATCTGACAGTATAAAACAAAATGCATGATTAAACTAATTAAAACATAATATATACACATGAAAAAAAAATTATGCCAATAAATCATGAGAAAAATTTTATGCATGAAAACAGTGTATTAATGCATGATGATGAAATCCCATGGGTTTGGGTGGACGCCTTTGGGTCGGTTCACCTAAACAAATGACATGAAGAAGATGAACGCCTATGGGTCGGCTCATCAAAAAAACACGATAGATAAAAGCACATGCGACTAAATACGGCCAGTCCTGTACCAACCATTACTTAGTCAAAATTCCTACGACAGTGACATATGATATAAATGCATGAAAACAAATTGTCAGTTCTAGGAAGACCATGGTGACTACCCACTAATCACAGGTCATGTTTTGAGAGCCTACATGTCGAAGCCTTGGCTCTGATACCATAATTGCAACACCCCATTTTGGTAAATGGAATGGCACACGTGATTATGGCGTGTCATCAAAGCATACAAGGTAAATGTCTTAAAAACATTAAATGACAATGAATGGAAATACCGAAAACAAACATCGGTAGTCCAAGTATAAGCTCGTCACACACAAACATAAGTACTCTAAAGGAAAAGGACTAAACAATGTCCAAAGAAATAAGTAGCAAAATGTATGATGAAATGCATAAAGTAGAGAAGGATGGATAGCTTCCAATCCATATGCACGTACGCTTAAAGTCTACGAGCACCCTTGACTACCTGCCATTTGGGAACATGAAAAGAAAACGAATGAGCATAACGCCCAGCGAACGGATATACAATTATAGCATGGAATAACATAAGTATAACACCCCCAAATTTATACAACTCAATACAGCGGAAGACTAGTTGGTGTTACGGGATAGCACATTACTCACATCATAGACAACGCATAAAAATCGCGTCGTTTATTAATAAAGCATTTCCATTCATAAATATCAAAGTTACATCGGTCCCAAGACATTACATTTCATACAAAGTTTTACAAAGTATTTGAATGGAAAATATTGTTTAAGTGCGGGCCATGAATTCTTGTTGTCTTCCCGAGAATTACCTTCAAGTACCTGAGATAAAACATGTTAAAAGAAAAGGTCAGCGATAACGCCGAGTGAATTCATAGAGTTTAATAAAATCCATCAATATAATATCAGTATAAAATTATTACTGAAAATCATTTTGTACAAATCATTTTAATAGGCCATAAAATAGCCAAAGTCATTTTTATACAAATCCTTATCGAAAATCATAATATAGACATTTGCCTTAAAAATCATTATACAAGCCAATGTCGTAAACAATCATACAATACGTCTTATGACGTTGTATAGAGTTAGATAAAAACCGTTATATGAATATGGTTATAAAAACCAAAACACGAACATGATATCAATAGTATGACCCCGTATTGCTAGTCAGGAAATACATCGTAATTCGGTGCGTATAGTAGTATTTAGTTAATTGGATTATTATAAGTCGCATGACATTGTTACCTTACTAAAACAAACAACAGGTAGCTAGCCCGAAACTCATTTGCCCATCTAAATTAGCGTGTCGTCACAAAGGTCATGCTATGTAAATCTTCTCATACATAAATTCGCTTACCAATCAATGTGGCACGACGGGGATCAACCGTCAAGGCGCGAACTGGGGTGATCGTCCCCAAATAGTACTATTATATGCATAAGCGTCTACCAAATACCGGTAGTTCACAATTCATGCTAATGGGACTTTTAGTGACATAACCTAACTTTAATAATCCATTTTATTTCATCTATCGGGTCCTTTAATCATTTATCGGGTCATACAATTGGGTCATACAATCATTCGGGTCCAAATCAATAAACAAACAATCGGGACAAATGGTGTCCTATTTTATAAAAACTAACATGTTATCTCCCTCGCGGGTTTAAAAAACATTTCATAAAACATTTAAAAGAGTGTGAGGCTATGAACTCACGTTGATGTGGGAAGGCGAGTTATAGGCAATTCGGACGTACGGTACGCGCTTCAATCACGGAAACCTAGACAAATAATATTTGTCTTAGACTCATGTCCAATGACTTTATAAAAATAACAATTATGTATACATATGATGATTTTATATATATGATGATCAAGTGGGTTTACATATTCTCTTTTACTCATTTTAGTGTTTATGTGTTGATAACTTTTATACTAGTTTACTAATTTTACCTATTTACATGTTTTAGGCCCAATAGGCCCATTACAAGCCCAATATATTATATTAGTCCAATTATAATTTTATTATCAGTATCACACTTTATATGTTGGGCCAAATGGGTTAATCCCAATAAATAAGTTTATAAGTGTTTTAGCCCATTTTGTTGTATTATTAGTCCAATAACGTTAACTTAGTCCGTTAATGTCCATATGTTATATAGTTCGGGTTTTATCGGTTTTTACTTGTTATATATGTTTATATATCAGTATATGAGTTTATAAAAGTTTACATTAGACGGGTCCAACCATCTAAGTTTTATTTAACAAAAATGTTAATTTTACGGTATTAGCCGAAAAAGTCGTAAAAATCATGTTTATTGTTTTATAACTTATAAAACTTAACAAGTTACCATTTTTATAAAATGTCCACTTATTTACCATTATACATATTTATATAAATGTATTATACAAGTTAGTGGGTTTTAATTTATACTTTATACTATTAAATTTTGAGTGCTTATATAATAGTATTATACTTTAATTTCCAAAATCTGATTTTTATCTTCACTTTCACCAAAACTGCCATATCTAGAGTTCTGTATGGAGATAGAAGCTCAAATTTTTATCACATAAACTACATGATATGTGCTCCATTTATCGCTACTATAGCTACTGTTGAATCATCTTCTAAGTATTTTCTAAAAATCGTCCAAAACAGTGAACTCATATTGGTATCTTAAACTTGTTTTGATCATATCTCACTCATTACAATGATTCCATTGCATGGCCAACTCTCACATGTGTACAAGACATATTACTTACTGTATATTGATTCTACTTTGCCATTTTATCAGTCTAACATGTGGTTAGTTACTGATTTTATACAGCCTACCATTTAAGCAAGATTAACCATTTTTACATATAGTTTTTCATCTTTTTACCCATGATTATCAACACCAAATCCCCACACAATATTTTTATCATCATATAATCATCATATACATATACAATAGGAAATAAAATACATGATTACATAATCAAAATAACAAGAGGATGAGGAGAACAATCTTTATACCACCAAAGTGATGAAATGATGAGCTTTTGGATGAACAAGACATGGTTTTGGGTAACCAATCTTATGAGATATCAACACCACTTCTAGGATCACCAAGTATTTGTAGATTCCTCCAAAAATCAGCCCTTGTTCTTCATGAAAACTCCTTGAGAAATCAGCCCCAAGACACCAACAAAACTTCTCCTTGGATGTTAAAACTTGCACCAATCTTCATCTCTTTGAATGGAGATTAACATATGTTAATTATAACAAATGTTTATGGTTAAAATTGATCAAATGAGGGTGTTCTTGGTGGAGATGGGACGAATTTTTAGAGAGAGGAAAGGGAAAATATGTGGTTTTGCATGTGTTGAATGAGAGCTAGTGGTAAAGGGTTAGTGGTTTTGTGTACTTTTAGCTTACATTGTAAGCTTAATGTAACAAGTGTCTTGCTTGTTTATGAGGTTTTGACACATCATGGTGTGTGTTTGAAACTTGTTAACCATCCCATGAGTGGGGGTGGGACAAGTTTATCTTGTCTCATGCCCATTTAATTACGGGTAGTCCTCGATTCTAGTTTCCTCGATTTGCATGCCCTCAGGTCGTTTTACGAAAAACGTTTTTATAAATTATGAATCAACGACACAAAACGAATCTAATAAAAATTGTCTCTTCAAAAACGGAGTTCGAAAACGTAAATACGTAATCCTAGGGTTTCTGGTTTAGTCGTAAAGGACGTTAAATTAAAATCGTAAGTCCTAATCTCTTCTCGTAAATTTGTGAGTTTATGAACCAACACAAATTTAAATCTCAAAATAATATTCACAGATAAATTTATTTTTCTGAAATGTCGGACTGTCACCAAAGACGGTGTATGTACACGTAAGCATGTAACGTTGAATCCTCCGGTTTAGACGTAGTCGATGCTACTTCAAGACGTAAATCCAAATTTCTTCCCAAAAATAAGTGAGTTCATAATATAATATTAAAATAATGTTTTTAAATAATATTTGAGAACCAAATATCAACCATAAATTGACGGATTGTCACAGCATTTACCCTAAACAGGATCTTTGTCCTCAAAGATCATCTTACCACTCGCTTCTTATAGAGTTAAAGCCATGTGGGTATTTCCTCCACATTCGGTCTTTTCACACAAGTGTAATCCATTACAATACGCGAGTTTCATCAAACATAACTACGGGAATAAGATCAGGCTTAATGTTGACTTACTTTCTCTATCCATGATGTTCACGGGTTTTTGATGAATGCAACTTTTCGCCGATCTAAGCTTCATTAAGGAATAGTCAGATTTTCACTTGATAGGCATTTTATCAAGTTCGATATAAGATACATAATTCGCGCAACTCTTGATGTCCTAGGGTAGATCCAGCTTATATGCCTTTCAAACCAATCTTTTACATCATCTCAATGGTCCCATACAACAGGGACTTATATCCCATGATCTTTCAGATCATCTATTCATTTTTCCATGGTAAAATTTTTTGGCATAACTTCGCTACCCATCTGGCACTTCAAGATCTACATTTCATATTCACATAACCTCCTACCCACTACCGGCAGTCAATAATCAGATCCTAATTTAAACAATTATTTCAGGTTTCGCGGGTCGAGTATTTTGTAAGGTTAGGTTCGCCATCATAGGAAACCTTAAACCTAAATGACATGTCCAACTCACAGTGGATGTATGTCGGATGTCTTCATCTCAACTCTTGCTTACAGATGCTCTAATATTTAGATCCTAACAAGATTCGATCTCAATCCTAACACGATGATTATCAATGATAATCTCTCCAAAGGAAAACGATTATACGGTCTATTACCAAAGGTCAATCATTCAAACATAGAACAGTGCTTATAGTATTTTGTATCGTTACTTTACCTCGTCCCTTCGATTGGGGTGGTACACAGTACTCTCATCAAGATTCGTTCTCAATAACTTCTGAGCAAATCTCAAGAATTCGATGCGAAGCGAGGATCTTGTTAGAGATGATCGATACAGGCACACCATGTTTACACAACTCCTTTAAATATAAAAGAGTCAATTTCTTTATCAAGAATCTATCATTAACAGGAATGATATTATCAGATTTGGTCAGTCTGTCGACGATGACCCAAATCGAATCAAATTCAGATGATGACCTTTGCAATAGTTAGACGTTTACTAATGTATGAGGCGGTGTCTGCCTTCATAATTTTCCATCGGTACAACTTCTTCAGACAAAGATACATTTAGTCAAAAATATCATGAATAGAATACTTATACTTACGAGATGGCTACATCTCAAAATCCTCTATATTTAGGCAACCACAAGTGCCCTTTTATACATCTAACGCCATCGGCTTCTCAATTCTAATGGTTCATATTAGCCGCGAACCCCTTTTATTATCTATATTATCCCTTTTACAAGCACCGACTATTTTTATATCGTTCGGCAATTTATTTTGCACCTTTATTATTAAGGAACACATCCTAATTGGTTCTTTGTACTTTTTACATAATGCGTCGATATCTAAATTCACCTCTCCTGATGATATAATTATCATGTCCACAATTTACTCAGATATTTTTTCTTCATATCTTCTATGTTTTAATTTCGTCTCAACTATTATTTTTATCTGTTTTACTCAATCTGACGTCTAAAGCGTTGATAATTATTACAACTAATTAAATATTAAATATTCAATTTTTATGAAACGTAATCGTAAAAAGTTTTTAAATTTTCTCAGTTTGTCCAGTTATAGGAAAATGTTCAAAAGAATAAATTTGAATTTAATTATCACGATTTTTATTGATTTACTAAAAATAATTAGTGAGATTCGTAAATGTTCGAAAAATCTTTATTTATACTTTGGCCACAATTTTCTTATTTGAAAAGCAAAAATTGTCGTTTCAAATTTTAAGTCATGGTTTAAATGGTTTCCTAAATCCTTCTTAGGTTGTCTTAAGGTATTCCCAAACATTTACCCCTAAAAAAAAGTTTAGTTAAATGGTTTGTGTATAAGGGAATAATCCCTCAAAAGTTCTTTGTTAAAACATTTGTCAAAATATATTTGCGCTTTCTTTTTATTATAACTCAAAGTCTTAAATGACTTCTAAATTTTTAAGAGTCAATTTATATTCCATTATCTATTAATCACATGGTTAAATCATGTAAAGTATTAAGTCTTAAATCTCATGTTAAATATTTAAGATACAGGTTTTTATTGTTCGGTCAATTCAGGGCAATCTATAAATAGTTATTAACTCATTCTTATTCTTATAAACAAACATATAGTCCTTAATGATCACAAGCATGAATTTATCAAATTACAGCCTACACACGTGATTCACCAAATTTATGAATGCTACATGTGCATTAGTCAATCCAAACGACATATCATGAAACTCATAATATTCATTACAAGTTCCGGATGTAGTGATTGGAATACATAATCTTCTTCGTGGACGCGAAGTTGATAATAACCATGCCGTGGATCAAAATTTCTTGAATATACGCTAGAACTTTGTAAATGATCGAACAAATCTTCCATTTCGAGTTATGGATATCGTTTTCGATTGTCAATTTACTCAGTTCAAAGTAATCTATAAATATAAGGAATGATAACACCATAGCTCTTCATGATGACGAGCTCGGTAAAATAAAATCTTTCTCCGACAACTCTCTCAGTTGTACGGTAATTCCTTTAATTCAGATGGTGCTGACGTACAGTGCACACGCCACAGGTGCAGCACCGAGAATATAATCAATACCAAATTCAACTTGCCTTAATGGCGAAAGTCTAGGTAATTCATCAACAATACTTCCTAAAGTTTCAGATAACAGAAACATCTTTTAATAAATTCATATTAGGTTCTTTCTAGATTATAATATCTATGACTAATTCACAACCATTCATCAAGAATTATTTAGATCACTTTTGATAATCAACATCTTGTCATTTAGGGGAATTATATTCGAGTTCCCATCAATTAAGACAATGTCGTCATGTCATAATTAATCAATCCATCCTACTGGCATTACCAACTTTTTAGTTTTATTATCGTCGATAAGATGTGATCTTCTCAAAAGACTAATAATAACTCTTAATCCTTCATAAATTCAAGGATATCTGGAGACACAACTACTATTAAAAGAGTAAGGTCAACGCATAATCTATGCGAGAGAATTTCAAATCAGATACGGACGAAAACATTCAACGAATATGAATATATCCCATGTTTTCATAATTTGAGTATGCATTCGAAAGCTCCTCGGATCGTTACCCAGGTCATTCAAATGAAATCTTAATCAAAAGAAATGATAGGAACGTCGATACATCTAATCGGGTATCAACACTTGGTAATCAAATGCTTTTCCTAAGAATCTCACTACGGGGGAATTGGACAAGAAAGAATTGTCAATTGTCAAATAAGACAATTTTCACAGATGAGTAAATTCGATTCAGAAGAATAGATGCTACAGGCACATATGTAGGTGTCCCTAACACTATGTCCCTATTTTTTCACTTCTTGCAGATCTCATAAAATTTAATCTTTCACAATCTTTAAAGAAAATGTAGTGTATATTAATCAGTTTTATAGTGACTACTAATCAGCCTTGCATGGTCCATTCCAAATTGTATGTAGGCGCGCAACTATATACAATTTCAAGATTAACGATGCAATACTCAGTTCGTCAAAATTTTATCATCATGTTTATAATAAAAACATTTTCATGCTTAATTCTTAAATAAGAATCAAGAATAATTTTACAAAGCTTTTCTTTATTATGAAAACAATTAAGTCTTTCCAAGGTGTTTTATAAACAACTTCATTTTGATAACAATCACTTATAAATCTTACTTTGAATAATCCTTATAGTGATGAAAATTCAGTTTTTCTCAATGGATACTGTTTTGTCTTATAAAAACAATGAGTGATCTGCAAAAGAGTGATGAAAGCTTGTTCACCAAAAATTAACTACGATATGATAGGAAACGAGCTTAGCCAATTAATCATGAGGTTCATGATCTCGATGGCACTCAAAAGAATAATCCACAACGTAACTCAATTCAAGATGAGTACTTGTTCAATGGTTGCATCACTAATGCGAGCATTAGGATGAAGCAAGAAAAGATAGATAACATCAATACATGTAGGATTTAGCAATCAAAGGTAGTCTTTTCATTAATCACAAACAAGTCAAAATTGTACCGTAACACATTATGTGTCACTATGTCATACAATTCTCAAAACTCATCCTACCAATTGATATCTCAGTTAAGTTAGGGATTTTTAAAAGATACCATAATGAATACTAATCTACAAGAGTCATTAGGTGTTCCACATGTCCCGGAAGATCCATCGGTCCCAATTCAGAAGAAGATTTCTTCAATTTATTTCTTGGACACTGGGCATCCTCGTTAGTGGACAATGGCTTAGGAACAACACTTAACACAAACCTAAAATCAATTAAAACCTTATAATTCAATCACAGAACATAACTACTTATATTAACAATCTCATATTCCATACATGTTAGGTTTTACTTTATTCAAGTTTCAACCAACTTATACTCAATTCGATATTCTACCTCATTTACTAATACTTTCAACCTTATTCTTAGACCTTAAAACGGCAATAAAAGCTCGATATGATCAAAACTTAATTTCCAATCCTATAGCTCTTACAACAACAATTATCAAATGAGTCACTAGTATGAGATGACTCATACATTCAATAAGACTTCTCGGAAAGGTACTAGTGGCATGAGGCTTTTGGGTAATGGTTCCAATGACAGCCTCAAGTGCAACATTCACCCTTTCGATTTCAATTTAAGAATTGGGTGACAACGAATCAGATGACATCTTTCTAGGTGGTAACGTTTTGTCAAACTCCACTCTATAAGGAAAGATCGTCATGACATCGATATCAGTTTTAATCTCGCCAATTCTTCTTCAATATCACAATCAACTAATATCTACATTTCTACGAATATCAACCATTTTGTTGGGATTATAAATATCCAAAACTTGGTTTAGATCTAGGATAGCTAGAATTCCTACGAGAATAGCTCCGATTAACTTACTAGGGGATTTAGGGTTACTTGTGACAATCTACGTCGTATAAATACCTCGTATAAATATCAAAATTATCATCAAACAATCATGTAATAAAATTACATCAAATATATATATATATATATAATCCAAGTTATATATATATATATAGTAAAATAACACTTCTCAGTCTTGGCCTTGTCGGTAACTCGGAAATTCTTCGGCACCGTTATAGTCAAAAGATTTTTAGACATTTTTAGAAAAATGTTTATAGTTAAAATATTTTGAAAAGTTTTATTCAAAACCTTGGTTTTAAAAATCTTTCGTTCTCTATAACGAGAGCTCTGGTACCAAACTATAACACCCCCAAATTTATACAACTCAATACAGCGGAAGACTAGTTGGTGTTACGGGATAGCACATTACTCACATCATAGACAACGCATAAAAATCGCGTCGTTTATTAATAAAGCATTTCCATTCATAAATATCAAAGTTACATCGGTCCCAAGTCATTACATTTCATACAAAGTTTTACAAAGTATTTGAATGGAAAATATTGTTTAAGTGCGGGCCATGAATTCTTGTTGTCTTCCCGAGAATTACCTTCAAGTACCTGAGATAAAACATGTTAAAAGAAAAGGTCAGCGATAACGCTGAGTGAATTCATAGAGTTTAATAAAATCCATCAATATAATATCAGTATAAAATTATTACTGAAAATCATTTTGTACAAATCATTTTAATAGGCCATAAAATAGCCAAATTCATTTTTATACAAATCCTTATCGAAAATCATAATATAGACATTTGCCTTAAAAATCATTATACGAGCCAATGTCGTAAAAACATCATACAATACGTCTTATTACGTTGTATAGAGTTAGATAAAAACCGTTATATGAATATGGTTATGAAAACCAAAACACGAACATGATATCAATAGTATGACCCCGTATTGCTAGTCAGGCAATACATCGTAATTCGGTGCGTATAGTAGTATTTCGTTAATTGGATTATTATAAGTCGCATGACATTGTTACCTTACTAAAACAAACAACGGGTAGCTAGCCCGAAACTCATTTGCCCATCTAAATTAGCGTGTCGTCACAAAGGTCACGCTATGTAAATCTTCTCATACATAAATTCGCTTACCAATCAATGTGGCACGACGGGGATCAACCGTCAAGGCGCGAACTGGGGTGATCGTCCCCAAATAGTACTATTATATGCATAAGCGTCTACCAAATCCCGGTAGTTCACAATTCATGCTAATGGGGCTTTTAGTGACATAACCTAACTTTAATAATCCATTTTATTTCATCTATCGGGTCCTTTAATCATTTATCGGGTCATACAATTGGGTCATACAATCATTCGGGTCCAAATCAATAAACAAACAATCGGGACAAATGGTGTCCTATTTTATAAAAACTAACATGTTATCTCCCTCGCGGGTTTATAAAAAATTTCATAAAACATTTAAAAGAGTGCGAGGCTATGAACTCACGTTGATGTGGGAAGACGAGTTATCGGCAATTCGGACGTACGGTACGCGCTTCAATCACGGAAACCTAGACAAATAATATTCGTCTTAGACTCATGTCCAATGACTTTATAAAAATAACAATTATGTATACATATGATGATTTTATATATATGATGATCAAGTGGGTTTACATATTCTCTTTTACTCATTTTAGTGTTTATGTGTTGATAACTTTTATACTAGTTTACTAGTTTTACCTATTTACATGTTTTAGGCCTAATAGGCCCATTACAAGCCCTATATATTATATTAGTCCAATTATACTTTTATTATCAGTATCACACTTTATATGTTGGGCCCAAATGGGTTAAACCCAATAAATAAGTTTATAAGTATTTTAGCCCATTTTGTTGTATTATTAGTCCAATAACGTTAACTTAGTCCGTTAATGTCCATATGTTATATAGTTCGGGTTTTATCGGTTTTTACTTGTTATATATGTTTATATATCAGTATATGAGTTTATAAAAGTTTACATTAGATGGGTCCAACCATCAAAGTTTTATTTAACAAAAACGTTAATTTTACGGTATTAGCCGAAAAAGTCGTAAAAATCGTGTTTATAGTTTTATAACTTATAAAACTTAACAAGTTACCATTTTTATAAAATGTCCACTTATTTACCATTTTACATATTTATATAAATGTATTATATAAGTTAGTGGGTTTTAATTTATATTTTATACTATTAAATTTTGAGTGCTTATATAATAGTATTATACTTTAATTTCCAAAATCTGATTTTTATCTTCACTTTCACCAAAACTGCCATATCTAGAGTTCTATATGGAGATAGAAGCTCAAATTTTTATCACATAAAATACATGATATGTGCTCCATTTAACTCTTCTATAGCTTCTGTTGAATCATCTTCTAAGTATTTTCTAAAAATCGTCCAAAACAGTGAACTCATATTGGTATCTTAAACTTGTTTTGATCATATCTCACTCATTACAATAATTCCATTGCATGGCCAACTCTCACATGTGTACAAGACATATTACTTACTGTATATTGATTCTACTTTGCCATTTTATCAGTCTAACATATGGTTAGTTACTGTTTTTATACAGCCTACCATTTAAGCAAGATTAACCATTTTTACATATAGTTTTTCATCTTTTTACCCATGATTATCAACACCAAATCCCCACACAATATTTTTATCATCATATAATCATCATATACATATACAATAGGAAAGAAAATACATGATTACATAATCAAAATAACAAGAGGATGAGGAGAACAATCTTTATACCACCAAAGTGATGAAATGATGAGCTTTTGGATGAACAAGACATGGTTTTGGGTAACCAATATTATGAGATATCAACACCACTTCTAGGATCACCAAGTATTTATAGATTCCTCCAAAAATCAGCCCTTGTTCTTCATGAAAACTCCTTGAGAAATCAGCCCCAAGACACCAACAAAACTTCTCCTTGGATGTTAAAACTTGCACCAATCTTCATCTCTTTGAATGGAGATTAACATATATTAATTACAACAAATGTTTGTGGTTAAAATTGATCAAATGAGGGTGTTCTATGTGGAGATGGGACGAATTTTTAGAGAGAGGAAAGGGAAAATGTGTGGTTTTGCATGTGTTGAATGAGAGCTAGTGGTAAAGGGTTAGTGGTTTTGTGTAGTTTTAGCTTACATTGTAAGCTTAATGTAACAAGTGTCTTGCTTGTTTATGAGGTTTTGACACATCATGGTGTGTGTTGGAGACTTGTTAACCATCCCATGTGTGGGGGTGGGACAAGTTTATCTTGTCTCATCCCCATTTAATTACGGGTAGTCCTCGATTCTAGTTTCCTCGATTTGCGTGCCCTCGGGTCGTTTTACGAAAAAAGTTTTTATAAATTATGAATCAACGACATAAAACGAATCTAATAAAGATTGTCTCTTCAAAAACGGAGTTCGAAAACGTAAATACGTAATCCTAGGGTTTCTGGTTTAGTCGTAAAGGACGTTAAATTAAAATCGTAAGTCCTAATCTCTTCTCGTAAATTTGTGAGTTTATGAACCAACACAAATTTAAATCTCAAAATAATATTCATAGATAAATTTTTTTTCTGAAATGTCGGACTGTCACCAAAGACGGTGTATGTAAACGTAAGCACGTAACGTTGAATCCTCCGGTTTAGACGTAGTCGATGCTACTTCAAGACGTAAATCCAAATTTCTTCCCAAAAATAAGTGGGTTCATAATGTAATATTAAAATACTGTTTTTAAATAATATTTGAGAACCAAATATCAACCATAAATTGACGGATTGTCACAATAAGCATAAAAGACTAATAGCATTGGAAGTATAAGTCCTAAGTAACCTGGAAACATGTTCATAAAACTGGTTTTATAGTTTGAAAAGACTTATGTTTTTATGTAAAATATGTATTAATTAGCCAATAGCCATATAGGTCATGAGGTTCCACCGTGCATGAATACTTGGAGGGGAGACCTCATCATGCAATTAGAGGGGTTGCCTCTAATTAAATAATCTGGGTAGGAGGGATCAACTCCTAGTGAAGGATGCAAGGCACACATCGCATTCACTCTGATAATATTGGTTAAACATGTAACTAGGATGCACCCATACGCCTCACATGATAATATAATAACAATGGCCAAATAACTGAAAGGGACACCACGAGCTATCACTCCGCCGTGGGGAAGTCATAACTCTGGTGCCTCTAGTGTTATGGTTATGGTACCTCCATAACTAGGTGACACTGGTCATGCATGTATATGGCTTAGGAAATTATTCTAACATAAGTATCAAACATATAAAACAATACTCGGAAAACAGTTGGCTGCAAACGGGGAAATCGTAATTAGGAAAGAATGTCCATACTGAAGGGACGGGAAATCCGTACCTTATGTCCAGGGAACGAAGAAGACGAAAGAATGAAAGTCCCACTCCGATCTCACTAATGCTACATAAATAGGGGACATGTATAAGTATTCTATTTACTGAGTACGTAACTGATTATATCCTGTCTTAGCTTGTTTAATATGTTCTTGTCTTGTTTTACTGATTTTAATATTATGTTGTGTTTATCATTTATTCTATGTATCCTGGTTAAGTATTACTTGTATTCTTGTATTATTATACTTGTTGTGTAATAATAAGTAACTTTCTAAAAATAGCATGTTTCCTAAAATATAAAGTTTCCAAAAATGGAAAGTTTCTAAAAATAGAAAGTTTCCAAAAATAGAAAGTTTCGAAAAATAGAAAGTTTCCAAAAATAGATTAACTTCTAAAAATAGATCAGTTTCTAAAAGTAGAAAGTTTCCAAAAATAGTAAGTTTCCTAAAATAGAAAGTTATCATATTTAGAAATAAGCTGGATTAATAAGCTAATAATATAAGTTTACTGGTTAAATAACATAATTCATGTAATTATTTGTATAGTTTATTAATAATATCAGGTTAATTAAATAAATTATAGGTTATACGATTTAATTAAATATAAGCATGATTTAAATTAAATTAAGGTGTATAAAATAATTAGGTTAAACATGTATTAATATTCTATTAGTTATAACCTAAGTCATGTTTATTAATTAATTATCTATCATGTTTTAAATAATTAATTAATACTATAGTCTAAATTAAATAAATAAAATACTTAGGTTAAAACATGTATTATTTCATAAATAATAATAACCTAAGTCCATGTTTAATTAAATTAATTATTAGTCATGTTTTAATTAATTTAATTTTCTTGCTAAAATAATATAACTTGTAAAAATAATAACTTGTAAAAATTAGTCGTAAACCGAACCCGTGATTTTAATTTTGACCTATCGTTAACCTGAGCGAATTCCCCATGAACCGGACCAAAACAAACACCCCCTTAACAGTGACAAACCAGCTCAGCCGGTTGCCACTGTTGGTACAAAAACACCACCGGCTGTTAGCCTGTGGTTTGCCCCTTGTCTGCCTCGGCTAGCCACTACCCACACAAGGTTCCCATCGGTAGTTAGCCGGTGGTTCCCCCTGCCGAGCCATGTGTTTCCCCTGCTTGACCAAACAGCCACCGGCTTAAGCCGGTGGTGTTTCTTGCTGCTGCGCCGAGATCAAGGAAACCACAAGGCCACCACGACTTGCGTTGGGGTCCTTGTTCTTTGCTGCCGAGACCACCACAGCCCACACCGAGACCATGAAGTCTCGGTCGGTGGTGATACCAAGACCACCGAGAGCTTCGGCTCTCGGTTCTTGCGTAGGCCAAACCAAAACCGGAACCAATTCCATTCTTTTTATTTACCCCATGATTTTAACATGTTTAATTACTTGTTTTTATTATCCCCATGTTCATGTGTTCTTAAATTAAATAAAAAGAATAAGAGAAAAGGAATAACGGATTTATCGAATTCGTGAATCAATTGAGAATAATGACACGGACACTAACACTTGCTTTCCAATAATCAAGATGAAACAACTACTCCTTTGTGGTGTGTGGTAGCCGACGACCAAAGAGAGGACAAAGGGGGCCCTGGTTTTTGATTTTTTGAAAAAAGCCTGTAGAATGAAAAGGGTGTAACCCTTTTTTCTAATTTAGTTAAAACCAAAAATGGGCCTGGGCCTCCCTTTGTCTTGGAGTTCGCGGCTATGAGGGGCCCACAAGGGAAACCCGAATGTTTTTCGTGTCTAATATTTTACGTGTTCATACGTTATCATTTTCGTGTTATGTCGTAATTAATTATTCGTGTAGTAACTAATACTTGTATGTAAACGATATTAATCATATTATCATAAATACGTACAATAATTCGATGTTCGTGTTTTAATGTTCGTGATTATAATTATTATGGTTAATAATTATCGTGTAATATCACGTATTTAATACTTATAGTGTAATAACACGTACGTAATTTTCTGTATTTAATATTCGTGACACGTGTTCGTGCTATAAAAGGAAAGTTTTAGTTTGTACATACGTTTACTAAGTGTACTTGTAACACCCCACTTGGATAAGTGGACCGTTACATGTATTTATGGCGTGTCATAAAAGCATAAGGTAAATGTCCTAAAACATTAAATGACCATAACGGAAATACCGGAATCAAACATCGGTAACCCAACCTAAGCTCAAAACATGAAAAATAAAATACTGAAGGAAAGGACTAAACAATGTCCAAATAAGCAGAATAATGTAAGTACATAAAGTAAGAAGTCTGGATAGCTTCCATCCAAATGCACATGCTCTCAGAATCCTAAGAGCGTCCTGGGGTACCTGCCGTTAGAACATGAAAGGGAACTACGGCTGAGCATAACGCTCAGTGAACGGATATAGAGCATGATAAGGAACTACTAAAATGAAACAGATGGTAAAATACTGGAGCTGTAAGACTGATAAGTAAAGTTACAACGGAAATCTGTGCATAAACTGTAAAGTCTGATTCGTAAATAATAAAGCTGAACTAATATCTGATAAATCTGAAAACATGCATTTACTGTATTTTAATTTGCCAGAGCTTATATAGGTCACGTGCTGTAACAACCGTGCATGAATAACTGGAGGGGTGACCTCGTCATGCTGTAGAGGGGTGACCTCTAAATAACTATGCTGGGTGGAGGGATCAGCTCCAATGTGAAGGATGTAGAGCACACACCACATTCACCCTGATAACTTGTAACACTTATAAGCCTAGGATGCATCCATACGCCCCACTAATAATACTGATAAAATGGCCAAGCTAAGCTGAGTGGGACGATGCAGGATATCACTCTCCTGCATGTGAGTCACGACACCGGTGCCTCTAGTGCCGTGGTTACGGTACCTCCGTAACTAGTACATAAACTGGTCGTGCTTGTATATAATGCTCAGGCAATTTATTTAGTTATTAATATGATTACTGATAAACTTAAACATATACTGGGGAAAAACATTTGGCTGAAGACGGAGAATCCTAATCATGCATAGAAAGGAAGTCCTTACTGAAAGGACGAAAATCCGTACATCGTGTCCAGTCATGAAATCAGAATGAAAGCTGAAGGATCGACTCTGACTTTACGGATACTACATAAATAACGGACGCGAATGAGTTAACTGATTACTGTTTACTATTACTGAGTCTCATATGCTCTTAGTTTAATTTATTTTATTCTTGTATTACTGTTTATGTATAATCTGACTAATCTGATTGTCCGGCGTAATTATGATAAGTCTGACTGTTCTTAAAATGTTTACTGATTAGTATATATCCTGTATTTCATGGTTACTGTGTATTATACTGTGTTCCGATATTTACGATATTACTATATATATAGCAACGTGCCATAAATAGAAAGTTTCCTAAAATAGCACGTTCTTACATAGAGAGGTTATCCAAAATAGTTTCATAAATAATTGAGTCGTTTTATTATAATCAAGTATTAAATAAGCAATTTCATATAACGTGATTAACTTTAATAAACGCTAATTAAATTAAAATGAAAAGGTTTATACTTGATTAATTCATTCAAAACAATTTAATAAAAAAATATACTTTTAGAATCGTTAAAATGTACGTGTCTTGTTAAATTTTTCGTGTCACCCGAACCCGAACCCAAACCAAAACTAAAACAAACCCCGAGACGCCCATGTCTCAGGTTAACCAAACTGGCCCACTACGTGGTCCCCTTGTTGTTCTTCTAGTTCCCACTGTTTTTATTGATAAAGTTCCCACTGTTAGTGCAGTGGTTCCCACTGCTAGTGCAGTGGTTCCCACTGCTCGCAGTCCCAAACGCCCTCTTTCTGAAATTTAATCCCAAACACCCCCTTGTTGGGACTGCAGCCCCAAACGCACCCTGTTGTGACAACTCTAAACCCAAACACCCCTTTAATTCCATGATTTAATATTTTATAACCAAGTGTTCATATGTTTGATAAATCAATCGTGAATCAAGAAAGCAATAAAAGTTTGAAGGTCTTTAATAATTACCAATGCGTGACGATTTAAGGATTAAAACACAAATCCCCGTTCCCTTTTGCTTGCTGCCAACGGCTAAAATAAGAACACCAAACGTTCTCTTTTTGCTTGGTGCCGGCGACTAAACCAGAACACAGATCGTTCCCTTTTTGCTTGCTGCCGACAGCTAAATAAGAACACCAAACGTTCTCTTTTTGCTTGGTGCCGACGGCTAAACAAGAACACAGATCATTCCCTTTTTGCTTGCTGCCGACAGCTAAATAAGAACACAAACCGTTCCGTTTTTGCTTGCTGTCGACGGCTAAATAAGAACACAAACCGTTCTGTTTTTGCTTGCTAACTGGCGGCTAAATAAGAACACCTACTAGGGTTTGTGTTGTTTTTGGTTAAAAGTGTAAATGGGAAAATACTACACTCCCTGATGGTTTAATGTGTACATGGGCCGGGCTAAAAGCCCTTGTTTTCTTTCTTGTTTTTTTTTCTAAGCCGGCCCAAAACCCTTTTCTTTTTTTTTCGCCTCGAATAAAATTATTTAACTTGTGTGTTCATTTTAAAAAAAACCCGTCATATAAATATTTATCTGACTGAGATGAATACGAACGTAATATGGAATAATTATTTTCTGAATAAATAATTTCTTTATGGTCTTAACTAAACTGAGGCTGTGTAATCACTGTTAACGTTTTAATTATTTTATGTATAAAAATAATACATACGTAATATTTTCTGAACTTAATAACTATTTTCTGAATAATTATTTTATTGTAGTATTTAAATAGACTAAAACTGCGTGATTTACTGTTTACGTTTAAATAAGGTTAGAGCTGATACTACGTGTATTTAATATTCATGTATTTTAAATACGGGTTTTACAATTCTTCCCCTCTAAAAAAAATAATTCGTCCTCGAATTAAGGATGCGATTATGTCGTGGTTTTACAATTCTTCCCCTCTAAAAAAAGGAGAAATTCGTCCTCGAATTAAAGGTAATAAGCTGATGGAGTTATAAAAGCTGAAGGGACATATGTGTTGAAAGAACATGAATGCTGAAAAGACATATAAGCTGAAGGATCATTCTTCCTTGATTTAGAACATGATGTTGCTGAAAGTATATAAACGTGACATGACTGAAGTAAACATTAAACGTGACATGGCTGAAGAGGACATGGAACGTAACATGACTGAAAGAACTTAACTGGATTTATTGAAGGAAACAAATGAGAGGTCCGGATGGACTCCTCCGTTTCGAGTGGCCTCCCTCTCGAAACGACTCCTTCAAAGGTCTAAACATAATAAAGGAATCTTGGTCCTGATGACATTGTCCTGATGATGCTGAATAGTTTCTGGTTCCATACTTAAAATGGATTTTCTAAATCTGATAGAATGAATAAGTTATAGCATGTAAGGTACATGAAACGGTACGTACAATTATCCTGAAAATATAACATTTATATTTCTGGGCAAGCTGCTGAAAATATATAGGGATGAACTATGTGAACAATTGTGAACGTGCTACGTGAGCAATTGTGAACGTGGTTCACGATTATATAAGGAACGTTGTGCATGAAGTATATCGTGAATGTGATACGTGAAGCATACTGTGGACGTGCTAACCGAACATATCATGAACGTATGCTGATTGAGAAAGGAATGCCAAACGATAAGGCCTGAGATGTGAAACGTCTGCCTGGTTATGGAATAGTTGTGCTATACTTGAGTCTAGTTTCTCAAGCTTCCCGTAACCGTATTAGGTAATAAACTGTGAAACGTGTATCGCGGAATGAAATACGGACTTGAACGTGAACAATGTTATGAATGCGAACGTGAGCTTAAATCATGAGATAGCATAAAACATAAACTGAAACAGATCATATTGCGAATGAGATGTAAACGTGAACGTGAAAATAAACGTGAAAGTGAATGTGAACGTACACGTGATCGTGAACATGAACGTGAGCGCGATTCGCGAACGCTAATTTCCATCTTACAAGATTGTGGATGGAATACCTTGGAATCATACGATCTATTTCTAAATTTCCTGTAGATTTGTTACTGCGTAATCATCTCGGATAAAAGAAGACGTGTGGGTTGGTTTAACTGGTTAACCATGACTTAGATAGCATCATGCTTCGTCTGAGTCTGTGGTAAGTGATAATAACCTCCATGGAATCTTATCTCATTTATGCTTAGAAAGTTTTGTACGTCGTTCACAGGCGTCGGTTGGGACCATCAGGTGATCGCCTTCACCTTCGCAGGATTGTCTGAAATTTCGTTCTGCTGAAATAGGGTGGTTCAGAAATGCCACTTCTTCAACTGGAATTCACATATGGGGAGTTGCTTATATAATTTTCTCCTATCGGGGATTCTGTACAACTGCGAGAAGGTGATTCTTTTGTACTTCTCTAGAATTTAGGGGATCATGATACAGACCTTCTTCCTGATAGACAGAAACGGTGTACCTCCTGGTGGTGCGCCAGAGCGAATAAAGCCTCGTTTCAGTAACTCTTGCAGCAATTGCTTTAACTGTTTTAACTTACCTGCAGTCCGCAACATGGAGTTTTGAAAACAGGTTCTATTCTTGAGACAAGCTTGACGTTAAATTTTGTCTCGTGGTTAGGAAGGAATTTCTGGAACACCTTCATAATTACTATGGAAATGCTGAAATATCTGTTGGTCATAAATTTTTAAGAATTTTAGAAGTGGATTTTAACTGGTGGCTAGAAAGTCTTTGCAGCTATAGGATAATAATTCACGTGCTCGTAAAGCTAGAACAATTGTACTGATTTTTCTGGCAGGAGTAAAATGAATATGCTCAGGGTCGGTAGGACAGATCTCGTCGTTAACTGAAAATAAAACTTAATAAATATGGTGATACTGTTGAGTCATTTCTGGCTGAGAGGCAGGTAACTACCTGATTTAAGATAAAGTTGACATAGGAACACGTGAAGTAAACATGGAGACTTTTCACTGAATGTGTTCGTCTGTAACCTCACAGAATGAATATTGTGTGTTTAACCTAAATAATACTCTAGTGGTGGTGACTGAATTTTAATGATCTGATTCATGCGTGGCATAATAAAACGGGTATACCCCTTTCTGAAGGGTACCCTGAATTTCTGAGGGCCTGGTTTAGAAACATACTGGAGTTATGAGTTCTGACTCGTATTTTGAGGAAAGATTCGTATGACGTGTACCATGACTGGTGTCCTAATATGTGTCTTCCGAAAAGATACTTGAGGCCTATGCCTTGACTGATGTCTTGACACGTGTTTTAGTAGATGAATCTGAACAAGGTTAAAATTTTTTGTAACTACTAGGATTGGGGGACCGGTTAGACTACTGACCTCTGTATTTCTGGTCACGTCCGTTCCGGGGTACCGATGGTTACTGACTGATAAATTATAAGCACGGTGGTTGTCACTACTGCTTTTTCTGTCAATTTATGACGATCATTTCCATGACCGTGATTCTTGTAACTATTGTGCTGAGTAGTCGGCTGGTTTACGGCTCCCACTCTTCTGAATGAACGGTTAGCTGAGTAACGTGTGACAGCTAACTGAGGAAGTAAGGCATGGACTAGAATGGTAGTGTCCGATGGTTGAAATTTACTCTTGTCAGAAATTTCAAATTTATAGTTTTCGTCCTTGCTCTGCAGTGTCTTTATAGTATAACAGCATCACCATCAGCATCTTGAGAAATCTCCAAAGTATCAGCAGCATCAGCAATTTGTGAGGTCTTCAAAGTGTTAGCGGCATCAGCATCTAGCAAAATCTTCAACTCACGAGCAGCATCAACACCTGGTAGAATGTCGACAAGTGGAACCATCTGAGATGATTGAGGATCGATTAGCAATATCCATGGAGTAGGGTACCTGGAGTACACTTGGACTACTGTACGTGAAGTACAACATGAATATTGCACATGGAGCAAATCTGAGACACTGTACGTAGAGTACACGTGAAATACTGTACATGGAGCTGGTGGAAATTTTATGGGATGATCGATACTGGTGTCGCTTGTTTGACATTATCAAAGGAATAAATTGATTTAAACGGTAGTAAACTGAACTGAAACGATTAACATGATAGGCTGATAATTTCTGCGTAGACTTAATGCTGGTTGTATAGAGGCTAAAAAGTATGACTAAACGGAGTTTCATCAACATTTAGTGTAACACCCCACTTGGATAAGTGGACCGTTACGTGTATTTATGGCGTGTCATCAAAGCATAAGGTAAATGTCCTAAAACATTAACTGACCATAACGGAAATACCGGAATCAAACATCGGTAATCCAACCTAAGCTCAAAACATGAAACATAAAATACTGAAAGAAAAGACTAAACAATGTCCAAATAAGCAGAATAATGTAAGTGCATAAAAATAAGAAGTCTGGATAGCTTCCATCCCAAATGCACGTACTCTTAGAATCCTAAAAGCGTCCTGGTGTACCTGCCGTTAGAACATGAAAGGAACTACGGCTGAGCATAACGCTCAGTGAACGGATATAAAGCATGATAAGAATATACTGAATGAAACAGGCGATAGAATACTGAAGCTGTAAGACTGATATGTAACATGTGGTAGAACTCTGCATAAAAATCTGAGAAACCTGGTTCATATATACTGATACTGAAATATATCTATTAATTCTGAAAACATACATTACTGTATTTTATTTGCCAGAGCTTATATAGGTCACGTGCTGTAACAACCGTGCATGAATAACTGGAGGGGTGACCTCGTCATGCTATAGAGGGGTGACCTCTGAATAACTGTGCTGGGTGGAGGGATCAGCTCCAATGTGAAGGATGTAGAGCACACACCACATTCACCCTGATAACTTGTAACACATATAAGCCTAGGATGCATCCATACGCCCCACTAAAACATACATATAAAAATGGCCAACTGAACATGAGTGGGACGATGCAGGATATCACTCTCCTGCATGTGAGTCACGACACCGGTGCCTCTAGTGCCGTGGTTACGGTACCTCCGTAACTAGTACATAAACTGGTCGTGCTTGTATATAATGCTCAGGCAATTTATTTCGTTATTAACATGATTACTGATAAACTTAAACATATACTGGGGAAAACATTTGGCTGAAGATGGGAAATCCTAATCATGCATAGAAAGGAAGTCCTTACTGAAAGGACGGAAAATCCGTACCTCTAGTCCAGTACCGACTGAAAGGAAGACTGAACGAATACTACTCGGGCTTCACGCGTGCTACATAATTACAAGACGCGAGTAAGTTAACTGGTATCCGTTATCAAATTTTCTGGTCTTATTGGTTTCTTATATTTATTTCAGCTATTCTATACGTATTATTACGGCTATATCCGACCATTAAAATAATTTATTTTAATGTATTAACGTTATACTAATGGTTACGTACAATGTATATCTGTCGGTAATTAATTTCATAATAAATATTTCGCTAATATAAGCACGTTCTTAAATTGTTTAATTCGTTTTCCCAAAATATACCCTTTTTATATTTTTATAAAACCAGTTTATATTTAACTTACTAAATGCATTTTAAAACGTTTATTTCCAGTAAACTCATAAAAAGAAATGAGATTTAACAGTCCCAAACGCACTCTTAACTGTTTTAAACCGGTTGCCAAACAGCCCGTTACCCCTGTAGCCAAACAGCCCTATTTCCTGTTTAAAACCCACTGCCAAACACCCCGTTAGTGTAAACCCCAAACCAAACCCTAATGATTTGCGGCTGGTTGTGCAGTCAATCACCGAGAGTCTTTTGACTCTCGGTTTGTGTGCCAAACAACATAACAACATCCCGACATACAGCCCAGATCATAATATTCATAAAACATGTTTAAAACTCAAATGAATCGGATTAAAAGAACTAAATAGAACGAATTAGGGTTTATGCAAGCTTACAAATCGTTTAGGGTTTTTAGATAGCAACCCTCGTCTTTCTTGATTTCTGGATTAAACACACTATCAATCTTCTTGTTTCTTGGTTTGGGTCGCGGCAGGGAAGGAGAGAGCACCAAGAAAAGATATGCGGCTGCTTGTTTTGATTTTAGGGTTTCTTATGTGTGTGTTTTGTGTCGGCATAGAAAAGAGAAAGGATACTCTCCCGTCTGTTTTATCTCCTTCACACGGGCTTGGCCCAGTTCACGAGTTGCGGCGCAAGACACATGCGTTGCGGCGCAACAGATGAAGGGGCTACGGATCATAGTGCTGCGGATCATGAGTTGCGGCGCAAGACACATGAGTTGCGGCGCAAATGAAGGGCCTACAGATCATGGTGCTGCGGATCAAGAGTTGCGGCGCATGACACATCTGTTGCGGCGCAACATATGCTGCTGGCAATTATCCCGCGTAAAGTAATAATAAACCGCGTATTTATAAATTCTCGATTTAAAATACGGGTTTTACAATTCTTCCCCTCTAAAAGAAATAATTCGTCCCCGAATTAAAATGCGGCGTACTGGGTTTTACAATTCTTCCCCTCTAAAAGGAGAAATTCGTCCTCGAATTAACGATGATAAGCTGATGGAGTTATAAGAACTGAAAGAACACGTAGACTGAAAAGACAATTAAGCTGAAGGATAAATTGTCTTCTAGTTAAGACATAATGCTGCTGATAAGTATAAACTTGTCATGACTGAAATGATTATGTAATGTGACATGGCTGAAGAGAACATGGAACGTGACATGACTGAAAGAACATAACTAAATTTATTGAAGAAAACAATGAGAGGTCCGGATGGACTCCTGTTTCGAGTGGCCTCCCGCTCGAAACGATTCCTCCAAAGATCTAACATAATAATTAAAATCTTGGTCCTGATGACCCTGTCCTGATGATGCTGAATAGTTTCTGGTTCCATATTAAGATGGATTTTCTAATCCTGAATGAATAAGCTATAGCATGTAGTATACATAAACCGGTACGTACAATTATCCTGAAAAGATAACATTTATATCTCTGAGCAAACTGTTGAGAGTATATATAGGGACGAACTACGTGAACCATTGTGAACATGCTAAGTGAGCAATTGTGAACGTGGTTCATAATTATATGAGGAGCACCGGCATAGAATTAGAATATGATAAGTGAATCATACTGTGAACGTGATACTAGAATGTCACACCCCCAAATTCACTGCAGCGGAAGACTTGCTTTGGGGACTTGTGACTTCATGAGTAATCGAGAGCTTGATCCGAGAACGACCTCTACATGCCAAAAACCACAAAGTAGACTCCAAATAATCCACATAGTCAAGTACCTGAAATACATGCTTAAAATGTCAACATAAAGTTGGTGAGTTCATAAGTTTGTTTTAAAACATTTGTGAAAAATTAGAGTTTTACCGACCACTGCACCTTGTAGTAAAATATAAGAGTTTAAAGATCACAGTTTCTGTTAAATAGACTCTCTTTGATAATTTCAAAGTTTATTGATAAAAACAGAGTTTACTGATAAAAACAGAGTTTACTGATAGTAAATATAGCTTACTGATAACAACAGAGTTTTCTGGAAATAAATAGAGTTTTCTGATAAAACAGAGTTCACAGATAATAGTTAGCGTTTCCTGGTAAAAACAAAGCTTACTGATAAATAATAAAGCTTTCCTATAGAATATAATTGTTTAATTAACCACAAGATTTTCCAACCACTTAGTGACAATATAACAAATACAAGGTCACTAAATAAAATAAGGCATTTATTATTGTCTAAGCTCATGACACCGAAGCGTTAACAACACCGGTAGTATAATCATATAATGCAGCCCCTACGGATGCCTAACCCACGACATCCGTCCTCAGACTCAAATGAAACTGTGCCCGCTTGTCCTCTGTTGGACCAAGCCGGACAGGGGCGTCAACCCCGATAGATCTATCCATAACATTAGCGCTTTCGACCGGTCATCCGGTCTGAAATTAACGGTTCATGATAATGGGCCAAAGTAATTGGGTTAAAGTGGGACTTAGACCAATACATAAAAGAGATATGCACTTGTGTTCATTCTTGCAACCATTGTCTCTACCCGAGAACCAGTAACAAGCAGTTAAAGTTTTGGGCTATGAAAATCACAATAGAAATTTTAGTATCAGCATTCATATGTATAACAATTAGAGGAGTTGACCACTCAGCACGTAACAATTAAACCAGTTTAAAGAAAGTTTATGACCAACCAAGTAAGCTTAAGATTAGTTTATGACAATCAAGTAGTGTATACACAGTTATTGACAACCAAACAAGTTTAATATCAGTTTCTGACAAACAAGCAAGTTTATAAGTAGTTTATGACCAAGCATGTACCTCCCCCAAAGAGCAATTATAAAACATTTATAACTCAATTCAAAGCAAGAAAAGGTGGGGTATGAACTCACCTCGACGAAGTAGCGCGAATAATAGTGATGCTAACAATACGCTCAGTAGAAACGGAAATCGATACGGCTCGGTCATGGTGTTGTGGTTTAACTAATCGGCTAAATCCAATAACTTAAGAAAATGTATAGTTGAGTTCTCGATACACATGTACATCAACGTGACCCGTTGATAAAATAGTTAAGTTCTAAATTATAATAGCTCGGTGGTTGGTTAAATAAAATTAATCAATTAAGCACACACAAAATGTGTAATGTATTCCGTACTCGTTACGTATAACCAGACGATGATATAATTCTTACGTTGAATTATATAATAGAGACAACCATCTTACAAAATAAATCAAAGTATATATTTATTTTGTATTTACAGTATAACGATCGTGATAAAAATAATTAGACAACATAGTTCGACACATTTTAAGGAAATCACCACTTAAGTAATAGTTGCCAGTTTTAAGTAAAAATATCTTTCATCGGTTTATCAATATAATAGAATCCATTTATTTTTATCGCTTACGCATATAAAAGTATTTATTTATTTTATTGCTCTACAATTATAGTAGTACTTATTTGTTTTATCGGTTTATAAATATAATAGTATTTATTTGTTTTATCGGTTACAAATATAATAGTAGTTTTTAGCGAACAAAATATAAAGTATAAAGTTTTATAGCAATTTCGACATGACCTATTCGTTTATACAACGTTTTCCATATATATCAATTCTCAATATTTTCTATCTTCAAATAAACCTACGTTACACCAATCGCGTTTTAATGTATATATATATCCAACTTAGGCCGATTAAGTACCAAAATTAAGTTTCGACCTAACACAACCTATGTGTTGTAAATCGCAAAGCCAAACGCCCGATGTGGGTTATTTAAACACATTAATTAAATGTATGATCATTTATATAGTTCTCGTGATAATAATAGTATTTGACATATTTACTTAACCATAAATATATACTTATATATGTATACCCCCGTTTAATCCGTTATAGTAATTAAGAAATTAGATACGTTAATAACTGAACTAAACCACAACGAACCATGAGCCCGATTCGCGCCCGACGCTTTAAACTCTTGACGACCCTCGTCCAAACACACCCGAACTAATAAATAGCAACCCAAACGCCCTTTAAACGTTCTGCAAGCCCAAACGCACCCTTACTACTTAGCAACAACCCCAAAGATTCTCGTAACCCCTGCTGCAATCCCAAACGATTCCTGCTGCTCGTACGCAGCAAACCAAACGCACCCGTACAGTCCTTTCAGCAGACCCAATCGCTACCTGTTGTCCGCAAACCGCAAACCAAAGGCTACCTGCTGTTCGAAAACAGTGAACCAAACACCAACAACTGATAAACAACGAATCCAACACCTGCTGCTGCCGATAAACAGCAAATCCAACACCTCTTTGTTCTCAATTTCTGCCCGCTCTAAAACGCACCCTTAAGTTGACCCGAACGCAACCTACTGTCGGTATTGTTTTAAACCAAACACACTATAAACCAAACGCACTCCTGCTGCTGGAAATCAGCAGGCCAAAACGTACCCCTACTGCTGGAAATCAGCGACCCATAACGCACCCCTACTGCCTTTCTTATACCCACACGCAAACACACTCTTACTGCAGCTGGTAATCCCAAACGCACCCGCTGCGTTTCTACCCGAACTAAATAGCCTACTGCTGCGTTTCTGCTAGAACCAAACCAACACTTCCGTTACTCGCTGCTGTTCTACAATCCCAAACGTACCCGTGCTGCTGTTAACAGCAGATCCAAACAACCCTTTCATCTTCATTTGCTGCGGAAACGAATACACCACTAGTGGTGATGGTGGTTGCCCATAACCGGACCAAACACACCCCTGTTGGTGACGAAATATAAGGACGAACAAACACCACGAGTTTGTTGAGGGTGGTGCTGAACAGATCTGACCAAAAGTAGGCAGCGGTTAGATTGAGTTTCGATGGTCACGTCGGTGTTCTGTGGTGTTTGTGGCTCCGAACGGTGAGGGTGATAAAAAGGTTATCGGTGGCTGGTTGATTTTACCACGACAATGACAGTCGTTGTGGTGGTGGCTGGTGGTTCGTTGAGGTGGGTCCGACTAGGAGGGATGGTGGTTATGATGGGATTTCATGGTGACGGAGGATGGTGGTTCGTAGATCAAGGTGATGACAGTCGTGATAGTATCGTTGGAGATGGAGTGAATCCGAGGTGGCGTGGTGGAGGGACGTGATGGGTAGATTGTGGCTGGTGGTTATGTTTTCTGGCGGTCGGAAATACTCGCCGGACAAAAAGAGGCGCCGGATATTTGGTGAAGAGAAGTGTGTGTTTATCACATTTGGTGGCTAGGGTTATTATGCCATGAAACCCTAATTTTAAATATATATACACCCCAAAATACTTTTAATACAAAGTGTAAAATTTTATATAGTTAAGGGTCTAGGGATGTAAATATTATTACATGGACTAAATGCGAAAACTTTGTTATAACTTTCGTAAATTAATGGTTCGGGACTCGTTTTGGTTCGATAAAATTTGATTCGTTTTCCGAAAATCGCATCATTGATTTTAAAATGATTTTTCCAATAAAGTGGAGTATTTACTCGTCCAATTTCTCGTAATCGTTTACATATTTTTATTTAAAAATAGTTACTATTTATTTGTTATCTCGAATAGTTTGCGTTCGAATAAACTATAATTCAATTTCCTGTTCTCGTTTCAACATACGTTATTAAAACTAAAAGTATCAAATAATTTAATGAATCTTTTATCAAATATTTTCAAGTAATTAAATATAAATTTAATTTGTATCGCGTCAGTTCTTAGATTTTTCGCAGTCCTTTCCAATATGTAAAATAAACTCCTGTTTTCGAATCAAATGACTTTGATATCTCTCGAAAACGAATTTCGATTAATTAAATAATATAATTTATTATTATTTAAAGTCTGGAAAATTCTTGGTTGTCACAGTACATCCGTGTTATTTGGAGTTCGTCCTCGAACTCAATCGTTGTTACCCTAATAAAAGTGTAGAGAAAATGATTTTGAGGTTCTACCCAAGTGTTATATCATCTGCTCATAGATAATTCTGTCCGAACTTTTAAAATTGTGTTACCCACCAATAGTTAATTAGGTAAGTAATAGGTAGAAGAGGAATATATCTTAGCGGTTCTAAATGTCAATCTGACAAATCGGTCGTCGTTCCTAGAACGATAAAATTCGAAACGAAGAGTTGAGAAAACTCGTTAGTTCTTAAACGTCTCTAAGGGTTCACCACCACCAGCCCGTTAGGTTCACTTGATCGGTATAAAGTCTCTAAAGATTCACTTAACAATTCGTGAATCAAACGAAGCCTAAATAATTACTCTTCAAAACGTCGTCATGATACGATAACAAGACGAAATACGATAAATTCGTATGATGAATCTCGAGTCAAAAGAAATACACTCCCGAATCTGGAGTACTAAATCAATAGCATAAATATACAGGGTCACGTCGGATATCCTTAAGCCCACTCATTTATAATCTCATATTTGCATACAAAAGCGTCCTAATCTATGCAAATATGTTATTATAAACTCATGGTTCGGCGATTTATGATTTCTTTATTCAAATGCAAAGGCGTCCCAATCCATTTCAATAAAGACTTCATAACTCATCCTACTTAAGTGTCACCGGCAAAATACCCAATTCAAAATCGTTAAAATCTATAAAGGATATTATCCAAAATTACCAAAAGCAAAGAGCATAAGTTGACAATAAGTCGTCTTCCATAAGTAAACGTTTCGAAAGTACCGGATCGAAGAACATAAGTGTCGATAGGCGATAAAGCGATCGCATATGTATATCAAGTAAAGAAACTCACGGTTATAAGTAGGATAAGTATATAGTAGTCGGTTCTAAATAAGCAATTATCCAATCACACAAAACCTTCCCATCCTCGAGGAAGACTCATCAAACACCAAGCTGAGTAATAACTTATCATAACCCAACCTTGAAACTCACTCATAAAGAATGGCCCAGGTTTTGTTATGAATTATTACACATCTCAACCTTTTGATGACTCAGCTCGACTCTGAAAATACAGTACATTCCACATTAACACGTAAAACTACGAGTCTTACCCACCCTCGAAGTAATTCACCAAAAATCATAGGCTGTGTAACTCCCGATACTTATTTCCATCTCGCACTCAATCAAATATGAGGCCCACTGAGAACCAATTAAGTATTATTACACATCTCAACCCTCTTGATGAATTAGCTCGAACCTGGGGATTCCTCATGACTAATTATTAACCAAAACTCACAAAATGTTTCTAGGTGGAGTTATAAAATATCTACGAGACCATCGTGTAACCCACGATATCCAACGAATGTTCTATTGTTCATATATAAAAGTATATTATATGTCTAAGTACACTAATCAAGCAAGCGAACTCATGTAGACAAGTAATAACATGACAGGCAACGAGCAATAACAACCATGCATTGCAAATATTCATATAGCAGCGGAATAAGTATGATGTGATGAGTGTTACTCCTAGATAAGACTGAGAGCCAGTTATAGTCTAGAGTTACTAATGCAACCTAGTTCTCTATAACCAAGGCTCTGATACCAATCTGTCACACCCCCAAATTCACTGCAGCGGAAGACTTGCTTTGGGGACTTGTGACTTCATGAGTAATCGAGAGCTTGATCCGAGAACGACCTCTACATGCCAAAAACCACAAAGTAGACTCCAAATAATCCACATAGTCAAGTACCTGAAATACATGCTTAAAATGTCAACATAAAGTTGGTGAGTTCATAAGTTTGTTTTAAAACATTTGTGAAAAATTAGAGTTTTACCGACCACTGCACCTTGTAGTAAAATATAAGAGTTTAAAGATCACAGTTTCTGTTAAATAGACTCTCTTTGATAATTTCAAAGTTTATTGATAAAAACAGAGTTTACTGATAAAAACAGAGTTTACTGATAGTAAATATAGCTTACTGATAACAACAGAGTTTTCTGGAAATAAATAGAGTTTTCTGATAAAACAGAGTTCACAGATAATAGTTAGCGTTTCCTGGTAAAAACAAAGCTTACTGATAAATAATAAAGCTTTCCTATAGAATATAATTGTTTAATGAACCACAAGATTTTCCAACCACTTAGTGACAATATAACAAATACAAGGTCACTAAATAAAATAAGGCATTTATTATTGTCTAAGCTCATGACACCGAAGCGTTAACAACACCGGTAGTATAATCATATAATGCAGCCCCTACGGATGCCTAACCCACGACATCCGTCCTCAGACTCAAATGAAACTGTGCCCGCTTGTCCTCTGTTGGACCAAGCCGGACAGGGGCGTCAACCCCGATAGATCTATCCATAACATTAGCGCTTTCGACCGGTCATCCGGTCTGAAATTAACGGTTCATGATAATGGGCCAAAGTAATTGGGTTAAAGTGGGACTTAGACCAATACATAAAAGAGATATGCACTTGTGTTCATTCTTGCAACCATTGTCTCTACCCGAGAACCAGTAACAAGCAGTTAAAGTTTTGGGCTATGAAAATCACAATAGAAATTTTAGTATCAGCATTCATATGTATAACAATTAGAGGAGTTGACCACTCAGCACGTAACAATTAAACCAGTTTAAAGAAAGTTTATGACCAACCAAGTAAGCTTAAGATTAGTTTATGACAATCAAGTAGTGTATACACAGTTATTGACAACCAAACAAGTTTAATATCAGTTTCTGACAAACAAGCAAGTTTATAAGTAGTTTATGACCAAGCATGTACCTCCCCCAAAGAGCAATTATAAAACATTTATAACTCAATTCAAAGCAAGAAAAGGTGGGGTATGAACTCACCTCGACGAAGTAGCGCGAATAATAGTGATGCTAACAATACGCTCAGTAGAAACGGAAATCGATACGGCTCGGTCATGGTGTTGTGGTTTAACTAATCGGCTAAATCCAATAACTTAAGAAAATGTATAGTTGAGTTCTCGATACACATGTACATCAACGTGACCCGTTGATAAAATAGTTAAGTTCTAAATTATAATAGCTCGGTGGTTGGTTAAATAAAATTAATCAATTAAGCACACACAAAATGTGTAATGTATTCCGTACTCGTTACGTATAACCAGACGATGATATAATTCTTACGTTGAATTATATAATAGAGACAACCATCTTACAAAATAAATCAAAGTATATATTTATTTTGTATTTACAGTATAACGATCGTGATAAAAATAATTAGACAACATAGTTCGACACATTTTAAGGAAATCACCACTTAAGTAATAGTTGCCAGTTTTAAGTAAAAATATCTTTCATCGGTTTATCAATATAATAGAATCCATTTATTTTTATCGCTTACGCATATAAAAGTATTTATTTATTTTATTGCTCTACAATTATAGTAGTACTTATTTGTTTTATCGGTTTATAAATATAATAGTATTTATTTGTTTTATCGGTTACAAATATAATAGTAGTTTTTAGCGAACAAAATATAAAGTATAAAGTTTTATAGCAATTTCGACATGACCTATTCGTTTATACAACGTTTTCCATATATATCAATTCTCAATATTTTCTATCTTCAAATAAACCTACGTTACACCAATCGCGTTTTAATGTATATATATATCCAACTTAGGCCGATTAAGTACCAAAATTAAGTTTCGACCTAACACAACCTATGTGTTGTAAATCGCAAAGCCAAACGCCCGATGTGGGTTATTTAAACACATTAATTAAATGTATGATCATTTATATAGTTCTCGTGATAATAATAGTATTTGACATATTTACTTAACCATAAATATATACTTATATATGTATACCCCCGTTTAATCCGTTATAGTAATTAAGAAATTAGATACGTTAATAACTGAACTAAACCACAACGAACCATGAGCCCGATTCGCGCCCGACGCTTTAAACTCTTGACGACCCTCGTCCAAACACACCCGAACTAATAAATAGCAACCCAAACGCCCTTTAAACGTTCTGCAAGCCCAAACGCACCCTTACTACTTAGCAACAACCCCAAAGATTCTCGTAACCCCTGCTGCAATCCCAAACGATTCCTGCTGCTCGTACGCAGCAAACCAAACGCACCCGTACAGTCCTTTCAGCAGACCCAATCGCTACCTGTTGTCCGCAAACCGCAAACCAAAGGCTACCTGCTGTTCGAAAACAGTGAACCAAACACCAACAACTGATAAACAACGAATCCAACACCTGCTGCTGCCGATAAACAGCAAATCCAACACCTCTTTGTTCTCAATTTCTGCCCGCTCTAAAACGCACCCTTAAGTTGACCCGAACGCAACCTACTGTCGGTATTGTTTTAAACCAAACACACTATAAACCAAACGCACTCCTGCTGCTGGAAATCAGCAGGCCAAAACGTACCCCTACTGCTGGAAATCAGCGACCCATAACGCACCCCTACTGCCTTTCTTATACCCACACGCAAACACACTCTTACTGCAGCTGGTAATCCCAAACGCACCCGCTGCGTTTCTACCCGAACTAAATAGCCTACTGCTGCGTTTCTGCTAGAACCAAACCAACACTTCCGTTACTCGCTGCTGTTCTACAATCCCAAACGTACCCGTGCTGCTGTTAACAGCAGATCCAAACAACCCTTTCATCTTCATTTGCTGCGGAAACGAATACACCACTAGTGGTGATGGTGGTTGCCCATAACCGGACCAAACACACCCCTGTTGGTGACGAAATATAAGGACGAACAAACACCACGAGTTTGTTGAGGGTGGTGCTGAACAGATCTGACCAAAAGTAGGCAGCGGTTAGATTGAGTTTCGATGGTCACGTCGGTGTTCTGTGGTGTTTGTGGCTCCGAACGGTGAGGGTGATAAAAAGGTTATCGGTGGCTGGTTGATTTTACCACGACAATGACAGTCGTTGTGGTGGTGGCTGGTGGTTCGTTGAGGTGGGTCCGACTAGGAGGGATGGTGGTTATGATGGGATTTCATGGTGACGGAGGATGGTGGTTCGTAGATCAAGGTGATGACAGTCGTGATAGTATCGTTGGAGATGGAGTGAATCCGAGGTGGCGTGGTGGAGGGACGTGATGGGTAGATTGTGGCTGGTGGTTATGTTTTCTGGCGGTCGGAAATACTCGCCGGACAAAAAGAGGCGCCGGATATTTGGTGAAGAGAAGTGTGTGTTTATCACATTTGGTGGCTAGGGTTATTATGCCATGAAACCCTAATTTTAAATATATATACACCCCAAAATACTTTTAATACAAAGTGTAAAATTTTATATAGTTAAGGGTCTAGGGATGTAAATATTATTACATGGACTAAATGCGAAAACTTTGTTATAACTTTCGTAAATTAATGGTTCGGGACTCGTTTTGGTTCGATAAAATTTGATTCGTTTTCCGAAAATCGCATCATTGATTTTAAAATGATTTTTCCAATAAAGTGGAGTATTTACTCGTCCAATTTCTCGTAATCGTTTACATATTTTTATTTAAAAATAGTTACTATTTATTTGTTATCTCGAATAGTTTGCGTTCGAATAAACTATAATTCAATTTCCTGTTCTCGTTTCAACATACGTTATTAAAACTAAAAGTATCAAATAATTTAATGAATCTTTTATCAAATATTTTCAAGTAATTAAATATAAATTTAATTTGTATCGCGTCAGTTCTTAGATTTTTCGCAGTCCTTTCCAATATGTAAAATAAACTCCTGTTTTCGAATCAAATGACTTTGATATCTCTCGAAAAAGAATTTCGATTAATTAAATAATATAATTTATTATTATTTAAAGTCTGGAAAATTCTTGGTTGTCACATAGAACATATCCTGAACGTATGCTGACTGAGGAAGGAATGCCAAACGATAGGGTCTGAGATGTGAAACGTCTGCCTGGTTATTGGAAAGTTGTGCTAAATTTGAGTCTGGTCTCTCAAGCTTTCTGTAACCGTATACGGTGATAAGATGAGAAGCGTGTATCGTGAAATGGCACACGAGCTTGAACGTGAACAGTGTTATGAATGCTAACGTGAGCTTAAATCATGAGATAGCATAAAGATGAACTGAAACAGCATCATACTGTGAATAAGACGTAAACGTGAAAGTGAAGATAAACCTGAATTTAAAGTGGGCGTAAACATACACTTGATCGTGAACATGTATTCTGTTTGATATGATGGTCGATGGAATGCCTTGAATTCGTACGATTTATTGCTGAATTTTAAAATTTTCTGCAGACCTGCCACCACGTGATCCTTTCGGACGAAAGAGACGCGCAGTCTGATTACATGGTTGATGATAACTTAGCAGCATCACACTTTCTCTGAGTCTGTTGTAAACTGATAACAATCTCCATGGAGTCTTGTCTCTTTTCGGTCTAGAATTTCTACTTGTAGTAATAGCATGTCGGTGTTCTATCTTGAACCTGAGGTATGTCAGGAATCTAGATATGAACATAGTTGCATTAATGTGTGATGCGGATTCTATCAGTGTTTGTCTGGGATTAAGGAACATTCTGGTGGAAATCTTGTTGAATAGTCATAGAAAAATTTCTAGTGATGACTGTCGGCAATTTCTGCGGTAGCAGTCAAATGAGTTCTAGAAATTTTATACTACGTTCATAGTTGTCAGTCGGGACCATCAGGTGATGGCCTTCACCTTCGCAGGGTTGTCTGGAATTTCTTTCTGTTGAAATAGGGTGGTTCAGATATGCCACCCTGTTCATCTGAAACATACATCTAGAAAGCTTGCGTATATAATTTCCTCCTATCGGAGAATCTGCGGGGTCGTGAAAAGATGATTCCCATGTCCTTCTCTAGAATTTAGGAGATCAAAATCTTGTCAACGAACGTACTGCCAAATTTGTCTGAGAATTCAAGGAAAATTTATTCATACATTTTCATACTATAGTTGGAGCATTAGGGAGCTCAGAAGTAAAATTCAAAAATTCTTAGAGTGGCTATAATATGTGCAACAACGGTCTGAAGATCATCATGTTCTTTCCTCATCACTGATGGTAGCATGATCTTGAATTTTCCTGGAAGGATGTTTAAGACACCTCGTAGTAGGTCAATTAAACTTTCTATTCGTGGAATGAATATCGATTTGGAATGGTGATCTGATAAATTTTTCGATGGGGCGCTAGGGCGAATAAAGCCTAGTTTTGGTAACTCTTGCAGCAATTGCTGCAACTCTTTTAATCGTAGCTAGAGCCCTGTAATAAAGAGTTTTGAAAACAGGTTCTGTTCTTGAGGCAAGCTCGATGATAAATTATGTCTCGTGGGTAGGCATGAATTTCTGGAACACCTTCTGGAATGACATCGGGAAATTTTAGGATAATCTGCTGGTCATGGATTCGAGGAATTTCAGAAGTGAATTTATAACTGATAGCCAAAAGTCTTCGTAACTATGTATTGGTAAGTCACGCGCTCGTAAGGAAGAAACAGCTTGTACTGATTTTTCTGGCAAAATATATAATGAATATATTTGGGATTTAATAAGACGGATCTCGTCGTTAACTGAAGGGAAAACTTTAATAAATATGGTGGTACTGTTGAGTCCTTTCTGGGTGAGAGGCAGATAACTACCTGGTTTGAGATAAGGCTGACATAGGGATACATGAAGTGGACATGGAGACTTTTCACTGAATGGGTTCGTCTGTAACCTCACAGAGTGAATACTGCGTGTTTTACCTGAGTAATAATCTAGTGGTGGTGACTGAATTTTAAAGGTCTGATTTTATGCGTGGCATAACAGAATGAGTATACCCTTTTCTGAAAGATACCCTGAATTACTGAGGGTCTTGCTTGGAACATACTGGAATTAGGGCTCTGACTCGTACTCTAAGAAGATATTCGTATGACGTGTATCATGACGGGTGCCCTGATATGTGTCTTCCGAAATGATACCTGAGAACTATGTCTTGACTGATGTCTTGGCACGTGTTTTAATGGGTGAGTCTGAATAAGATTAAGAATTTATGGTAACTGCTAGGGTCGGCGGACCGGTTAGACCACTGACCTCTTGTATTGTTGGTCATGTCCGTTCCGGAGTTCCGATGGTTACTGACTGATTAATTAAAAGCACGATGATTGTCACCACTGCTTTGTCTGTCAATTTATGACGGTCATTATCATGACCGTGATTCATGTGACTATTCTGCTGAGTGGCCGGCTGGGTTCCGGTTCCCACTCTTCTGAATGAAAGTTGGCTGGGTGAAGTGTGACATCTAACTGAGAAGGTAACAGCATAAAATCGAATGGTAGCGTCTGATGGTTGAATTTATTCTTGTCAGAAATTTCAAGTTTATAGTTTTCGTCCTCGTTCCGCGGCGTCAGCATCTTGAGAAATCTCCAAGGTTCAGCAGCATCAGCATCAGTGTGGTCTTCAGAGTGTTAGCAGCATCAGCATCTGGTAAAATCTTCAACTCACGAGCAGCATCAGCACCTGGTAGAATATCGACAAGTGGGAACGTCCGCGATGTTTAAGGATCGATTAGTAATATCTATGGAGTAGGGTACCTGAAGTACACCTGGACTACTGTACATGAAGTACACAATGAATACTGCACATGGAGCATATATGAGACACTGTACGTGGAGTACACGTGAAATACTGTACATGGAGTATAACTGAGACACTGTACATGGGGTACATATGGAATACTGTACATGAAGCTGGTGGAAATTTTATGGGATGATCGATACTGGTGTCGATTTTCTGACATTCTCAACGGAAAATAATTTGATTTAACTGGTTAGCAACTGAACTGAACAGTTACTATGATGGTTGAAAATGTCTGCATGGACTTAATGCTGGTTGTATAGAGGCTGAAAGTATGATTAAACAGAGTTTCATCAATGTTCAGTATGAAGACAGAAGACATGATTGATAAAGACCAGAACATGATTTATCACGAAATAGGATTTTACTGTAATCCTTCTATATTTTAGCCTGAAGGCATCATCACTTTGCTGAAAACATAATCCTCGTAAGGAGACATGAAACTGAATCATCATGTAGATGACATCAACGTGAGGGTATAAAATTTGACTGTTATAAGGAACACAAAAAGTTAAATCAACTGAGGTGTAATATTAACTGATGTGGACGGCTAAGGTTCAATCCACGTACTTCAAGGAAGGAAACATGAGACTAAGTATGGGCTATTCTGGTTCGATCCATACTGGTCAAACTTTACTGAGAACTGTCATGTATAGAAATTTATAATCTCGGACTAAATATGGATGGCTGTAGCTCAATCCATACTTGTCAAAATTTATGAACTGTCCTGATATGACAAAGGTGAACAACTGTGGATCGGTTCATAAAACATCATTTGACTGAAAAGCATGAAATTTGACTTGAGAAATAAGGAACGATTATGACTGGTTCACTAAGTAATATTTGACTGAAAACATGAATCTGACATGAGTAAGGGTAAACGCCTATGGGTCGGTTTACCAATACAAAATATGAACGGGCAAGGGTGAACGCCTATGGGTCGGTTCACCAAAACAAAATTCGAATGAAAAGCACATGCGACTAAATATGGCCAGTCCTGTACCAACCTTTTACTTAGTCAAAACTTTAGAAAACGACTGATAATTGAAGAAAACTGACTGATTAGTGCATGAGAAACATGAAAGATAACAACGCCAAAATCTGGAAAGTTCCTGGTGACTACCCACTAGTCACAGGTCAAGTTTTAGAGCCTACAGGTCGAACCTTGTGCTCTGATACCATAATTGTAACACCCCACTTGGATAAGTGGACCGTTACGTGTATTTATGGCGTGTCATCAAAGCATAAGGTAAATGTCCTAAAACATTAACTGACCATAACGGAAATACCGGAATCAAACATCGGTAATCCAACCTAAGCTCAAAACATGAAACATAAAATACTGAAAGAAAAGACTAAACAATGTCCAAATAAGCAGAATAATGTAAGTGCATAAAAATAAGAAGTCTGGATAGCTTCCATCCCAAATGCACGTACTCTTAGAATCCTAAAAGCGTCCTGGTGTACCTGCCGTTAGAACATGAAAGGAACTACGGCTGAGCATAACGCTCAGTGAACGGATATAAAGCATGATAAGAATATACTGAATGAAACAGGCGATAGAATACTGAAGCTGTAAGACTGATATGTAACATGTGGTAGAACTCTGCATAAAAATCTGAGAAACCTGGTTCATATATACTGATACTGAAATATAACTATTAATTCTGAAAACATACATTACTGTATTTTATTTGCCAGAGCTTATATAGGTCACGTGCTGTAACAACCGTGCATGAATAACTGGAGGGGTGACCTCGTCATGCTATAGAGGGGTGACCTCTGAATAACTGTGCTGGGTGGAGGGATCAGCTCCAATGTGAAGGATGTAGAGCACACACCACATTCACCCTGATAACTTGTAACACATATAAGCCTAGGATGCATCCATACGCCCCACTAAAACATACATATAAAAATGGCCAACTGAACATGAGTGGGACGATGCAGGATATCACTCTCCTGCATGTGAGTCACGACACCGGTGCCTCTAGTGCCGTGGTTACGGTACCTCCGTAACTAGTACATAAACTGGTCGTGCTTGTATATAATGCTCAGGCAATTTATTTCGTTATTAACATGATTACTGATAAACTTAAACATATACTGGGGAAAACATTTGGCTGAAGATGGGAAATCCTAATCATGCATAGAAAGGAAGTCCTTACTGAAAGGACGGAAAATCCGTACCTCTAGTCCAGTACCGACTGAAAGGAAGACTGAACGAATACTACTCGGGCTTCACGCGTGCTACATAATTACAAGACGCGAGTAAGTTAACTGGTATCCGTTATCAAATTTTCTGGTCTTATTGGTTTCTTATATTTATTTCAGCTATTCTATACGTATTATTACGGCTATATCCGACCATTAAAATAATTTATTTTAATGTATTAACGTTATACTAATGGTTACGTACAATGTATATCTGTCGGTAATTAATTTCATAATAAATATTTCGCTAATATAAGCACGTTCTTAAATTGTTTAATTCGTTTTCCCAAAATATACCCTTTTTATATTTTTATAAAACCAGTTTATATTTAACTTACTAAATGCATTTTAAAACGTTTATTTCCAGTAAACTCATAAAAAGAAATGAGATTTAACAGTCCCAAACGCACTCTTAACTGTTTTAAACCGGTTGCCAAACAGCCCGTTACCCCTGTAGCCAAACAGCCCTATTTCCTGTTTAAAACCCACTGCCAAACACCCCGTTAGTGTAAACCCCAAACCAAACCCTAATGATTTGCGGCTGGTTGTGCAGTCAATCACCGAGAGTCTTTTGACTCTCGGTTTGTGTGCCAAACAACATAACAACATCCCGACATACAGCCCAGATCATAATATTCATAAAACATGTTTAAAACTCAAATGAATCGGATTAAAAGAACTAAATAGAACGAATTAGGGTTTATGCAAGCTTACAAATCGTTTAGGGTTTTTAGATAGCAACCCTCGTCTTTCTTGATTTCTGGATTAAACACACTATAAATCTTCTTGTTTCTTGGTTTGGGTCGCGGCAGGGAAGGAGAGAGCACCAAGAAAAGATATGCGGCTGCTTGTTTTGATTTTAGGGTTTCTTATGTGTGTGTTTTGTGTCGGCATAGAAAAGAGAAAGGATACTCTCCCGTCTGTTTTATCTCCTTCACACGGGCTTGGCCCAGTTCACGAGTTGCGGCGCAAGACACATGCGTTGCGGCGCAACAGATGAAGGGGCTACGGATCATAGTGCTGCGGATCATGAGTTGCGGCGCAAGACACATGAGTTGCGGCGCAAATGAAGGGCCTACAGATCATGGTGCTGCGGATCAAGAGTTGCGGCGCATGACACATCTGTTGCGGCGCAACATATGCTGCTGGCAATTATCCCGCGTAAAGTAATAATAAACCGCGTATTTATAAATTCTCGATTTAAAATACGGGTTTTACATTTAGTATAAAGACATGATTGTTAAAGACCAGAACATGATTTATCATGAAATAGTATTTTACTGTAATCCTTCTGTATCTTAGCATGAAACATTATCATTCTGTTGAAAACATAATACTTGTAAGGAAACATGAAACTAAATCATCACGTAGATGACATCAACGTGAGGGTATGAAAATTTGACTGTTACAAGGAACATAAAAAGTCAAATCAACTAAGGTGTAATATCAACTGATGTGGACGGCTATGGTTCAATCCACAGAATTCAAAGAAGAAAACATGAGACTAAGTATGGGCTATTCTGGTTCGATCCATACTGGTCAAAATTTACTGAGAACTGTCATGCATAGAAATTTATAATCTCGGACTAAATATGGATGGCTGTAGTTCAATCCATACTTGTCAAAATTTATGAAATGTCCTGATATGACAAAGGTGAACAACTGTGGATCGGTTCACAAAACATCATTTGACTGAAAAGCATGAAATTTGACTTGAGAAATGGTGAACGTTTATGGCTGGTTCACCAAGTGATATTTGACTAAAAACATGAATCTGTCATGAGTAAGGGTAAACGCCTATGGTCGGTTTACCAATACAAAATCTGAACGGCAAGGGTGAACGCCTATGGTCAGCTCACCAAAACGAAAATTCGCTAAAAAGCACATGCGACTAAATATGGCTAGTTATGTACCAACCTTTTACTTAGTCAAAACTTTAAGAAAACTGACTGATAAATGAAGAAAACTAACTGAATAATCCATGAGAAACATGAAAGATAACAACGCCAAAATCTGGGAAGTTCCTGGTGACTACCCACTAGTCACAGGTCACGTTTTAGAGCCTACAGGTCGAACCAGGCTCTGATACCATAATTGTAACACCCCACTTGGATAAGTGGACCGTTACATGTATTTATGGCGTGTCATAAAAGCATAAGGTAAATGTCCTAAAACATTAAATGACCATAACGGAAATACCGGAATCAAACATCGGTAACCCAACCTAAGCTCAAAACATGAAAAATAAAATACTGAAGGAAAGGACTAAACAATGTCCAAATAAGCAGAATAATGTAAGTACATAAAGTATGAAGTATGGATAGCTTCCATCCAAATGCACATGCTCTCAGAATCCTAAGAGCGTCCTGGGGTACCTGCCGTTAGAACATGAAAGGGAACTACAGCTGAGCATAACGCTCAGTGAACGGATATAGAGCATGATAAGGAACTACTGAAATGAAACAGATGGTAAAATACTAGAGCTGTAAGACTGATAAGTAAAGTTGCAGCGGAAATCTGTGCATAAACTGTAAAGTCTGATTCGTAAATAATAAAGCTGAACTAATATCTGATAAATCTGAAAACATGCATTTACTGTATTTTAATTTTCCAGAGCTTATATAGGTCACGTGCTGTAACAACCGTGCATGAATAACTGGAGGGGTGACCTCGTCATGCTGTAGAGGGGTGACCTCTAAATAACTGTGCTGGGTGGAGGGATCAGCTCCAATGTGAAGGATGTAGAACACACACCACATTCACCCTGATAACTTGTAACAGTTATAAGCCTAGGATGCATCCATACGCCCCACTAATAATACTGATAAAATGGCCAAGCTGAGCTGAGTGGGACGATGCAGGATATCACTCTCCTGCATGTGAGTCACGACACCGGTGCCTCTAGTGCCGTGGTTACGGTACCTCCGTAACTAGTACATAAACTGGTCGTGCTTGTATATAATGCTCATGCAATTTATTTAGTTATTAATATGATTACTGATAAACTTAAACATATAATGGGGAAAAACATTTGGCTGAAGACGGAGAATCCTAATCATGCATAGAAAGGAAGTCCTTACTAAAAGGACGGAAATCTGTACCTCGTGTCCAGTCATGAAATCAGAATGAAAGCTGAAGGATCGACTCTGACTTTACGGATACTACATAAATAACGGACGTGAATGAGTTAACTGATTACTGTTTACTATTACTGAGTCTCATCTGCTCTTAGTTTAATTTATTTTATTCTTGTATTACTGTTTATATATAATCTGACTAATCTGATTGTCAGGCATAATTATGATAAGTCTGACTGTTCTTAAAATGTTTACTGATTAGTATATATCCTGTATTTCATGGTTACTGTGTATTATACTGTGTTCCGATATTTACGATATTACTATATATATAGCAACCTGCCATAAATAGAAAGTTTCCTAAAATAGCACGTTCTTACATAGAGAGGTTATCCAAAATAGTTTCATAAATAATTGAGTCATTTTATTATAATCAAGTATTAAATAAGCAATTTCATATAACGTGATTAACTTTAATAAACGCTAATTAAATTAAAATGAAAAGGTTTATACTTGATTAATTCATTCAAAACAATTTAATAAAAAAATATACTTTTAGAATCGTTAAAATGTACGTGTCTTTTTAAATTTTTCGTGTCACCCGAACCCAAACCAAAACTAAAACAAACCCCGAGACGCCCATGTCTCGGGTTAACCAAACTGGCCCACTACGTGGTCCCCTTGTTGTTCTTCTAGTTCCCACTGCTTTTATTGATAAAGTTCCCACTGTTAGTGCAGTGGTTCCCACTGCTAGTGCAGTGGTTCCCACTGCTCGCAGTCCCAAACGTCCTCTTTCTGAAATTTAATCCCAAACACCCCCTTGTTGGGACTGCAGCCCCAAACGCACCCTGTTGTGACAACTCTAAACCCAAACACCCCTTTAATTCCCTGATTTAATATTTAATAACCAAGTGTTCATATGTTTGATAAATCAATCGTGAATCAAGAAAGCAATAAAAGATTGAAGGTCTTTAATAATTACCAATGCGTGACGATTTAAGGATTAAAACACGAATCCCCGTTCCCTTTTGCTTGCTGCCAACGGCTAAAATAAGAACACCAAACGTTCTCTTTTTGCTTGGTGCCGACGGCTAAACAAGAACACAAACCGTTCTATTTTTGCTTGCTAACTGGCGGCTAAATAAGAACACCTACTAGGGTTTGTGTTGTTTTTGGTTAAAAGTGTAAATGGGAAAATACTACACTCCCTGATGGTTTAATGTGTACATGGGCCAGGCTAAAAGCCCTAGTTTTCTTTCTTGTTTTTTTTAAGCCGGCCCAAAACCCTTTTCTTTTTTTTCGCCTCGAATAAAATTATTTAACTTGCGTGTTCATTTTAAAAAAACCCGTCATATAAATATTTATCTGACTGAGATGAATACGAACGTAATATGGAATAATTATGTTCTGAATAAATAATTTCTTTATGGTCTTAATTAAACTGAGGCTATGTAATCACTGTTAACGTTTTAATTATTTTATGTATAAAAATAATACATACGTAATATTTTCTGAACTTAATAACTATTTTCTGAATAATTATTTTATTGTAGTATTTAAATAGACTAAAACTGCGTGATTTACTGTTTACATTTAAATAAGGTTAGAGCTGATACTACGCGTATTTAATATTCATGTATTTTAAATACGGGTTTTACAGTACTATTGATGGTAAAAGCATGCGGGTTTTACACGAGTGGTTGTAAAACTCCTCGAGGGAGCGAGGTTGCAAAACCATACTGCTCCAAACCCTCATAAAAAGTCATAGGGTTAGAAATCAATCGTGTGATTGTTATATCATTTTAGGCATTGGCTAAATCAATAGTGACATGTGTGTTTTGTCTATGATTGTTGATTTGGAAGGATTTTCGAGTAGCTGTGTAATCAAGTGAGTGTTATAGTCCCATATCTCTTTACTTATTTTCTTCTAGTGGGGATGCAAGTGATGCTAAATGATTTGATAACTTGCTATGATATGTGTTTATAAATGTATGGACGATGTCGTGATATTATATGTGTTGATTGCCATATGGTATGGATTGGCGAGGTACGCCCTCCTAAATCGGATATTTTGAAGAGAAGTAGTGGTACCATGGGAACAGATGGGTATGCCTACCCTATGTGAATGGTATGACGTATGGATTGGAGAGCCACTCTCGTCTTAGTTGTATAATTGTGTCTGATATGAAATGCTTGCATGATGATGTGGTAGTACATTTTTCCATAGTATGCTAAGCTAAATTGAAATGAATGTCACAACTACTTAAAGGTTTTCATATTTTCTTAAACCGATGACTCTTACCAACATTATGTTCACGTTTTAAACATCTTTTTCAAGTGAGCCTCGTGAAGGTCTTGAAGTTAGGAGTGGCTAGAAAGACATTAAGATTGCTGTTGGAGTGTACCTCATTATTTTTATTTATATACATGTTGCATAAATACTTGATGGTTATTTGGTTATTTAGGATATATGACTTGTGTTAGGTCTTTAGATTGATTTGCGATTTTCATTTCTATACAAGAAACCTTTAAGGTATTGTCATTACGCTTTGTTGTCATTGTCATTTCATTTCTTTTAGTGTATTCTCTATTATGACACAATTATGTTGTGATGATGCCAATGAAATTGCACCATGTGTTTCTGGCTTGGCGGGGTGTGACATGCAAGGCTTCAATGAAGTCTTATGTAGCATGTCTGGAAACATTAACAAAAAAACTAGTTTATTATTACTTGCGCATTGTAATGTTTTTCCATACTAGTTTAAATTTCATAATCTGTATTTTTAATTAAATTTACTGAATTTAATTTGTGTGAAAATTGAAAAAGAAAATGATATTGTTAGTGGGCGAAGCCCAAATGAAGAGGAGATGGTGTGTTGTTAGTGAAGAGGTATTTTTTCTGGTGTGTTAAAATGATGTCGCACTGAGGTGGCACCCGTGAGGCCTAAATGAAGAGGGGTGGGTGTATTGTGACGCCCCCTATTCTAAGGGTTGGAGAGCTGAACCATCGTTGGTGATGTGCGTTGTGTAAGTTATTTAATTTCATTAATTTTTAAATTTACATTTTTCTGATTTTATCCTTATCAACCTAATAAAACATTTCTAACGGCAGTATACCCGATCGATCATGGACTAGTTTGGTAAGTAGGGTGATGATCACTAAGAGCAGGAACGTTAATTATTTAATCTACCAGGATTTTAATGAACCTAACTAATCTAATTATTTATCATATGACTTACTTAAACTAAACATAACTAAGATAAAAATATGGGTTCTCATCTTGAGAGACTGACACAATTTTAAGAGTAGTCTAAGTGAGGAAATTATATCTCACACAAGAGGAATCCTAGAAGCAAGATGCAAACTGATCAAGTCTTAGCTGCTGAGAAAGGTTCTGCTAGCCACTGATAAGATTTCTCTACACACTTTCAGAGTTTTGTGTAGCCACTAATAGAAGCCACTGATGAGAAGACTCCCATCCACCAATGGGATTGCATGGATCAACATTCTTTTTTTAAAGAATATTTGTCAATAAGTTATTTACATTAATTATCAGTGTATAACTTCCTATTATAGTTGATCTTAGCTTTTTGTACAAGGCTCCCTAATCTATAAAAGGAGGCGTTAGGCTTAAAAGTCGATAACACTTTCATACACTGTCCTTATTGTTATTATTAATTAGATTGAAAGTTTGGTAATCGTTGTGTTTTTGTTCTTTATTCTAGTTGTTATATTTCGCGTATCAATTAGTTTGGTATTCAAACATAGTTTTTCTATGTATTACTCTTGATATTATCTCAATAATAGAAAGCTAAATCGATCTAAGTTTGAGATCAACAACATACGGGTTACCTTTGAAGAATTTTTTATGCTACATATTGTGAATATGTGAGTGAGTAATTGCTTCTTTTAATCTACCTTATATGTTGAATCTATTTGGGGAGATATAATGCTTTGTTATTTTCTTATGGATGCAAATTGTTCTTGTATTAAATACTTCGTTGAGATGTTATTTATCGATGAGATAATGTTTTGTTACTTTCATGAATGCAAAATGTGCTCTTATTGTATACTTTATTGAAGTTGGTTTATGGATATGCCTAAGTAGCTTTAACCCAATTTCTTAGTCCCTTCATGAAGTGTTAATCACTTTTGGATGTCTGGTAAAGTGAACCTTATGTGATGGATAGATCTATTTGAGTTTTGGAAACTCTTGTCCGGGGATCTATACATCCCCACTGTCAAACGGACCTATACCATGATGTCGTGCTAGGTTGTCTTGGGGTTAGACACCTTTTGGGGAAACTTGTTTTTCATGCGCGATGTTTTGGCATAGTTGTCATAGTTCAGTTTCATGAGCTTAATTCTATCATAATGTTGTGTTGTACCCAATATGCTTGACGTCATATCTTCCATGATGGTTATGCATATCTTATCTATATTTTTGCGATCTATTCCTTTATATATGATTAGGGATTTGAATTTCTTTTGTAACCCATCTTGGTTATGATCTTTTACTGATCTTGAATGTGAATATGGTGATCTTGTATTTGATCTTGATATGCTTCTAGCATGTAATCTTGATATGAATCTTCCATGTGATATTGATATGAATCTTGAATATGAACTGAATTATTTTGTGTGGGTTGTAATGCTTTTGGGTAAATGTTGATTTGACGGAACTTTGTGGTAAGCGTTACTTTTGTTTCGAAACTCTGGATTTTCAAAAGCTTTTTGATACTAGTTTTGGTAGTGAACTTTATAAAGTTTTCAAGTGTCATAAACATTCTTAATAAACTTATGAACTTACTAACTTTATGTTGACCGTTTTAAGCATGTATTCTCAGGTACTTAACTGTATGATTATTTGGAGTCTTTGATGTGGTGTTTAGCATAGAGGTAGTTCTCTTGGATCAAGTTCTGGATAATTATGATGTAACCGCTCCCAAAACTTGTGTGCTTCCTGTAGGCCTATTTTGGGGTGTTACAATGTTTTGACGTAATAACAATAAATTTACAATTAAAAATGGTTGGTTGTGTAAGTTCTAACTAATTTTTTTACACTATTATATAAATAACAATAAAAGTTATTTATCTCTAACTTTTATCTCTTCGAAAAAAATAAAATAGATTAAAAAAATACACAATTGATTTTTCCTAATCATGTGTGATTTTTCCGAATCACGTGTGATTTTTCTGAATCACTTATGATTTTTCTGGGCGAAAATATCAACAATAAATATTGTCGAAAACTAGTAGGGTACCCGCGCGTTGCGGTTGTGGGTACCGTGAAACTAAAATTCCATGAGCGTTATATTTTATGAGTTTACCAATTTTTCGATATTAATTTTACAAATAATGATGATAGTTTTAACTTAGATAACTCTAAGTAATAATAAATTACTACAAATAAAAATAGTATTATGAAATTGTGATAATTAATCCTGAAAGATATTTGCTAATCTTTCTGTAACATTCGTCATAATATTATATAACATGTGAATATAGAAAATTTTCGTATTTTATATGTGTACAGTTTTCATATATTATAATAACCTTAAAATATTCTTCTTTTGATATGTACGATTTAGGGTGATGTAAATCGTGCTTATACTAGAGAGAGAGAGAGTAGAGAGATAAAGTTGGTGGGAACACACACACAATATAGAGAGAGAAAGTAGTGAAAACACACTTTACTATGTGTTATTGAAATGTAAACCACACCCTCTCCAACTAAGGAGCGGGTTTATATACCAAGCCCATGAGATGGGCTTGGGCTTACAATGGGTCGCCGGCCATACATTACATGGACCGGACTTTGGCTTGTTTGATTAATAAAAGTTACTAGGACTACGAGCTAATTAACTAATATATTGTCGGAGTGACTAGGACTACTTAAAAAAATGATTAGTATTTGACAAAATTTGTACTAAAATACATACATGATTCAAAATCAAACACACGTTTAATATTATACTTACATTTGTGAATAATTTAAATAATTTTATGTAAAAGTTATAGTTTATAGCAATACTTATATTTACATGTTGCATATTAACTTGTATTAACTTTGTCATTTAATGGGTATTGCTCCCAATTAATATAGAATAATAAAGCACTTGAAAATAAAAATAATTAATGCTAATTAATATATAATTAATACGCTCATTACTTAAAAATAAAATTTTATATTCACATTATACAATTAGTAGGGTACCCGCGCGATGCGGCGGCGGATATCCTGTGATTATAGCGGATACCTTGTAATTAATCAGAGAAAGGTAAAAAAATGATCCCCGTTAGGCCTGGTTCTCTCATTTGCATAGGTTTCGACCGGTTTTCTCTAGTTTTTTTATTAAACCCTTTGACCTGATCCGATTTTAAAACCATATATACCACCAACTTGTAAGTTATAGGAAGTTTTTTGAGTTTTAATAGTTGTACATTATGTATAATTAGACGTATTATTCATTTTAGGGGTATTTTTAAAATATTATTATTTAGGGTGTTTATTAATTAATTTGTACTTGTAACATATACTTTATAACATGTATTAGTTAAAATTAATTTTTAAAAAGTGATGGTAATGGTTAATTTACTTGTATAATATGCTTTAAATTTGTATTACTTACAAATTTATTCCTGAGAGAATGCATAAGATGATTTATAAGCCATGATTAAATGATTTATACTATATGCTTTAAAATTTGTATTACCTGAAAATATAATGAAGAGAGAGTACATAAAATGTTTTATAAGATAGTATGATATATAAAAGTGCACATATATTGAAAGGTAATAATTTTCTCGTCGCGGTGACATATTTTTCTTAATACGAGGATTTACTACTTTCTTCTTAAAGAAAGGTGGAAGATGGGTTTTTTTTAAATAAGGTTAAAATTTATTTATTTGGTATTATCATTATTTTCATGTAATAGTAACAGTAATACTAATATGAATCATTGTTATAATAAAACTTCACTAGATTTGTATATTTGAGGCTGGCCACGAAGATTCACATGCGATGACTCTAGCAAACCAAATTGCTCGCAATGTCGAATCAAAAATTGATATAATAACCAAACAATAACTAATATAAAATCAATAATTATTATACCTAGGCAAGGTAGTAATATTACTAAAACTATTATTGAATAAATATTTTAAAAAGTTATTTATGTTTTAACGTAATAAATTGTATATTTATGATTGTATGTACATCAGTACATATATAATTGTGGTTCTAAAAAACTTTACCTAACTATCCTTATCAAGAGAAAAAAAAAGAAATACAACACTAAATTAGTTACCATAAGATTACAATAAAATATCACGTTTTGTTTTATATTTATACTCCATCCGTCCCAAAATTATTGTCCACTTTTCTTTTTTTGTTTGTCCCAAAATTATTGTCTATTTATAAAAATAGATAGAGAATTTAGATTGAGTTTATCATATTACCATAACTTGTGGTTATTATTACAAATATTAAAGAAGTTTTATATTAATTAGTTAAGGGTAAAATTGTTATTCTGTAAAAAAGTATAAGAGAGAAAGCTGTAAGAATTATGTTTTTCTTAAATTATGTGATTCTTGTCCGGTGACAATAATTTTTGGCCGAAGGGAGTAGTTGCATAGTTGCTTAATATGATAGTCAACATGGATATCTTTGAATTAAATGTATTATTTAATTTGTAAAAGTCCAAAAAGAAAATAGATAAAACACATTAACACCATATCTGGGATTTTAAATGCATTTAATGAATATTTGATATTGTAATAAATACATGCACGACTATAAATATGACTAACATAAATCCAAATTATTTCACACATCTATCTTTTCTATTTTCTCTTATTACATTTCTCATATATATTTAGGGTTTAAAATAGTTAGAACAAGACGTCAAGAAACCAAGTTGTGCAAGAACCTTTGATTAAAAGATGGAAGATGAGGTACGTTCGTTTTTTAATCAGGGCTTCTCACAAATTACATGCGAATTGGAGTTGACTGTTCAACAACAATCATATACCCAAGTAATTTTTTTTACAAAGTTTATGTTACATTCTTTTTCCTCATATTAGATCACTGATAGAAAAATGATATAAACGAAAGAGAGGAATATGAATATTAAGAAAATTTAAATCATGGTTTCTTTTTATCAAAAAAAATCTACCCTATTTACCTACGAAACAATACATCTCTCATTTTATGTATACGACCTCAATGTGTGTGTTTTACTCATCTGGATGTCATTCATATATAACATGGTTTCTTGGTTCCCTAATTGTCATGTATCAATCCTCTTTCCCATATGAATAAACGTAAGCATATATATTTGTGTATGTTCCATGATTTAATTTCATCTACAATATTTTTCATTTGTTTTCTTGCATGATAGATTAGTTGACTTTTATTGGTTTGTTTTCTTGCATCATACTTTAAGTTTCATGGGTGTTTTTGGAAGAACATGAACCTGACAATTGAGTTCTTGATCGGCAAAGCATCCCCGCTATTAAAGCAGATCCAGTCGTATTTATTAATCTGTAATCTTGCTAATTAAGTAAGTTATTATCTTTTTAACTTATAATAATTTTTCTCTATTATAATTAGTGTACATAGATAACTCTAGTTCAAGCTAATAGATTCGTCTTAACTTCATGATAATATACAAAATTTTAACCGATTCACAATTTCACTTATATCTCTCTCAGGATGTAACTCATTAAAAAATTAAAGTTTCCAAATGCTAGTAAAGCAAACACTTATTATCTTATTTTTAACGGTAATTGTAATCAACTCATAAATCAGAAACAAAAGGATTTAAGATTTTTTAAATAATACCCCCTAATAGAATGTTTGATCCTCACATTTATTTTGTTTCTTGAAAAATCGTGAATTGATAACTTTATTTCCCTATTCTTTTATGTAAGTTTTCTACTTAATTAATCATTCAATTTTAACCAAATGTCGTTATCATATTAGATATAGAAAAATTTCAAAAATAGTCCAAAAATATCGAACTCATTCGAATACAAATCTACTGTGTAATTTTGTTTCCAAAAGAGCTCATGGCAACTCAATAATAGAGAAATTTCAAGAACATTTTGACACTTGTTCATTTTTTTTCAAGTACATGGTTACTCTAATTGTCCCACGGTGCCCATAGAAAAACTAGATAAATGTTAGAATCTCTTCGGAGTTGCCCGATTGCTGAGTTGCCATGAACTACTTTGGGATTAAATTTCTAGTTGGGGAAAGTATTGGAAGAGTACAATGTTTTTTACTCCTTTTGAAATTATCACTTAGAAATTTGTTTGAGGGAGGATGTTTAGGATTCTTTACTTTTGTTTCTTGAAATTATGTATTTGGTTATATGTTTATCAAACGTACGAGAGGTACTCCTATGCCTATTCTCGGCCCTTTCATGTCCACCCAATTTGTGTAACTTGTGAGGTTTTAACATGAGATTCTTGTGAGGAAGTCAAGTGTCTTATTACTACGTCGTTTTAGTTTTAGATAATAAAAACAATTTCAAATTGATTAATCGCTTCATACAAAAGAGTTTTCCAATCTCGTGTACGGTCGCACGAAACCGTATAATCATGTTTTTGAACAGATTGCGAACTCATAGTCCCTTATGATGATACAACCATATATATGTTAATATTTAAATGTTATACAAAGTAAGTGTATTTACTAAATTTTCTACATTAAGGATTTTAAACCACCTCATGCATTCCATCTATTCATTTCCTCATTCACTTTCTTGTACAAATTCATACATTTTCTTAATCTTCATTTACGTAAGACTTTACTCATTTTCATCCTTAAAATTAATTTCAATCTAAATTGATCATCGAAATAAATTGATTTCCTTCAAAGATATCAATTAGTCATAATCTCGAACCAAATTTCGTGCAACTCAATATATATGGAAAAATCTTTTAAGAAATCATTAGATTATGAAGTGTATATACCATTTGAAATCTTTTTTATAGTGTTGGTAATGTTACGAACAATATTATTGCCACAGCTAAGGTCAATTTGTAAATCATGACGTGATATAATGTACGATTGACGCTTTATTAAAGCACACCTTGACTGGGATAATGACAGACACAACTTTAGCCTTCGAATGTATATAAATTAATGCTCCTCCATGGATGAAATTATTTGGTTCATATCATCAATTGATGATTTATAAATTCACTATTCCCATAAAAGCATTTTCACTTCGTGTAGAAATATTAGCTTCTTACAATGAGTTACTTTTATTAGGTGATGATATTAAGTGTTACTGTTTATGGAATCCTTTAACTAGATTACTAAAACAATTTAATAGCCTATATGTATATTGAGATAATTAAAGAACTTCGCTTTAAGTCACGCTGCAACAAAAATGGCTTGGAGTGTGGTAAGGATCGTGCGTTTTAATCACGGCAATTGAGTGGTTCTCAAAACGGATACACGTACCATCGATTTGATGATTCTTTTTATGATTCAGTGTTGCATGTATCTGTTTCTACAACCACTCAATAATCCACCAGTAAAACAAACAATCCTTACTAACTTGTAAGGTTGCGTTGTTGCCTCGTAACCTAAACAAAGTAAATTAATTCATCTCTATATACAGATAAGTCGTTAAACTGTTTTAGTAACCTAGCTAAAGGATTCAACAAATAGTAACGCTTAATATCATCACCTAATAAAAGCAACACATTGCAAGAAGCTAATATTTCTACACGGGATTAAATGCTTATATGAGAATAGTGAATTCATCACTCATCTATTTATCTTCTAAAATGGATAATTTCATCCAAATATAAAAATTAACTTATATCAATTCAAAGGCTAATGTTGTGTATGTCATTGGCCCTATCAATGTGTGCTTTAAAAATTTATCAATATGAGATTATATCACGACATTCTTTTCAAATCATCCTTATCTGTAGCAATAATTTTGTTGGTAGCATTACCAACACCATAGAAAGGATTTCAGATGGTATACCCTCTAGAATTTGACTACTTCTTCAAAGGTTTCTTCATTTAGGGTCTTAAGAAATTTGTTTCGATATTATAATTGATTAATATCTTTGGAGGAAATTAAATTAGGTGGATGATCAAATTAGCGTGAAGGAAATCTCACCAATGTAAACAAGAACATTGTTAAGTAAATGTTTACCAGAAAATACATTGTTAAGTAAATGAAAAAATTGAGAGACCCATATGAATTTGTAGTAGAAAGTGATTGAGGAAAATAACGGGTGGAAAACTCGATGTTGATTTAAAGCCTTTATGTAGAGAATTTAGTAAATATATTTATATTTCACTAATTATTAATTTAAAATATAAAACATATATATTGTAGTATCACCATACAGATATAGAAATTATATTTGAGAGATGGTACACTCCTTTCTCGGTAACTAATAACTAAATCAGTTGGTAAAGGGAAGATGGACAAGAAAAGTATGTAATACTGGTATTTCAATCATGAAACGGATTGTGAGTTCAAATGTGTTCCAAAGTCGGATTTCATACATGGTTCTTCCAGTATTATGATTCCTACCTACATTACATTACACTGAGATATGAATACAACTAGTCAAAAAGGATGTATGGGATGACATATTTTTAGCCTATCTACATAGTTTTAAGGAGATAATCGGTTTATAAATGTTTTGATCATCCAAAACTGAAACTTCTTATGCTTATTTTGTTATTTTACTATAAGCAGTTTTCATAAGTAAACCACCACTAAATGGCGTAGTGGTAAGACACTTGACGTTTTCACATGAGTCATAGGTTTAAATCTCACGAGTTACACATTTAGGGTTGGCCATGGAAAGGGTCGGAAAGGAGCACTGGGATACCTCGCGTATATCTAATAAACATTTAACATAATACATAATTTAAATATAGAAAGAAAACATCCCAAATAACCTCCGTCAACTATATGTCAAATATGATAAACAGCATTCATTTGAAATTTGAATGATTAATCAATTATGAAGCTTAATGGAAAGAAAGAGACGAATAGAATTTTGGATTCTCCTATTTGTAACCAAACCAAACAAACTCTACAAATTAAATAACGAATTATTTAAGGGGTATTATTTATAAAGCTAAATCATTTTATTTTCAATTTATGAATTGATTAAAGCTAGGTTTAGAAATTCCCAAGATGAACACAGTGTTGATAAAATTATTAAATATATTGTAGTTATCTATCTTTAACTTTTTATTAGTTCTTTGTCACTCTAGTCGACTTGAAGTAGAGTTTAAAATATATTTCAAACCTAATTTTAAAATCGTTAACATTTTATTGTTGAAAGTAAATTATGAGGCCGAAAAATATATAATTGGAGATATATTTTGAGGTTTCAATAACTTATACGTTCTTTGCAATTGTGCACCTCGCATACCTTCAATGATTGGATACTGATACGTAGTAGTTTTAGTCATTGATACTCCTAGTGCAAGTGTAATTTACATAAAACCGACAAAAAAAGTTATCTAGGATAGTATGATTTACAATATTCGAGAAATTAGAGTCCATGCAGGTAATATCTTTTTATAGAAGGAAGAGTTAGTACAACACTATAATAAATTATTAGATTTCATAGACTTTACCCAGTTTATAGTTTTGCCAACCAGGAATCGACATATCTATTGGCACAACCCCGCAGACTCCTGTTATATCTAATGTACATAGATAACTCTAGTTTGAGCTAATTTGAGTACACAGATAATTGTCGTTCGAGATAATAGATTCGTTCTAACTTCACGGTAACATACAGTTTTTTTACAAGATATACAACATAAACTTATATCTCACTCATGACGTACCCCATTAAAGATATTAAATTTTTCAAATATTAGTAAAGCAAACACTTATTATCTTAATTCTTTTATTTTCATTTTTCATATTTCAAATATCAAATAAAAGGATTAACAAATAAAAGTGTTAATGGTACAACCAAGCCATAAATTATTAAAGCTTCCATGAAAGCTAGACTAAAAAAGTACCTCGTATTTTCCCTCCGCCTCGGGCTGTCTCGCTATATCTAACTATATTTGTAATCAACTCACAAACTGAGAAGAAAATGATTTAAAATTTTAAAATAATATTCCTTAATTGATTTATTCTTTGATCCTCGGGTTTTTTTTTGTCGTGGAAAACTAGTGAATTGATAATTTAATTCCTCTCATTCTTTCAGGAAAGTGTTCTAATTAATTAATCATTCCAAATTGAATTGAGTGTTGTATATCAGAATAGACATATATTTAAAAGAGGTTATTTGAGATTCTGTACTTTTGTACCTTGAATTATGTACTTCGTTAAATGTTTATGAGATGTACTCGAGGTATCCCATGCCCCTTTTTGCACTTATCATGGTCACCCCAAATGTATAACTCATGAGGTTTGAACCTTAGACTCTTGTGAGGATGCCAAGTGTCCTACCACTACGATGTTTGGCGGTGGTTTTCTCATGAAAACTATCTATTATAAAATAAGCAAATAAGCATACCTATTTTTAGGTTTGAATTATCAAAACGCTTTCAAACTGATCATCTACGTCATACAAGAAAGTCTTTCTAGTCTCTTGTAGGTTGCACGAAACAGTAAAAACCTATTTTGAAATAAAGATTAAACTCACAATCTGTTTAATGGTGGAAAAACAAGTGGATGCCTTTCTTGGCGATTTTGCTTCTCTATATGATTTAGTTATTAGTTACCGAGAAAGAAGCGCACCATCTCTCAAATATGATTTTTTATATGCTCATACTACCGTATATCTTAAATATTTATAAAGATTGAGTTTGAATCATTAAATTTGAAACTATATTAATGTTTTCATGAATTCAATTTCTACCATATTTTACTTATTATCAATCCTTATATAAATAGGGAATAATAACAACCATAAAGTTTCAAAACCATCACTTTCCTTTCATTTACAGAAATTAATGTAAATGTTTCTAACCCATCATATTCTTTGAATATATAAGTTACTCATTATCACCAAAAAGAGACTCCCACCACCGCCTATGTGATTTAACTCGGTATTTACCTAAGGAGACCGAGTCGACAAAAGAAAAAAGAAATGGAACAGGATGAAAAACTAGACAAACAATAACCATTCGACAAAACTTTTCCCAACAACAAATTGACACACAAATATCACTTATCCTAAACCTTTATCCTCAACAATAGTTAAATCCTACAAATGTAATCCTATCTACATGCGTCAAACTAAATAAAAATAAATAAAGATCTTAGATTTCTCTTTTCCGTGGTTTTAAAATTAAATACAAGATGTTATATGGATCTAACACACAAAATAAACTTCAACATTGATCTATCAAAGGTATAACCTCTATTTTATTTTTGAATATAAAGATTGATTTATATCAAGTTGTGTGTTATATTATATCTTTGATTCGTTTTGAACAACACTCTTACCTAAGACCTTTATTTAAAGATGTTGAAGACATGGAAACTCTTGGTGGCATTCTTAACGTTGGGAGAGCAACGAAATTAGTGGAATCAAAGTTTTACTTTTTGAGGTTGAATCTAGTTGTTGTGTTCGTTTATTGAATGGAAGAGTTTGGTTGATGTATGCGCTCTAAATAATGAGGGTTTTTGCTTATCATTCGGTTGAGATGTTATTGGTTTTGTTGATGAATGGAGAGAACGACTGATAAAAAAGGGATGGATCGTTTGAGAATGAAGATATTAGGGTTATATGAGCTAATATTTAGGATTTATGTTTAAAAAATTATTGGCTGTTTACCTTTCAAAAACTTGTTTAGTTGTTGAAAATTTAATTAGCATTACAAAACTGCGCATTCATTTTGTTGTTAATTTTTCCATAATACCTAACTTAACTAACACATAACTTCCAAAGCGTTGTCGGAGTTGTGATAAACACATCTTTAAAACATTCTATAAAATATAGGGTAAAGGGTGTTATTATGGGAAGAGTATTAATCACATAAATTTTCACTTCTAACATATTTCACAATTCTAGTTCTTTATCTACTTTATTTTAAATATTATCATGTTATCAATGGTATCTTCTTCCGTCTTCACCTTTCTCCCGCGTACTTACAAACACAAGCTCACAACATAATTAATCACAACAAACACACATAACACAAAAAACAAACAACATAAACACCTAATACCCACAAAAAAATGCAACAACACCCTAAAATGATTACCTTCGGGAAAACTAACATTTACCTATATTATGAGTTTAAATCACTATTAAGTCGATACGTTTTTTCAAGTTTAAAGGGTAGACCACATAGTAATATCCTTCACCAATATAAACATGTTTTAATAAACACCACTATATCAATATATTGGATGAAAATTGATATAATAAATGAAGTTTATCTTTAAAAAGGGATGCAACTACATGTTGATCATGTACATGTTGGCGATTAAATAGGTTCCGACTATTTGTTTCCTATTTTTTAGGATGTTACATTAATTATCCATAATTTTGAAAGTGTCACGACCCTCCCTTTCCCTAGCGTATTTTAGCATGTCCTAACAAGGAATATTAATATTGACGACGTATAGTCCCTAGTCGGGTTGGATAGTCCGACCCATGGGTACTACCCGCATCCATCAGGAATAGATTGAGTGCTTGTACGATGCGCGCGCGCAGCACAGGAGGCTCGGTAAGCCGATGTCGCAAATACGGCTAATTGCTTAGCCAGGTCCTTGTCGCAGCGCGACAGGATCAGACGAGAATATAATCTATCATATAGATATATTCGTCTAAAGGAAAGGGATATACACTTACCTTGGTTATGTGGTAAGGATCAAACTATTTTAGATCATTATCTCTTCCTTTGGCCGCAAGAGTAGGAGAGCCCAGCCAGGACTCTCTCGGGTATAAAAGGAACCCCATAGGTTCCACAAATGTACGATACACACAATATCCTAAACACTACATACTCAAAACGATTAGTTACTCTCACGCTGTAGTCTAATCGTGGATCACAAACCCACGGTAAGTCTAACGGTGTCTGTTTAGTGCGTAGGGTTCTCAAAGCAAGTTTCACTTGGTGCAAGAGCCAGAGTTTACAAGACCCCAAATTAAGCCTAATTTGGGTCAAGCTCGGTCTATCCAGCTTTTGTATCAATAAGTGGGCACCATCCGTGGGACCCACACTAAGCTCTAGCTAATGACCAAAAGTGGCGCAAACCCGCCCCCATCAAAGGGGGATCCAAGAAGCCAACAGGCCCATACTCAAGCTTTAAACCTAATAACCCAAGTCATGGAGGGAAGGGACTACAAGTATCTTTCTCTCCGCTAGTCACTTCGACCCCACAAGCGGTTGGAACTGCATCGTCCTCTCAGGAGATCCCTAATCAAGGTCACAAGGATGCTCTGGACGCAAGGGCTATGATAGATCCGCAAGCTGAAACAAAAATTCCCCCCTCGACGAAGCAAAGTATGAGTGACTACGTCGTAGAAAACTATGAGGCTTTGATCCCACTCATGAGGGCACAGATGAGGGAGAATCCAACAAGAGATCTTCGGATCAGTCTAGACTTTGATAAAGAATTCAAGTCTAGGGAAACGTCAAGACCTAGAAAGGAAGCTAGAAAGGAGAAGAGAAAGAAGAAAAGAACGACTGAGATCCCAGCATCCCCTTCGGATGCGCCTCTCATTGAAGACGCATCATCCTCAGACAGTTCCAAGGACTCAAGAGAAGAGGATGGTTTCATGACACCAGTCAATTACCATCGGCTCACAAGCGTGAATGACAAACTAGGGCCTAACCCTACTAGTAGACGAAGCGCCCTTAAAAGATTGTCCCATTGGAAGGAGATTCATCTCAGGATCTGTAAGTTCAGGAAAGGAATAATAGCACTGGAAGGATGCGGAAGAGAAACTCTTCAAGTGAAGATTCCTCGGACTCTAATCATAGAGACCGTCACCCCTGCCATAAAAGGGTCTCCCCTTCATGCACTGAGGACTCAGATTCCTCTAACTGCGACAGAAAACGCCGAAGGGCACAAAAAAGACCAAGGATATAAGGTGAAGATCAATGGACCTTTCCATGGCGTCGAGAGAAAGGAAGTGCGTTTTCAGAACGCATAACTACTTTCAGGGATAACAAAAAAAGACGCATGCCGTCCAACATCAAGACCTACGACGGTACGACGGATCCAGATGATCACCTAAAAGTGTTCGAATCTTAGGCAGGGATAGAGCAATGACCAGAAGCCGTGTGGTGTGACATGTTCAACTCAACGCTCATCGACAATGCTTCGACATGGTTTGACCGTCTCCCATGAAGTAGTATTCATGGGTTCGAAGAACTTCGGAGAACGTTCCGAAGAAATTATGTGCAGCAGAAGAAGTACGACAAAAGCCCGGTTTCACTTGTGAGAGTGAAGCAGAGGCACAACAAAAGCCTCAAAGACTTCATGGAGCGCTTCAAAGCTTAATAGAACCAGATTAATGATTGCCCGGAGATTCTTAAAATTTCTGGATTCCTCGCAGGCATCACAAATCCGGACCTAATAAAAAAGTTGAACGACAAAACTACGACAACATTTGACAGGGTACTGGAAAAGGTCTGAGCGTTCATCCATGGAGAAAACGCGGCAGCAGATAGCAGGCAAATGGCGTCAGGATACAAGTACCAAGACATGCCCAAGAAACAATCATATGGGCAAAACATCAGTCGCACGTCGGACTTCCAGGGAGCGGCAAAAAAATGGCGCAACAACAACAACAACAAGTTCACCCCGCTGAAAAAAACCTCCAGGGAGATATTCCTATCAGAAGGAGTAAGTTTTCCAAAGCCTATCCCAATGATGGGACCAGCAAATAAACAGGATAACACAAAACATTGCGAATACCATGATGATAAAGGGCATGCTACTGATGAGTGCATTCAATTGAAAAGGCACATTGAGAGCCTGGTCAAAGTAGGAAAGCTGAACCACTTGATAAGAGACTGGAGAAAGAACTCGAATACGAAAAAGAGGGATGCGAAGAAACAAAAGGATAAACCCATAACCATATACATGGTAGAAAGGGAAAAATCTTTCATGCAAAGAATGGTAGTCGCTGATATTTCCCATGATAAAGAAATATCATTCCTTATTCTTTCAAATACGTACTATAGAGTCGGGTCGCTGACAATTGACATAGTCCTCGGGGACCATACAATAGAAGGCATGTGCGTTGATGGGGGGGGGGGGGGTCTGCAGCAAACATATTGAACGAACATTGTTTCCCGCGGCTTCCATGGGAAATAAGGAAGGAGCTGGAAGAGACAGCACATATCCTCACAGGGTTTAGCGGTGATAAGACTCGACAACTAGGGCACCTCTACACACAGGTGACCATTGGAAACGCAGAACACTCGACGACGGAGTGGATGGACTTCATGGTTGTGCGGTCTTAATCATCGTACAACGGGATGATTGGACAGCCATCACTAAAGACATTGTGCATAGTACCTTCCACAACACATGGTATGTTAAAATTTCTAGTATAAGATAGAGTAGTTACCATCCGTAACATAGACACACTCGAAGGGGGTAACAGTAATTCTAGCACCAACGCTAAAAGGAAGTACGTAGACAGGTGTCACACGACATAGAACCCAGCCCACGGATGAAAAGAAGGAGGCGTATCTTGGAAGAGTCCCAGGCGAATAGCATATCCGTGCGCGAGGGCTCGCTGTCAGGGATCCCGTGGGTCCACTTCTCGAAAGGCTTCGCAGGAAACATATGACCAGATGCAGGGTTCATCCTCATGAACCAGGGCGACATAAAAATCACGTACGCATTGCTGTTTGACTTTCCTACAACTAGCATGGAAGTAGATTTCGAAGCCCTCATAACAGGTCTCGGATTGGCACTTAGAATGGGCATGAAGAGCCTAGTGGCCTACACATATAACCCTCTGGTAGCAAGTAGGGTGCGAGTCACGAGGGAAGGAACCAGTCCAGTACACAGAAAAGATACGGGACATGACGGCACAGTTTGCAGAATTTGCTATACGAAGGGTTGCAGAAAAGAAGGGCGAGACCTCAGTGGACATGGACCAACTTTCAATTGTGGACATGGATTAGCCTCCTAGTCACGTTCTAGTCAATTTTATCTTGCACAAAAATGTGAGTGCGGACATGGAGTCACCAACATGGATGACACCTATTAGAAAGTTTTTGTCACATAACAAGTTGCCAAGCAGCAGTTGGAAGGCTAGGCAAATACAGGTGAGAGCTAGGCACTTTAAAATTTTCAAAGGAACGTGGTACAAACAATCAGGCAATGGTCGGATGTTGCAATGCTTAACACCAGATCAAGCGCGAGCAGTGATGGAAGATGTGAACAGAAGAGTTTGTCCTCGTGGCCCAGTAGATGTGGTTGAGGAAGTCACTCGCTCAGGGTACTTTTGGCCATTTATACATAAGGATACTCGTAAAAGAGTGGCGCATTGTCAGAGATGCCAGGCGGACTCAAGACGTAGGACAAATTCTAACATGGTTACTGGCCCACTCTCAACCAAAGGTGTAGAGGGAGGAGGACTACTCTCAAAGCTGGGGCGTACTCTTGGCTCCCTAGCAACATCAATTGGAAATATGGCGCGGGGTGTAGAAACATTGCTCCCATCCAAAGGTAACCACCAGCAACAACGTAAGGGAGCAGTCTCCCCCGCAACCAGGATAACTGCACGCACCATACGGCAGCGGGATCATATGGGCGTACTACCAGCAGCGCGAAGCACACAACGGCACGGTGAGGCAAGAAAAGGACTCTCACGGACTGGGATGAGTGCGCATGGCTATGTGGAGTCAGTATCCAGCCCTGCGAGAAGTGAGTTGAGAGGCAGCCAGAATTGTGGACGATATTCTCCCTGAGATATTGCATAGTTAGCATGGACCGTTCTCTTGGCTACTAATAGCCCCAATAAGGATCCATGCATTTTTTCTTTATTGTCGTTTTTTAGGGTTTCCTTTTTTGTTATTTATTTCAATATTGGCAAAAAGTATGAATAAAATGTTGCGGTTCCTAGCTAGCTCCGCAGCCCAAATAATCTTTTTCTTTTCTATCTTTTATGCATAAGAGTGTTTTTTTTCTGAAATATATATAAATTTTGCCTTTCGATGTACATGTACAATAAACGTTTCCAAGTGAAATAAGAGGACTAAGTTTACCCTACCAATTAAACTTGTCGTGTAAGAGGGATGCACCCTCAGGGGCGCCGGATCAGGTATCCTTTGTTAGGTAGCTTCCCACAAGACGTTGTGGTAAGTGTAGCAGTCCGCATACTATATGACAGATATGCACAAGACACAGTGTGCACGCCTAACAAACTTGTCATTTTCTATGACATTGCTTATGGTAGTAGTGGCAGCACCACACGTAATGAATTTCGACTCGCTCATAAGTTTAGAGTCACACTCCAATGAGTGTACTCATAAACAAGCGTTCTGTCTCACTCAGGCGTGAATACAGACACCTGGACACACGTATATAACAAGGAACGTGAGTATAGCGCAAGACGCTATGTACTGGCAAAAATACGGGTTGCCATAAATATTATACAAATTCCTTACTTTACAAAGTTATTGTGCGTAGTTACTACAAGGAAAATAGTAAAGAAAGGTGCCCTCTATAGGAGGTCGTTCGCTGACAGCGACCTCTTCAACCTATGGTGTGCCGGGTTTAATGACGCTCAGTGTTGTATCCATGCCTCCTTCATACACTGTAGCACGCGAGTCTGATACACATCGATGGAAGGCAGGCTAATTGGTACACCATCGGATCGACTAGGGTGTGCTGAATCTAAACCAATAGCAACACCTTTAGTTGAAGTCCGGTTCTTCTTCACAACACGTCTCACGTGCTATTTCAACTTGTTTTCTAGCGAAATCATTATTGGTGCACCAGAGATGTAGACAGGGACATGTTGTTGAGAAATATCCGGTTTGGCCAGGGCATGGGGACCTTCTTCCGTTCTTTTTGCGCAATGGCTTGCTATGGTAAGGCCGACCATGATCACACTTATAAGAAAATCTTGGTCTTTCTCAATGCGGTCTATGATGGGCAATGGTAGGTCTTCTAGTTTGTGGAATGGAGCATCAAAGAGTTCTTGAGCGTACCTAGAGTAAATTTCACTACCCTCCAGGGGTCTAGTTAGTAAATTGTCCTTAAAGGCGTGCTCTATGTCTAGGCTTTATCCTAGTAGCCGCGCAACATCGAAGATATCCCTGATCATTTTATTGAGGTTAGGATGCTCTAGAGAACTTTTCGCATCTAATGGTAGACCATGCTTTATTAACCGCGTCCACGGCGGCGAGGTGTGGATAAAGCTCTTCATCAAAGTCGGTGCTCATATACTTCAGAATCTTGGATTTCTTGGCCATATCTTTGTGACAATTGGCAACGAAATTGTTACATTTTGAAGTAAGGGCACTCATACCTTCTTCCAGCTTCGACATAGCCCAACGATTTTCATCCTCCTGCTTCACACGCAACCAGCGCTCGCGATCTATAAGTTCAGATAATGTTGCCTTTTCACCCTCTAAATATTGGATGGATCCGGCTTTTATGCTGGACACAACGCGTAAACGTGCGAGTTCGCACTTGGAGATTGCGAGTTAGTGGTCTTTTTGTTCTGTTTCTTGGTGGACCTTTTGATTTGCCTGTGCCAGTCTCTCTGATAGCTGTGATACCTTCTTTTTCAAATGCGCAACTAGAGTTATTTCATGTGAGGTAACTGTATCCAACTCTCTCATTAGTGTTGTGATGGGCATTTCCTGCAAGTGTTGGGCGCGGCCAGGGGAGTTAAGTGGTGGAGGAAATCCTCGCATACAGTTGCATAGTCCAGTACGCATGAGCGGGTGCACTTCTAGGAGGGAACGAATTTGGTAGACCTCGAGGTGCTTCCACCAGCTTTGGTCGTTGCAACGTAGGAGCTGCAAATTTAATACCCAATGAGTATTAGGAAGGTACACGCATTGTTTGTTTCGAACTAATGATAAGGAATGGTGTTGTGATGTACCTGGATACATGTGTCTTTTCCTGCGGCCTTGAGTGTATTCCCCACGAAGTCACATCGGCGTGAGGTCTAGTCTGTAGTGTTCTCCCCCTTTTGGGAATTTGCTGTGTTGGGGAGCATGGTAATTTTTTGTAACTAGGATCCGGCATGATCCCTTCTGGTGGGCCTATCTAGGCGTCCCCTTCAAAATTATGGTCTTCCTCCCCTCCCAGGTCCATTTCTTCTGACGAAGACTCTATGGTACATGGCACACTTCGGATGGGAGTAGCATTTACTGCAGTTATCCTCTCGACGCTCCCTCCAGGTGTTGGGGAAGGGAACTCCAGGGCTATGGTGCGTTGGCCAACGTGCCATCCATTGGATTGCTCGAAAGGTGTGAAAGGCCAAGTGCGCATAGTCACCGCGCACAGATTCTCGCGCTTCACAAGCTGCGTATAAGTTAGTTCTGCAAAAGTGTGAGGAATATGTGAGTGTACGCGCATACGTTGTTTGAATTTATGATTTTTTGGACTACAAGGTCCTTACCATGGTCGAATTTATCAAAGTATTGAGGAAGGTGGTTTGCAGGAAGGGTCTAAGTGTGGCTTAGTCCGAGGGCGTATAGAAGCCCCCCTGGGTATTCTTGCATTGGTATCCGGTCGGTGGTCATTACATGTGCGTCTGCTTCATTGTACGAGCCAGCAATAGGGTGGTCATCTTTCATCATTGTCTTAGGAGTGATGAAATCGTAACCGAATGGAAATACAACCTTATCTACCTAGAATAATTTATCGTTCCACTTCTTCAGCGAATCTATCTTTACCGAATAACATTGTAATTAACCAGGGCAGTTTGCAAAATATCCACCCATTTATCCACGAGGGTCGGTAGAAGTCGCGGAAAAGGTTTATTGTTGGGTCAACGTTCTTAAGTACGCAGTTTATTTCAAAATTTAAGATTTTGGTGGCGCCTATGCAATGCAGCTGTGAAAGGTGTATGATGTAGTAGCTTAGTATATCCATCATAAAGCGACTTAGGGGTATGCGATTGTTGGAAAACTCGATGAACCTGGTGTATATACCAATTTTTCCATCAGGGAAACTTCCAATATGTGCTCGTGGATCAGGTACAGCTGGATGGAGATCTGAAGATACATTTCGTGACGAAACGGGAGAGTTCTTTTTCTAATATGCGGGACGTTACATCAAACAGCTATGCTACCATTTTTTCTTTGCAGATATTTTAAGACGGGGGTGGAGGTGGTATTGTTTTTTATTCAAAGTTTTGTTTCCTGCTGTTTTCAATAATGGTGTGAGGGTTTTTTTTATATGCAAATAAGAAGGTTTAATGTCTGTCAGACTGAATTTATATACATTATAGACGCATGGGATCTTGCGGCACGTGTCTAAAATGCTTTGTTCATCCTACGATGTTTGCTAGTTGGCTCCTCTGACGTGGTTAGTGTCTTTCCCAGTTCTCGATGCAGGGTTGTGATAGTGGACTCTGACGTGGATACTTTTTTCAAACTCATTTCATGTGGGTTGTGCGTGGTATTTCATTTAATGATGTTCACACAGGGGCATGAATGGTTTATAGTCTAGTAGCCACGGTTGGAACCTGCGACCACTAGACTGGGGGGACATGATGACGTATAGTCCCTAGTCGGGCTAGATAGTCCACCCCACGGGTACTACCCGCATCCATCAGGAATAGATTGAGTGATTGTGCGATGCGCGCGCAGCCCAGGAGGCCCAGTAAGTCGCTGTCACACATACGGCTAATTGCTTAGCAAGGTCCTTGTAGCAGCGCGACTGGATCAGACGAGAATATAATCTATCATATAGATATATTCGCCTAAAGGAAATGGATATACACTTACCTTGGTTATGTGATAAGGATCAAACTATTTTAGGTCATTATCTCTTCCCTTGGCCGCAAGAGTAGGAGAGCCCAGCCAGGACTCTCTCAGGTATAAAAGGAACCCCACAGGTTCCAAAAAGGTACGATACACACAATACCCTAAACACTACATACTCGAATCGATTACTTACTCTCACGCGGAGTCTAATCATGGGTCACAAACCCACGGTAAGTCTAACGGTGTCTGTTTAGTGCGCAGGGTCCTTAAAGCAAGTTTCACTTGGTGCAAGAGCCATAGTCCACAAGACCCCAAATTAAGCCTAATTTGGGTCAAGCTCGGTCTATCCAACTTTTGTATCAACAAATATAATATTTGTAAATACACATTATGTATTTTGAGGAACGTGGATTTTGATACACTTAGCTTGATTTGACCAGTTACTTCCCAGTTTTGAATGAGTTTAAAAAATCTTGTTTTTAAATACGCACTTAATTAAATTAAAACTGAGGAAACAATCAGATGAGGTATACTCATGACATAGCCGGGGCATCGTCCGGGTCTGATACCTCATATGTTTTATATTTAAACATAGAGATAAGTGAATGTAAATGTATATACTAAGTTCTCTTCATCAAGGATTTTAAACCCCATCGATTTTCATACGTTAGTTTCCTCATTCACTTGTACCAATTCACACCTCATCACTTGTACCGATTCATGCTATTTTCTCAATCTTCATTTGCTTAACGATGTACACATTTCATCAGTGACAATGAGTCCCCTAATTTAATCATCCAAATAAACTTGATTTGTAACACCCCATTTTGATAAATGAAATGTCACGCGTAATTACGGCGTGTCATCAAAGCATGCAAGGTAAATGTACTAAAACATACATGACCATAGGGAAAACCGGAATCAAACATCGGTTCCCAAACATAAGCCCAAAAAATAATAAAGTAAAGGAAATAAGAAATGACAAAACAAGCATAGGTATATGAAGGCAAAGGAAGAAGTCTATGGCAGCTTCCATCCTATGCACGTCCTCCAAATGCTCGAGTCCTGGGTACCTGCCGTTTTGGGAACATGAAAAGGAAAACGGCTGAGCAATACGCTCAGTGCACGGATGTACAATAAAGCATGAATAATATAAGTATATAAGCATATAACTGCGGAAGAAACTAAATCCTGGATAACCCGGTTAAGTCTTAGTAAAACTGGTTTTATAGTTTGAAAATCCTTATGTTTATCTTGTAAAAACTGTTTAACACATTTTACCATTAACCAATATAGGTCATGAAAATCCACCGTGCATGAATACTTGGAGGGGTGACCTCATCATGCAAATTAGAGGGGCTGCCTCTAATTTAATATACTGGTTTTGGGTAGGAGGGATCAGCTCCTTGTGAAGGATGCAAGGCACACACCACATTCACACTGAGTAATCTGCTGAAAAACATGTAACTAGGATGCACCCGTACGCCCTACATGATAAATATAATAATATGGCCAAAAGCTAAAAGGACGCCACGAGCAATCACTCCGCCGTGGGGAAGTCATAACACCAGTGCCTCTAGTGTTATGGTTATGGTACCTCCATAACTAGGTGAAGTTGGTCATGCATGTATATGGCTTTAGGTATTCTAATTAAATATAAGCAATCAAACATATAAACTTATACTATGTGAAAACAGTTGGCTGCATACGGGGAATCTTAATAAGGAAAGAATGTCCATACTGAAAGAACGGGAATCCGTACCTTATGTCCAGTGAACGAAGAAGACGAACAGAAGAGAGTCCTACTTCGGTATCACTAATGCTACATAAATACATACGTGTATAAGTATCTTATTACTAAGTACGTAACTTGTTTTATATCATGTCTTAGCTTGTTTTATATGTTCATGTCATGTTTTACTATTTTAAGCTTTATACTGTGTTTATCTTATATTCTGTCTATTCTGATTAAGTATTACTTGTATTTCATGTATTATTATACTTGTTTGTAATAATAAGTAACTTTCTAAAAATAGCAGGTTTCCTAAAATAGAAAGTTTCCAAAAATAGAAAGTTACCAAAAATAGAAAGTTTCCAAAAATAGAAAGTTTCCAAAAATAGAAAGTTTCCAAAAATAGAAAGTTTCCGAAAATAGAAAGTTTTTAAAAATAGAATTACTGCTTAAAATAGATAAGTTTCTAAAAATAGAAAGTTTCCATAATTAGATTAGCTGCCTTAATTAAATAAGTTTCTAAAAATAGAAAGTTTCCATAAATAGATATAAGCTGGTTAAATAAGCTAATTATATAATCTTAAGTGTTTTCTGATTATAATTCTAAGTCATGTGATTTTAAGATATAGTTTATTAATTATTACATGTAAATTAAATAAACTATAGGTTAAAAGTATTTAATTAAATATAACATGATTTTAATTAAATAAAGGTAAAATACTTAGGTTAAAACATGTATTATTAACTATTAATGATATAACCTAAGTCATGTTAATTAATTAATTATAGTCATGGTTTTAAATAATTAATTAATTATAAAGTCTAATTAAATAAAAATACTTAGGTTAAAATTCATGAATTACTAATTAAATTTATAACCTAAGTCATGTACATTAAATTAATCATGTCATGTTTTTATTAATTTAATTTAAGTCTAAAACATAACTAGTAAAAATCATAAACCTAAAAAAAATGATTCATGAACCGGACCCGTGATTAAAAACCATGAACCGGACCCGTAATCAACACCATAACCCGAACCAAGGTCGGGGTTCGCCTTGTTTGCTGCTGCCGTGACCATCACCATCACCATACCGAGACCATATGGTCTCGGTGGTGGGTAATAAGCCAAGCCGAGACCCCCATGGGGCTCGGTTAGGCGTCGGCCAACACAAAACACCCCTAAAAACCCTTGTTTTGATTTACCCCATGATCATAGACATGTTTTATTAAATGTTTTTAATTAGTTTTTAAAACATCATGATTTTATGTGATTCATTAAATCAAAACATAAAAGAAAAGGGTTAAAAAGTTATACCGAATATGTGGATCAATTAAGGATGAACACACATGAATGCTTCCAACATTTCCAATATCAAAATCAACCCGAACACCCCTCTATGGTGTTTTAAGGTGGCGGCCAAAAGGAGAGGAAGAAGGAGAATTAGGGTTTTAATTATTTGTAACACCCCCTAATTACCACGCAGCGGAATACCACTTTGGGGCGCTACTCAAAGCACATTACGCACAATCATAGAAAACGACCTCAAAAGAGACGTTAAAATATTATACAATTTTGTCTAAATTTTCCCATCCCAATATATAAATCAGAGTAGTGTTTTGTCCCAAATATCGTTACCAGTCACAACATATACATTAAATGCTTAAAAGTAGTTTATTTATTTGAAAGGATGGAAAAATAATATAAAGTTTAGAGAAGTAAGCACCAACTTCCTCCTCATGTGCTCCGCTGCTATCCATCTTGATTACCTGAAATACATGTGTAAAATCATCAACACA